>JAMJFZ010001360.1:9700000-10300000 GCA_026225945.1 Cricetomys ansorgei
CAATATTTGCCACTACCCTTTTCAAATTCCTAACAACAGAATAATTAGTTAAATCAAACAAGTTCATTTGACTTTCAAAAAAAAAAAAATCTGTGTCATCACCATAGATTGCAAAAAGAAGCTTCTGTGATGAGGTTTGAAACGTGTACTGATCTATGTTCCAGTAAGCCGTTAGAAGTTGTTCTCAATACTGTGTCAACTTAGAATAATAGTAGTAGGTTCTCTCCTAGGGCCTATGACACGTTTAGCCATAGGTTCTCAGCTCAATAGGTAGTGTCTGGTATTAGTTTCATCTCGTGGAGCATTACTTAAATCCAATCAGAAAGTAGGTGATTGCTTGCATGATGTTCATGCCACTTTGCGCTAGGGGACGTATCTTAGGAGACGAGACATTTCTGTAGTGAGTAGGGTTCACTGTTGGGTGGGACTGATGATTTTTTTTTTCTTTTTCTGAAGCATAGGCAGCAGCTTCCAGCATTATGAAAGCTAGCCTGGATGAAGCTTCCAGGTTGGTCCTTACTTGACGTCTCCATGTTTCTCAAGCATATGGGATCTTCGACAATAGTGATTTCTGTCATGTTCTTAAGTTGATTGCACTCATAGGCTGTAGTGAAAGTAGAAGGGAGAGTGTAGACACTACGGGTTTGGTGTTTTTCAAAATGGCATTCCTAATTTCTTTCCATTTACAATCCAACCCCTTTAAAGACTGCTTGAAATTACTTTCCAGCCTTAAACATAAGACTGGCAGTGCTAATAAATGCAAAGCCCAAAGAATACAAAATTGTCAGCCTCTGATCGTCTCTCAATTCGTACTTAAAAGTCAAGGAATATAGCAAATAGTGAAGAACAAAACTGTCAAACCTGAACACTGACGTTTTCTAGCTAAAGGGAAAGGTCACTCGGAAAGAATGCTTATATTAAAATTGAAATATAGGGCTTAAGGATCTAAATGTGGCTCTAACCTTTTACAAAAATAAGCACAGAAGATTATGATGAGGCCCTCCTTTACATGTCCCCTTTCCATCATTCCCTCTGTAGTGAAAATGTCACGTATGATATATGGACATTAGCTCTTCCCTAAGGCTTAGGCTGGGAGAGATATCAGAAAATGACCAACATGAAAACTGAGACCTTTGGTAATGTCCTGATTTTTGGCATGAAAATGTTTTTGTGGGTGAAAGATTTTATCAATTTAAAACTAAAAGTGCAATACATTAGCACTGTTAGGTGGGACCACAGACGTACCCCAAATATGAGCATTTTCATCTATCTGGTGACCAAGTCTTCTCCATATTAAAGTTAGCATGCCAGTGGTAGATAAATGGAGACCAGTGTACAACCTTTCACTGTACCCTTGGCTCAAACATAGACAAAAAACTCTACTCATTGCTTGTTACAATCATCTCCATGATTTCAAAGCATTCATTATGAAAATTTATCTTGTAACTTATCTTTACAACTGCGTATTTACTTTATAGTGGGTCATATTCTGGACATGTCTTTGGTAGAAAGGAATATGACCACTTACATTAATACAACTTGAAGTTATGGAGATTCCATGAAAGGAATGACTATTACTACATAGAATCACCACTACTTGATATGTGCCTCATTTCTTACTGGTTCAAATTGGGATGTGGGAAAAATACAGCTTTAGTTCAACCTGAAAGTGTTTCAAGGACACAAGAAATATCAAGTTTGTCAATCAGTTATACAGACCGTTGGTGGAGGGACAGGATAGGGAGGGAAAGAAAGAGAAGGAGAGGGTGATAAGACAAGTGCACACTGAAAGTTCCAGAAAACGATTCAGTTTGGAGAAGACATGGTAGCACATCTACACATAGCTATATATAGTAAGTGCACAGATGATGAGGATACATTTAGAAAGACTACACACATACATAACCATGGAAAAAAGAGAGAAGAGGAGAAAAGAGATGGGCGGGGTGGAAGAGGAAGAGTGAGAAGGAAGAAGTGGGGTGAAAATTTTATTCTTCATTTATTCCAATACAAAAATTTATGACAGCAATTACTTCTCCTTTTGGAAAAATATATACACATGCACACATGCATGCATATATGCATATATCTATAAACACATTTACACATATATGTACACACACGTAAATGCATACATATATACACATATGCATATGCACACATGCATAAATTCACACATTCATTCATACACTCACATATACACACATACACATGCATACTTATATACACATACATATATGCCTACATATGCACACATACACATATATCTACACACACACACACATAATGCAAATACTTTCGAGAGTTTTGTATTTGAAATGCTGACTTTATTCACTACTTACTGTCATCATTTTCAGCTTTCCTGTGCTAGTCACTGAACTCAGGCCGGGCTTTGCGGAAGATAAGCGTCCTTCACACAGATAATTTCTCTCTTTTCAGAAAACGGTTACATAACTTGCGATTGAATTAAATAAGTGAATAGACTCTAAAGTAAAAACTCTGAAAAATGAGCTAAAGTCAACCTAGGCTGATGTCACGGACTGAATAGGTGTAAATGTCTGACATATAAATAGATCTCTCTGTTCCTGATGGAAAAAAGAGCTGCGGTGGCTAACAAACACATTCAGACTAGTGTTGAGGGAGAATTTGGAAACACCAACATTTCACACTTTATGTATTACTACAGATCCTAAGTGCTAAGACTTGCAGTTTGGCAGAGACCTGGTCCAATGGGCTTAATTGAGGAGTTCTTTGATCAAAATGCTTCATAAGGATTTGGAGCCAGAAAATCTCCCATAGAAATACTAGTTTCAATATTTATCAGTAAGAGAATTAGGGAACAAAATCTCTGTGAAACTTTAAGACTGAATATGTGAGAATAGAGGATGTCATTCAGTGTTTATAGGGACCTTAAATCAACAGGTATAAAGGGCAGAGTAGTACATATCATATAATTGATTAGTTTTACTACCCATATTACACAGTATTAATTATACTCATTCCCATTGTGTCTGCATGCCAAAGAAATCCTTGTTATCAGTACTGCACTCACTGCACCAACTTTGGAGCATACATGTACTTATAGGAGCTTACCTACTTATGGACCTTACCTTATATATAGACCTTCCTGCATAGGGTTGCAACAAAGCAGGAAGTAAGACCCAATAACCAACAAATGTGATCTCATGAAAGTAAAATGCTTCTGCAGAACAAAGGAACCCCTCAATCAGGCACAGAAGGGATTTTAAACAGGGCAGCCTCAAGTTCTTAGGGGTATTCATATTTGATTTCTGCCCAGTCATTGCATGGCTCCCGGAATGGATCAGTGAAGGAATAAACAAAAGGCAAGCACATAGACACTCAGAAGAGGTGGGATCAGGTAGACTGCACTCTGATGGGGAAGCCGCAGTATATTAGAAACTCACCATGCTTATTTAATACAGTTGAAAAGAAGGGACTGTAGTAAACATCTGCATGAAGGAGGCATGAATCAGGGAGGCAGGTTTAGCTAATCTTAGTAGGAGCAATCTTTACAAAGAGCAGTCCTCTGGTCATAAGCATCTGAAAGGAGAAAGCTACAGTGAACGTTTTCACCACACACTATCAAATATTTGCACTTAGTCTCCCTAGGAAGGCTTGGCCATGACTCCGAGCCTGGTCTAGGGATTAAGGCCTTGTCAGTTTCCTGGGAGCGGTCCTTGACATGGCTGTGCTTATGCCAACAGCACACAGCCACTCAGGGCTTTGTTTACGCAGGCTTCTTCTGTGCCCTGTGCAATCCCACTTCAAAGGAACAGAGAAAGCCTAGGTTTTCTCCCACCTCCTCATCTTAATGCTTCTTGTCCCTTCAGTAAAACTGTGCCAGAGCCCCTTCCATCCTGGAAATACTCAGCTTGCTATGAGAAATAAATCAGTGTAATTCACACTCATTGGTAAGTCCATTGTCATTTGTGTGTGTTTAAGAGTAGAGTGTTCAAACTGTGCTGTGATTAGACTCTAGTGGTCTCCAAGCCCCTCTCCAACCAAATATACCTGGAGTATCTGACATCTCTGTTCATGCTTATGTCCCACAATAGCAGAATATCTGGAGAGTAGAGAGAACAGGGGGTGTTCATGTAAAGAGCCAGTATGAATTGTCTTTCACAGGTGATTCTGGCAAACCTGTGAAGAATTTTTCATGCATTAGTTAATGTCTAGGAAGAATGGTTAACAGGAACAGAAAGTCCTCTTGCTGTGTTTCTAAGAGGAAGAAAGAGATGCTAAAAGCTTTAGTTGTTAGGATCTAGTAAAACACCGTATCCATGTAAACAACTAAATGAGAATAATTTGTCGTATTGAAATTATAGTCAGTTTTTAAATCTTAAATTTCAAAGTATCTGTTTGGTATTACTTTTCTTGCAAGGCCAGCTTTCTCGAGGCAAATTTCCCATTTACACTCTGTTTATGTGCACACACCATTTACACTACAATGAGCACAGAGCATTTACACTCCATTGCTGAGTTGTTGTGGGCTTCCCTCTCACTCTTGGTGGTCTCACTGCCAGAATCCAGGTCTGTGACCCACTGGGGCCCCCTGCAAACTCTGTAGGTGAGTCCAGAGTCTAGCTCCCATCTAGGACAGCTGTGTCTCTCTTGTGGTGTGGGTGCTTAGGTGATAACCCTTCCCTCTCAGAGACCTACTTTTTAAGCTCTCAGAGATAAGGACATGCCCTTATATTTGGACCTATGGCTCCTGACCACCATTAGTGATGGGTTCAGCTCCCTCCATCCCAACTGGTTTACCCTTGGAATGCTTTCTCCATTATCTCAAGGGGCTAATATCTCAGGTGTCAAACACATTAAACTCATTTGCTATACTACCTAAGCGTGGGCCCAATATTCCCTAGATAACTGCTCCGTAGGTCCTAATATTCTTCAGAATCTTTATGACTTCTATGTGTACACAGGAAAATGCGAAGAGATCATTTGTTATGTCTCCTGCTTTCTCTTTTCTCTACTCCAAGCCTCTCTGTGTGCCTCTTGCTCACTTTCCCATGTTCTCCTTGCTCTAAAGCACCCCATCCTCATCACTCTCCAGCCAGTCACAGCTTCACAATTTCCCATTGTCTTCACCTTGATAGTCAACAATACTCAGCCTCTGCAATGCCCCACCCCTCTTCACAGGGACTGGGAGGATGAGCTCCATCTCTTCAGCTAGACACTCATCATGGACCTGGCCTGCTTGGCCCCTTACCTCTTCCAGTACAGAGATAACCTCTACAATATTCCTCTCTCCAACAGCCAGTCTAACACTGCCTCACTCCTCTACACCTTCCAAAGCTCAACTCTCCTCTTCCCAAGTCACCTATCTCAGATGTTCCTTACCTCAACCCGTAAACATCTCACTCTAAACCACCTTGCCGGTCTCTGTTTCTTATATCCAAGCTCAACAAAAATCTACATTTTCCTTTTGGGGGATGGCAATTTCCTCCACTCATGTGTCCCTGGATACTCACTTCTAATGTACTCTTCATACCAGTCTGCTTCTGGATCTCCCCATGAGTCCCTTCCTCCCATCCACAAACAATTCCTTAAACTCAAAAATACTTTTCTTTCAACCCCAGCCCTCCATCTTCCAAATCTATGCAGACATTTTCCATCTTTACACTTCTCTATGTCTGTTGTAAACAGCCTGATGCTCTGGGCCTGCTCCCTACCCAGCTGCCAAAGCTGAGGCCACTCCAACAGCAAAAGTCTGCCTCCCCAGATACATTATCAGGGAGGCTTGTCACCTCAAAGCCAAAGCAACAGCGATCAACCAGCTCCCTCCTCACTTTCTACTTAGCTCTCTGTTTAACATTATATCTCTTTTAGACTAAAGAAACAACAGTTCTCCAAAATATGGATTGATATGGGTTTTTGTATGATCACAAATTCCTAAGATTATTAAGGTATACTCAGATTAACAATAACTGACTTAAAAATATTTGTCTTCTTTGTCTATGCTAATTTTTGTTAAGCCATAACTATTTAGATAAACTGGGCCATACAAAAAAAAAAAAAAAAAGAAAAAACAGTGATATTATAAAGTTCCTAGCCTCTCCATAGATGCTAAAGGATCTTCGATTTAATCTTCGACTGAAATTTTAATTTATTTAATGACAGGCTTTCTGTAATAAGGCCTCCCAGATATGTTTTCAAGGCTAAGCCTCAGATATACTCGGTAGATAATAGTTGTCAAACTCATCGGAGATCTGCTGAAAATGGCATTTAAAATGTTTTAGCTTACACAATAAACAATGACTTCTGGAGGTAACCTTCAAAGTTGTCAAAGAAGACAAAACACAACACAACCACTCCACCTGGATTGTGCTAATGCTAGCTACTAGACAGAACTCTTCCATGTCTCACCTGCAGCCAAAGCCTACACTTTGGGGTTAACTGCTATACTCTATACCATCAAAAATAAGGTCACTTTGTTATTCTTCACAGAAAAACCAGGGCAGACAAAGCCTGTACTGATCTTCATGACAACTAAAAAACAAATGCTGTTCCTGCATGACAGTCAAAGACTACTTTGGCCTCCAGTGAACCATGTGACCCTACACAAGTCTGTCACTGTAATTGCTGCGAAAAACACATAGATATGCCTCAGATCTCTGATGACTCTGTTCGCTAGCTGTAGTTTTATTAACAACAACCAATTGCCAGGTGCCTGGTTAGTCCATTTCATATGTAGTTTACTTTGCTGACAGGCTTTACACAGTTTCTAAAGGTTATGATAAACAAACAAATAAGTTATAAAGGTCTTAAGGTTTTCTTTCCCTCTTAAACATTAGTCAGTTTAGATCTGATAAGTCATTTAGCTAGCTCTAATATAACACCTCTACTATTATCATAGTCACAAGCTCAAAACTTTAAATTTCTTTCTGGTGTAATATAAGTCTTTCAAATTACATTCTCCCCAATACAACTAGACCTTAATTTCTTGTGATAGTCATACCTGAATTGACATTATACAGGCAATCTAAATTCTACTTGCCTGTTCTAAATGATTCAGTTCCCCTGAATGAGTTGAATCTAGCCTTTAAGATGTCCCTTTATTTTCATTATTCTTCTTTTACTTTTTGCCCATTTATTTATCCTTTCTTCCTTCCTTCCTTCCTCCTTTTCTCCCTCCCTCCCTCCCTTTCTCTCGCTCCCTCTCTCTTTCTTTCTTTCTCTCTCTCTCTCCCTTCCTTCCTTCCTTCCTTCCTTCCTTCCTTTCTTTCTTTCTTTCTTTCTTTCTTTCTTTCTTTCTTTCTTTCTTTCTTTCTTTCTTTCTTTCTTTTTTAGTTTTTTCAAGACAGGGTTTCTCTGTTGTAACTCTGACTGTCCTGGAACTCACTCTAGAGACCAGACAGGCTTCAATCTCACAGAGATCCACTTGCCTCTGCCTCCTGAGTGCTGGGATTAAAGGAGTGCACCACCACAGTCTGGCACTCCTGTCTATTTCTTAACTGCTTTCCTCCTTCTTATCCAAACAAATTTGACATATCAATAACCAAATTTTAGATCAGCTTCTCCTCAGGCATTGCCAAAATGTCTCTCCACCAAAGATGACATCATTCCTTCATCCAGCCTATGAGTACCTCATCTGGACATGGGGACAGCTCCTTAAGAGACTCCAGGAAGAAGACTTATGGCTTCTACAAATGCCTTTCCACAAGCCAGACAACTTGTATGAGGCAAAGATGACTTAAAAAATAAAAAAAAAAAAAACTCTTCCATCTCCTTGACCTAGCTCATTTAGTTTTGTATTTTCATTCTAGGCCTTGTTCTCTTCCTACTTAATCACTTGCTAAACCCACTTTTAATTCCGTTAGACTAATAAAGATTAATTATTCCCCTGTCCCTGGATTTCTGTCCCCTGGCAGCAGGAAGTTGCCAGAACACCTGTTTTCCCCACACCTAACCAATAATAAAACAAAAAGGTGTAACGTAGAGCTATAGCAGGCCTGCGCCTAGCAGATGTGGCGTCTACCCCATGAGAACAAAGGACTCAAAGGGGTCCAGACATGAAGCTAGCAGGTCCTGCGTTCTTCCCCAACCCCTTGAGTAAACTGCTAGATCTCATTCCTACGGCTAGCCACAAAGGTCAGTCCCATTATTTGGTCATTAACTCAGTTCTGAGATTGAACACCAAGGTCCCGTCCTCAGCCTGCCAAAGTCCAGCAATTGGAAATTCCCCACTGAATACCTTAATTAACATACACAGACATAATCTACCACCTTATCCTGGCTTGTCCTCCTCTTTTCTTTTAGTTAAAAGTACATTTGCGAAGTTTTCCTCTGCTGTTTCTACATAACTCAGGGCTACCTTAGCTTTTTCTGTTTAATAGAAGATCTCTTTGGGCTTAAAACTGGTGTTTGAGTGGGGTCTGTGCATTATCTAAGGTCTGGGAGAAAGCACTTTAAAGTGTGAAAAATTTCCTTTACGCTCCCCAAATGTATATAAACCGCACAGTTGCCAGGGAAAGGAAACTCTAATGCACTGATTTGGCTGAGAGTTATTCAGTGGGGGAGCTCTAGGTTTCCAGCTGTAGTTAATTTCCTCTTTAACTGAGGTGGGCTTTTCAGCAGTATAGCTATTCTTGAGTCATCCTGCTCCCTAAACAAAACAAAACAAAAGATGTATTCACCGGTTTCCCAGGTGCCGGTGTATGTAAGAATTAAGTGTGTAGAAAAAAATAAAAAATTGAAATTTAGGCTGAACTCAACAGCAAGAGCAGATATTATTTTGCTTGAGAGGTAGTATGTTGAGATCTGATGGCATTGTGGACAGGGATGCAAGACAGTGCAGATTGCAAGGTTTTAAGGCAGTAATAAAAGAAGTGAACTAGATAAGCTACTTTTGAATCCACAGAGTCTGTTGTCCATTTGTTGTTGTTGATGTTGTTTGTCCTGGGTGTCTGGGGACAGTTTGGTTTGGATGAGCTGCTTTT
Organism: Cricetomys ansorgei; assembly: GCA_026225945.1. Lineage (NCBI taxonomy): Eukaryota > Metazoa > Chordata > Mammalia > Rodentia > Nesomyidae > Cricetomys > Cricetomys ansorgei. The sequence goes on from JAMJFZ010001360.1 coordinate 9,708,964, forward strand.
TCTTCTTCTGTTTTAAAAAAGAGATTTTTTTTTGAACTATGACCTCAGTTCGGGGCAATGGCTGGGGCCTGGGTTGCTGGGTGGCTGCTGGCATCCCTGCAGGTATTATGACAGGCAGAAAGATAATCCTCGAAGAGATGAGAATGAAAACTCAGTTCAGTCTGGCTTAGACAGACTGAATCAGACTTTGGGAGTCTGATACCAGGCAGTTTATTGCCAGCATATTTAAAGACAATACAATTTGGAAAAAAAAAAATTTTCCTTATCTAATCAACACCCAGTGTACAAGGATGCATAATTACATCAAAACTCAACTCAAAGCACACATTATTTCTTCCAAGAAGATGGGTTCTAGAGATAGGTTACCTGTATTCGCTTAAGGGCCTAGGGAAGGATCTCTATGGTCTCTGTCATACAGATAGCATAGAGGCCACTTGGGTTATTAGTCACCTCTGGTCCTGGTTGTGGGAGCTTGAAGGGACCCCTGGCTATACAGATAATATAAGAACCATTTAGATTACTAGTCACTTCTGGCACTGGTTGTGAGAACTTGATATGTTCTATCTAACAAATAATGCAGATTTCCAGGCTGTTAATCACCCCCAATTCCCAGCTTTCTGGATGGAAAAAACAGGTTTTTACATCCTTTCCTTTCAGAGGACAATCCTGCTTGCTTAACATTCCTGGTTTCTCTGGGGATCTGGGAACACAAGGACCTTCATGCATGGTTGGCATACTCCATTATTTCAGATTGTTTATATATAAAGGAGAGGGGCTGGCATTTCTTTATTTCTAGCTATTCTTTGTGGTGTAGAGAGGTGTAGAGAGGCAGAACCATTTATTTGGTCTATCATTGGTGCTCTATCAGGGGTGAATAGAGTTTATGTCTCCTCAAGGTAATGGTACACAATACCACTACTGATTTTAAGTGTGTATCAGACCAATATGTATCAGGTAAAAAGCCAAGAAAAAGGAATTTTATCATCACATAGCAAAAAGAAGTAGCATCTGCCTATTTAATGTATACAATTCAGTGTTTTCACGTTGTTCTCTTATTCAATGAATCTTTAACATAGAGGCAAACAGAGGCCAGGTGACAACATTTCTAGAAAGTCTAGGAACTGTAAAGTCCTAATCATGCGGTTGCAAACCCTATTCCTCTGTTATTAATGTTTATATTTTAGATAAGCCATTCAAAAGAACATAATAGTAAGGGTTTTGAAAATGATGACCTCTTGCCTTTATGGAAATTCTGTCTGTTGTTTAAAATAAAGTTGTATAGGATCTTAGTTGTGTTCATCTAGTCATAGTTTTTTGTTTTGTTTTGCTTTGTTTTTTTGCTTCCATGTCACACTGGCAACATTAAGTATCTATAAAGACTGCTGCCTAAAATATTGACTCTCTATGATATTAACGAAATTTATCAGCCCTTTTCTAGATCATAGTCTTATTAATATAATTGGAATGCTCTCAAAAACCAAGCAAGATTTTATGATACAAGGCCATGGGTTTGTGATTCTCAGAACTGTGGGTTCATTCTTAAGGATTAGATGAGGATTTTCTACAGATACAGAGAATAATTTCAGGAAGTATGTCTGATTCTCTCTGGGGGAGTTAGAGATACTTTCACTCTTCCCTTCTAATTTTTGTGTACGTTTGTGTGGATTTCTGCCAAGACTTTACGGTAAATTTTCAACTACCTCAGGTACTTGTATGTCAGCAACAATGACCCAATACAGAAATCAGATTATTTCTCCCTTGTCCACATTTTATGGGAAGTTCCCCTGTTGCCAAGAACATCTTCTCTCAGTAGGAGAATTTGATCTACAGAAGACTTTCCTTGCAGTTCTGGTGTGCCAGGCAAGATTCTGTACTTTCAGTTAGGATTTGAATGACGCCTAAGGTAATGCCCTAGGACCACATTAGCAAATTACAAAGCGCAATGGGAAGCTCGAGCTTAAAATCTATAAAACTAAAGTAGCTTAGTTTTTAAACTCTATTTCCATTTTCAGGCACTTGTAACTTAAAATTCATTCTCTTTTCTTTAACAGCCAAGGACAATGCATGTCTCTCTTTTTTCCTGTTTCTGAGACACAAGAACCACACTTCCATATGATTTCTAACGAGATAATAAACTGGACAGATAACAAGTGTAAAAATCCAGAGTAAATGGGACAACTTGCAGTTAGCTTCAAGAGAGAAAGAGGGGCAGGCAGCTCGTGATGATCTTTGCAAGGAAAATTCTAGGGGAGTTAACAGGTTAAGCAAACAGCTGGGTGTAAAGAGGAATGGCAGCTGATCTACTTGTTGAAAGAAATCAGCATGAAAGAGAATGAAGATTAGCTGAATTCCTCTCTGTGCTCTTGAAACAGTTAGTGATTCTTTATTATGAGAGCCCCAAGACCCATATTCACTGATAATTTATACAGACAGTTGAGGGTTTAAATGGAATAACATTAGTCCCCTGGGTGAAGGACTGAGGATAGGAAACAGAGGCTCCATAGGCTGCTCCCACTGAGATTAATCCTGGAGAGTTGACTGACGCTCAGTTCAGAAATGGGCTGCTTTGATTACATATGAGGATGTGGGCCTAGAAACATGGATTGGTTAAGAGGTTTCTTCATGAGTCTACTTTCTACCACTGCCCCTGGTCATCTCAGTGAATACACGCTAAGTCAAAGTCCCAAAAGAACACGATCAGAATGTCCAAGATAATACAGTTCCTTTACTTCTGCCTACCAACAGCAGAGTCGGTCCACAGTGCTTCCCTCCAGACATGGTACTGCTCTCACTTTCGTGGGAGGGACTCGCAGGTTTACTCAGTGTGCGATTGGCCATGAAGTCCTGTGCCTTGAACAGCTCTGCCATTGCCGTTGTCTTTGTTTCCCTAGCGTGATTAATGAGACAAACCTCAAACAGCAGATGGTGCTATCATTTCAAAAACCATATGTTCCTGTAAATTTCCAGATTCTTCTGAAACAGCAGGAAACAAATAACAAAAGATTGAAAATTGTATTTGTTTTCTGGCTTACAAAGATTATGAATAAGAGGCTTTTTATTTGTTTGTTTGTTTGTTTTGTTTTGGAGAGACTCATTCTGTCTCTTTTGGGGTAAAATAAAAATCAAAGCATTCCTTCATAATTAATAGTGTCTGGATTTCCTGAGAAGAAAAATAGGAAATACACACCCACAGTTAACTTTTGCCTTGAAGCAGAATCAACCGCAAATGCGGATTTTCATAGGGCCTGCCATCACAGAAAGCAATTCACAAGCGCTATGCAATGTAGAAGATAATAAAATGTAAAACACACGAATACGGAGTTTCCTTAACAAATTTAAAAAAAGTTTTTTTTTAATATAAAGCAATTTATATGTAAAACATCTGTAACCACAAAAGCACCTTAAATATAATATTCAAATGTAAGCAATAAAAATCTATATCTAAGACGATAAATCTTCATATTAAAAGCTAGCCTCTTCGGTGGCAGATGCTATTTGAAAGAGAATTGGTAACAGATGCATAGGAGGGGAAAGCCAAACAGTGCAACACACAAGGAGCTGCAAGAACAAAAGCCTCACTGATGGTTATGGAGCCTGCAGATAAAGCAAGACTGCTGTTGAGATTTCTAAAGGGCGACACTAGAGGCTGGCTCTTTAAAACTTCATTATTCAAACTTAATGGCTTTTGTAGGAAACTCACCTGCCTAGACTGCAAAGGCTTAGTTTATTTCCATTTGTCTACACTTAAACAAGAACATAGGCTTGTTGATAGGCTGTCTAATGAGTGAATCAATTCTCTGTTTAAATCTACAACCCCAAACACCTAAATACAAAGAAATACCCTAAATTGCTAATGAATTATGACAACAGACAGCAAATACTGATATTTGAAATATTGGATAATTCGTTCAATCATTTTTAGAAGTAAGACTCGAACAAGAAATAATGCTTTAATGCTTTGGTTAAGGAAGTGTTCACTAGGGAAGCAGAACCAATAGAATGCATTTATCATTATGAAAGTACTTGCCAATTTACCTCATAGGATAGTCACAAAATGGTCTTCTGTAGGTTGGCACCAGGGCTCACCGTCCAGGTATCTAGAAGCCTAAGAACATGATGAACTGGTGATGTATCCCCAACTACAGTAGAAGCCTAGCAACTTTTGAAGAGTAATAATTCAGATTCAAAGGCAGAAGTTATGGTTAGATGCATAAAGATCAATGATATCTGCCAAAAAGTCACCTGTTCAAGAAGTATGAAATCTGCTCATACCTGTGAACTTCCTTCTTTCCCCTATGTGAAATCAAGGTCTCTAGCCGTTCAGACAGTGACACCCCACATCTTGGACTAGTCTTCTCATTCCCCTGAAACCTACTAACTCAGATATCAGATATCAATTATTGTTTCCAATATCCTCACACACAAAATATCATCCACCAACCTGAAAGGTATTCGAATCTAGGTAGTGGGATAAATTATAATAATAGATTTTGTTCATTTTCTGTTGTCATTGTTTCAAATTCACGAGTATTCCTATCATTGAGGTCTGATGTCTGTGTCTCCTCTGGGATCTGAATGACTGTCACAGGAAGGTTTAATGTCAGTTTGATACAATCGGAAATCACAATGCATGGAATCAAATGAGGCATTGTCTATATTAGTTCGGCCTGTGAAAGTGTATGTGGAAGATTATCTGGTCACGTCAACTGAGGTGGCAATGCTTGTCCACAGTGTGTGGCATCATTCCTTCGATGGGGATTCTGAACTGCATGAGACTGGAAAAAACAAGTTGAGTAGGAGCAGCATGCATGATTTCATTGCTTTTTGCTCTTGACTAGAATTGATACAAAAAATTATTCAAATTCTTTCCTGCAATAATGGACTGTAACTTGGAATTGTGAGCCATATCAGTCCTTTTCCCCTTAATTGCTCTTGTACTTTATCAATACATCAGGAATTGAAAGTAAGAACTAAGAATCAGGGAAGAAGAAGTTGATGATATCTGACTTCCAATTCCGAGAGGAACTTGGAAGAAGCTGTGTAACTTGCATTTGATCTTTCAAATTTTGATCTCTCACTCCCCAATGACTTCTCTGGAAAGGTTATTTCTCTGATAACATGTACCACATTCTGAAAACCCCAAGCTTCTTGACAAGGCAACACTCCTGTGAGTGTCCTGGGTCACAGTCCCACCTGTACAGATTGCAAGTAGTTCCAGGCTCATGGTGCTTAACAACCAATGCTATTCAAGTAATTCTGTTTGAAGCCCCATTTTATACTTTTGGAGGGCTGAGTAAGCTTTGTAGCATTGCAGTGGGTTTTGAACTTACCTTCCAGATATAAAACTGTGCAAAGTTTCTTTATGTGCCTCTGCCATCTAGAACACTACTTCACTGCTTCCCCCTAAACTTTAATGAATCAAATTCTTTTCCTGTTAAGTTGTATCACATTTTTTTTCTCTTATGCTGCTTGCTAATATTTAGAGTTCTAGGAAACAAGAGTCTTATTTCACTCTTTGTATGGTAAGTTTCCAAGTGCTTCTTGTACCATTCAGCAGGTACCATAAAATAGTCTTCTCTATCTTTATTATTTTCCATTAATGACAAATATAATTATCTAAGAAAGCAATTTTTAAATTTTTTCTTGAGATTTTTTTGATATTTATACACAGGATTTAATGTAATTGATGACAGATAAACTGTACAGGAAAACCAAATTATAGAAATGACTACTGGCATCTGATTTATTTGAATTTCTGGAGTTTTCAAACTTTGATTCTTTTATTATGTCAATCAGGTTCTTAAATATTGTGATTAAATTAGATTTAGGTATCAATGCTACGTTTCTGTTGAGCCTTTTCACAAACACACTTTACTTTTAGATAATTGCTCTTAAAGTTCTTTTGTTATTCTAATTCAATTTTAGTATGGGATATGAACACATTCACCTATTTTGACATTTTTTAATTAAATGCATGCCATTTTTTAAAATGTGTGTGTCATCTATGTGTATGAGCACATATGTGTGCGTGTACATGTGTGCAGGTGCATTCAGAGACCAGAGGTTATTATCAGTGTTTTCCACTCTTGCTCTCCACCTTAGCTTTTAAGGCGAGATCTTTCACTGAAACCAGATCTCACTAATTAGGTAGTGAAAGTCTAAGATCTTTCTGCCTCTGCTCTCTGCTCTCTGCTCCATGACTGGGGTTATAGATACAAGCTACCACACCCACCTCTTAGATGGATGGGTAATGAGAATCTGAACTCAGATTATCACGCTTATGCAGAGAGTATACTACTGACTGAATCATCTCCTTAGTCTGTGATGTCAAGGGATTTCTACGGAATTTAATTACTTCAACCTTTTTGGTATCTACTTCACGGAAAGTACTTATGCTGTATAATCTAAGTGAAGAATAGACAATTTTTCATTTCAAATTCATGATGCCTTTAAGAAGCCTATAAAGAAATAAAAAATTCCTTGTAATTAGCTAGAGTCTTACATGATTTTTCTCTTCAAAGTACATTAATTTTAGAAAATAATCTTTCCAAAGCAGGACATTATTTTAACATGTTAAAAATCTTCTCTTTTCATTCTTATAAAGTTTTATTTGTAAATCAAACAGCACAAGTCTACACACAGAAGAACATTTTCCTGTGTTTTCACATGTTACTTGTTAAAAAATATACAGACTTTTGACATTAAGTCGGTTTTATTACTTGTCTCAGAGACAAAAAGCAAATCAGTTTTCCCTGAGCACTCTTCTAGCACTTTTCTAACACCCGAGTAAGACATCATGTAGAGTTCTCTCAGTGCCAAAAGTCATGCAAGTCTTGCATAATGTATAACCAAAAGCTAAATGTTTCACAAAATTGAGAGAGTTTTTGGAAAGTAAAAGAAAAATGAAACCCTACTTTGACTTGTGATAGAATACCAACTATATTGAGACAGGACAAGTGCCCAGTATTTGTTTCAAAGAGAAGTGTCTTTGATGATGGGTGAGAGTTATGGTTACCTGTGAATATCATCAGTACTTGGAATCAGTACAAGGAATGCACTTGAAAGTTCTGCTGGTTTAACAAAGTGCTCATTAGTCTCTCAGGTAAATAGGTTAGGTTACCATTACCAAGCATGCTGAGTAATTATAAGCCCAATTAGAGAACTGCTGGCTAACTATCAAGATATGATTGTCATAATTGTATCTTTAAGGTAACTGTGCCATGCTTTCTATACACATTACAGCTCAGAAGGAAAACTGGTTGCTCCCCTCTTTTAGAAGATTGCATAGCATGATAACTATGAAACCTAGTTCTCAGCAAAACTAGGAAAAATACTCTTAAAATCATAGAAAAAAAAGTTTCAAAATATTTTGTCCTATTGATCAGTAAGTCCAGAATTTATGAAAAATAATTTTAAAAACACTGAAAAAGAAAGAAAAATTATAGCAAGAGCATTAAAAAGTATATTGAATTTCATTGAATTAGAGTTGAAAAATTTAGAACATTGAAATAAAGAGAAAGGATATAATATGTTCTAAAATACTGAAACGTCTTAAAGATTTACACTAAAAAAGAAAAAACTGAATAACCTAAATTATTGATATTTTATGTTGATATAAAATAATTATAATAACAATTGGATCAGTAACTACAGTACTATGGGAAACACTTAGATTTTCCACAAGAAAATAGAATGGGATTTGCTTTAGATAAATGTAATAACTGGTCAAGAGAAGGTTTAAAATACATCCCATTGGACTATAAGTCATAATCATTCTAGAATCTTTCATTGTCTTCTGCAAGCAGATACCAAGGTGAAAGTACATAATTAAAGCACATAATGAGAGTCCTATAAATGATAACTAAAGTAAAATTTCCCAATATAGATCAGAGTTTCCGCTAATAATTCGGTTATATAAGTAGAATAACGGTGGGAACACAATCACTTCATAAGATGGTAGAGCTTTTAAAGGCATTGTCTTTTAAGCTCTTCCCGAAATGATGTTACTGGTTTATATAATTTTTTTTAACAGTTCAATATAGAAGATGGGAATTCCTTTTAAACGTGTCTATTATCTCCCCTGCTGTATGACTTTTAAATATTCTCCTTAAAGCTGTCAACAATTAAGATCTGACACTGCAGGTGAAACACTGGTCAGCTTTGAGTTCTTAGTTTCATACTTCACACTTACACAAGAGAAGCACCCATCCCAGCTGTGAGGAGCACAGTCGTGAAGTTCAGTATGTGTGACCTTGGATCTTCACTTTACCACTTCAAAAGCATGTTCCTGTGATCGATTACCAAACGCCTTCCTCATTCTCCTTTGTAAGCTAGGGATAGCAAAAATATCAGCCTCACAGAAGATGATGCGCGTGCAATACACAGACCCGTTTCTGTGAGTAAAGCCTGGCTCATGGTGAGTAGCAAGAAAGAAGTGACCTTTCAATACTATTGCCATTCATGATTTTTGGAATAATACCTTCAATATCATAATTTTAACACTTTCTTCAATTCCTTTAATTTTACTTTTCATTTTAAGACATTACACCCTAACATGCATTCAGTAGATAAGGGAAGAGATTTTGTTCAATTTTTGCTTCATTGGAGCAGAACTTAAATGGTGCTTAATATATCATTGTTTCCTAGTATAAGAACTTGGAGTGAATTTAATCAATTTTTGTTGTACGATAATTAAAAGTGGGAATATAATTAGGTCAACATTCTTCTCTCTTTTTGTGTACTCTATTCAAACAGATTTATTTACTCTTTTTAATCACAGCTAGCCTATTGATAAATTCATTCTATTTGTCAGATGAAGTGGATACCTCTACCAAGACAGAAAATAAACATGAGGGGCAAAGATAGAGGTATTATTTTAATTTTCTAAACAAACACTAGCAAAACAGTTTGGTGGCAAACATCTTTTGAATGCAGAGAACCCTGTCATCATGTCTCCAAGGAAGTCAGAGATGCAAAGATAATTCTAACACGGAATAATAAAACTGTGTTTTTGTGATTTCTTAGCTGCTTGGAATTTGTAAAGGCAGCCATTGTACACATATGTGCCATTTATGTTAATGTCCCACAAGATGATTTCAGTCCTCTTACACTTTATGTTGAGATTCTTTCCATTTTATCTCTACCACTCATACAATACTACTTGCAATGTAGTAGTCAATCAGTCAGAAGGAGAATAGAACTTTAGTAATTTTGATTGTTACATACTGGAGTAATTATTATCCACCCATCAATATTTCTCATACTCAAATTTTTGATGTACTGCATATTTATGTCTTTTATGTTTTAATTATTGGAAAAAAGAATCAGCTATAAGTAGCTAAAAGTTTATTTTTCCCTAGCCCAGTGGTTCTCAACCTTCCCAATGCTGTGACCCTTTAATACAGTTTCTCATGTTGTGGTGACCTCAACCATAAAATTACTTTCATTGCTACTTCATAACTATATTTTTTCTACTATTATGAATTGTAATGTAAATATATGATATTCAGGATGGTCTTAGGTAATCCCTGTGAGGGGGTCCTTTGATATCCAAAGGTGTCATGACCCACAAGTTGAGAACCACTGCTGTAGCACACTCTCCTGTGCAACAAGAACAATGCTATCATCATAGTGAGGGCTGAATTACATAGTGCTGGAGTTTTTCATTATAAAGAATCAGAGCAAACATTTCGTAGAGGAAAGACCTTTGGAAGAGCTGTCATAGTGAAGGTTCCTGAGTCACCAAATTAACCACTTTGTACATTAGACTAAAAGAGAATTTTTTTCTTTGCTCCAGGAGCAATGAAGTCCTGTGAATCTCATCATAAAATCTTTCACTGTAAAAGTCTTAGTTAAACCTTCAAAATGGAGTGCTCAGTGGTAAGCCTACTGTCTTAAGTAAATATCCATATATTATCCATGAATCCAGTATTTGTTCCAAATATTCTGAGCAGGAATTTGAGAACAGTCTTTAGAAGAAAAGAATAAAATCTACCAATATCCAGCAGAACTGAAGCTATTTGATAACTTATTTATTCACAGGGGACTCATGCAAAGATGATGACAGAATTCAGGGCTACTGTTCCTTACCCCACCCCTGGATGAACAGGATTCTCAAGGCAGGAGTCTGACACTTGAGTTGGACACTCAGAACAGTCACCACTAACTTCATTCTGGGTGAACAGGATTAAGAAGAAGAAATTGTGGCAGTTGAGACAGTTCTTGCCCATCAAGAAGTTTTCTTTGGCAGTTGATAATAGAATAAGAGTGAACATATCAAAATCTTGTGGGATCAAAAGAATAACAATGTTTTGACTGCCTGAAGGGCTAATAAAATCAAAGACAGGTTGGTGATATACTTTACCTCTCAGTGCCATCAAGAGACCTTTCTGTGCTTCCCAATATTGCCAGGATGATTTTTTCTCTAAAGCATTAATTTTAATGCTGGATGCATTTCAGAATCTCCTAAGAAGTTGAAACATTGGCATTGTGGCCTCATCTTTGTAGATCCAGATTAATTGGTTTGGAGTAATGTCAGGTATCAGTTTCTGTGCAGGGTACCCAGAGATGTGCAGCACAGGTGAAGACCAATCGCTTACTTCCAAGTGTCTTTAATTCTCCTTTAGTTTGATATACAATGAGGTAATTAAATTTGGTGGCTCATATGCTATTTTAACAAAGACAATAAATTAAGAAGAAATAACAAGACAAAAATTAGAAGACATGATTACAGTTTCTGGATGCAGTGATAAATTATGTCAGGTAAATATGTAGATCAAATTAGTAGAAGATACTTAGGAAACTTTAGTTCATGCAGATTTATCTCATGCTGCCTCCATGTCCAGGGATACAGGTTGTTCTCATATAAGAAAGGGGAAACTTTTGTAAAAGAAGCTTATACTTTGTGACTAGGTGGACAAGGAGTAGGCAGAAAGATTTTATGAGTATTTTTTTCTTGATTTCCTTTAGCTTAAACTTGAGAGATGTGGCAGGCTTTTGGTATATTCTAAACCCATTTATGTATGTATGTGTGTGTGTGTATGTATATATATACATATATATATATTTGTGTGTGTGTGTACGTGCACATATAACACATAAGATAAATACAGTACAATTCATTTTACATATATATGTGTGTGTGTAGATCATACGCATATGCCTATTCCATTCACTGTGTAGATACACTATTATGTATTGTATAAACCTGCTACATGAAGTAGGCATGGTTATGTTCTGTACTTTTAGAAAGGAAATAGTGTCAGAGACATTATAGTACCCATTTCATTCCAAAAGTATACATGTAAAAGATAAAATATTTTTTTGTGTCAAAATTCTTTTGAATTTCAGAGATGCTTTATTGCTGACGTTTGAGATAGTCTTTATGCTGTGATTAGAGAAACAGAGACAGAAATTTTTACAGTAAGAATAGTGGGTCTTTTACTCTGACCTGTGTACTCAATACACAGCAATTTGATCACTTCCTATATCAATGTTAACATTTGATCATAAGTATTAAATATTTGTTACCACTTATAAGAAAGTTATAGTATTGGCAGAAAACAAAATTTATACCAAATGAAATAACTATTTTATGATTTTAAAAATAAACATCAAATTTAATCTATTATAGCATCAAGTACAAAATGAAAAAAAAAAACAGTTCATTGCTGATCCTTAGAATTCCAGGTATAATGAACAGCATAGCACAACCAACATTTTTTGATACCAAAATAAAAAGATATTCTTAATCAACACAATAAACAATGCCATCATAGCACATAATAGGCAATGGTGTCATTTTCATTGTAGACTATAGATAACATGTCATTACAATATTATAAATCATAGGGCAACATGGGTATAGTCAATGTGTAGGGCTCAGCTCTGTGCATTCTGGGAGGACACTATTTTTTTTAAGCTGTGAACTCAAGTTTAAAACTCAAGTTTGTGAACTCAAGCTTAAGCCATTTGAGACCTCATAGATGAATGGATTGACTGAGATATATTCAATCATTCTAAACACTATTTTTCTCTGTCACATGAAGCCTTTAAGGGTTAGCAAACAGCAGAGAGTGTTAGGTTATATCCTTATCATATATTCTAAAAATCTTTTATCCAACAGATAGAATCTGACCATTAAGCATCCGTCTTCCTCGTCCTATAAATTTGCCTTGGCCTTTCCTATTGATTTACCATCCACATTTTATATGTCAAGAAAAGCATAATCCCTATGCAGTCACAATAGCTCTTAAATGATACTAGCAAGAACAAGGTAGTGTATGCAGTTTTTATATTTTTCTCTATTCATTTCTTGCCAAATACTAGAAATAGAGTAGATAGTTTACAAGAGAAGTCTTGAAGGTACAATCATCATCTCCCTCTGCATGAGTTACAAATGGAATAATTTTAATATTCAAATGACTAAGTAAGGTAAATATGTCTCTTAACAATGACTTTCATGCCTGTTGTCCTTCCTCTAATGATTCTGGGTCACAGTTGCTTCACTTGGAGAATGAAAATACTGTAAACCAATGGAGTGCTCAAAATTCTGGCTTTTGAGGTAGAAAGATGGCCCAGCAGTTAAATACACTAGCTGTTCTTCTAGAGAAACCTGGTTTGGATCCATGATGTCTGTAGTGGCTCAAAGCCCACTGTAACTCTAGAACATGGGATAAGGTGCCCTTTTCTGGTTTCTGTGGTCTCCTGCATGCATGTGGTGCATATATACTCATACAGGATCACACACTTAAACATACATAATAATATATATCTTTTTAAGAAAGCTACTGGCTTCTAATTCTGGATTAGAATTGGGTTTCTTCTGTATGTTTATAGTATTTTATGGAAAAAATAATTTTATTTATTTATTTAGGAAACAATATAATTCTTCCAGATGGCAAAGATCATAATAAAATACTGTATAAGTTCTGGGTTCTGACTTTCTATTTAGCACTAACCATGAACTTAGGAACTGCAATGTGTAAGATATTTTCCAATGTGTTATTTATTTACCACTAGTTTTGAAAATGTAAAAATTAATGTATTTATAGTTATACCAGCTAAAATAAAGTATATGTATTTCTTCACAATATTCTCATGTAGAAAATCAGAAAGTTTCTCAAGGAAAAAGTCCAGGGCTAGGAAGATGGCTCAGTGGGTAAAATTCATGCTACACAACCAAGAGAATCTAAGTTTGAATCCCCAGAGCCCACATAAATGTGGGCACAGTAGAATATGTTTATAATGCCAGTCTTCCTCCTGTGAGTTAAGAAGCAGAGAAAAGAGAATCCCAGAAGCTCATGGACCAGTGAGAATGAAATCCATAGCAACAAACACCAAAAGTGACCTTGTCACAAACGAGGTAAACAGTGAGCAACAACATCCAAGGCAGACACACACGCTAGGCCGCTCATATTCTTGCACTCATATCCACGAGCATGGTCATGTACACATACCACATATACACACAGTAAACACACACACAAAGAAAAAGATCTCTGGCACAATGCAATGATTTCATAGTCTCACTTTAAGGCTCATAAAGGATACAATTTCTATTTGGACCCTAAATCACTCTTACTGAAAAATACCCAAACATACCAATATTACTATAATTTATCACATTTTCAGATTCCAAAAGCTAGTCTTTAAGCATCCAATTTTAAAACTATATGCTAATATCATATGAACCAGATATACCAATCCTGGACACATTCCCAAAGGACTTCTTAACCTACTACAAAGATACATGCTCATTTGTGTTTATTACTGCTTTACTGACAAGAACAAGGGGATGGAAATAACCTTAATGTCTGTCAACTGATGAGTGAATAACAATGGACCTGTGGTTCTCAACCTTTCTAATGCTATGATCCTTTAATACAGTTCTTCATGTTGTTATGATCTCCAACCATAAAATTTTATTTGTGGCTACTTCATAACTCTAATTTTGCTACTGTTATAAAATCTAATGTAAATATCTAATTTGCAGATGGTCTTAGGCAACCCATGTGAAAGTGTCTTTAAACCTCAAAGGTATTGTGATCCACCAGTTGTGAACCACTACGTTTGAATATTATTCAGCTGTAAAGAAAAATTAAATTATGAAATTCATAGGAAAATGAGGAGGACTGGAAATAATGATTCTGAAAAGGGGATCTGAGACCCAGAAAATCCAATACTTCATGTACTCTTTCTCTCTCATATATGAATGCTAAAATTAAAAAAATTGTATGTGAATGTTTACACACTAGGTTATCCATAGGTGTCAAGAAAGAAGCAAGGGATCAAGTGGCGGATTTCAAAAAGGAATGGTTAGAATCCAGGCTGCATGAAGCTGGAAAGGAACAAAATGAAACAGACAAGCAAAATGAGAATACAGGCTCGAGAACTAGGTATGTAGAGGGATAACTATCAATAAAGGCCTTTGAAAATAGCATATGGAAGCCTACTACAATGTAAACTTCATAAAATATATGCATTTAAATATATTAAAGGATATTAAATGGAGTTACTCTATCTTGAGGGACAATGACTCTTTCAGACATCGTAAGGTCTCAAATAGAAAACCCAGTTCCTAGTATGCATTTCCTGCTTTGGTGCGATGGAACAGTCCCACAGGCCCTCAAAGATTGCAGACTATTTGTTATTGCCTTTATTTATCCTTGAGATTTTAATGGTAAGATTCTATTGCTAAAGATATATTTGAGTCATATAACATAATGAAACCAAGCTGGTACTGACCTTGAAACTTTGTTACTAATAGCTACTTTCCAGCGCTAGAAGGTTCTGTTTTCCTACTGGGGGAGAAAAATAAACCCCCGCCTTACCCAGTTGTGAGCCTTGCATGCTAAAATCACGACTTTCCTGGAAAATATGCCCACTGGTGTAATAGGGGCATTAGTGTTTTTCAATAAACAATTATTTCTTTATTAGACTTAAAGCCTGTTGCACAAGATAGAAATCATGTCTGGTAGTGTTAACTAGGTCAAAATGACATGGCTAGCTAAGCCATAGCCCTAAGGAAGAATGTTTTACTCTTATTCTGCTAAAGGGCCATAGTATTAAACTATCCTCTACATTCTTGTATTACTACTACTACTACTACTATTATTATTATTAAAAATAAAAATTTTTATATTTTTGATCATGGTTCTGATCATGGTTTTCCATCCCTTGTATCTGGATCTTCCTCCATCCAACCCTCTTTAGAAAATAGTTGAACAAACAAAAATCAAATAAACCAGAAACAAAATGAAAGAATAACAAAAAGCACAAGAAACATACATATATGCACACACACATAAAACACAAATCAGAAGCCATAATATACAAGCAACAGATCATTAAGGCAAATATTGTCCAAATAAAATAATATGGGAAAAATATAATTTTTTTCATATATATATGCATGTTTCAAACTTAAAAAATCATCAGAGAAGTCTTTTTTTTTTTTTTTTTTTTTTGCAGTGGAGGGTAATTAATACAGAAGTCAAAAATTGGTCAACCTGCAGAGAATAAAAGGCTATGAACTACACTTCATAGTAGCTGTGACTTACAAGACTTACATAACATTGTGCCAGCCAAAATCCCAGTGTGGACATTAGGTTCATTAAGAAAAATCAAAAGGTCATTATTGACATCCATGTGGTTCTCAGTAATCAATCAAAGTCACTTATGTCATACTCTACGAGTCATCTAGCTCTGTATCTCCTCACTATGTATCAGTCTCTTCATGCATCTCTGGACCTACCTATACGTCTATATTTGTATCTCTATACCTATCTGTTACCTAGTATGTATCTGTCATCTATCAACACCGGGCGAGTTTCTTCTTAAATACAACAATGCAGGAGCTCCCAGAACAAGAAAATCAATGTGCGTTTTCTTGGTCAGAGTGTAGAAGCTCGTTACGCTGAGGGAGCTAGAATTCTAAGAAGTCTGCAACTGAGCCAGTGATGTCAGAGAACAAAGTCTTTTGAGCACATGGCCTGTTCACTGTTGAATGATTTTCTAGAAAATGGATCTTACTTGTCCTGATAACTTATTAAAGGGTCTACTTTCTCTGACTATAAGTAAATTTTTTCTGTATGTCTAAAAAGAGATGTCTTAGTAGGATATAAGTACACAGTTTTCTTATTTGCTCCTCTAGAAAGCTATTAACTATCGATCAGTCATTCGCTTCTCTCCCTTCATTGAGTAAGTGGAGAAAAATTTTGACCATCTAGTTAACAAGCTTTGAGTAACCTGATTGCACTGTCTGTACTCATTTAATATCTGTATTTAGAAATCTGAGTTTCATAAATACAGAATATGGTGGTATTTCAAAATGGTGGAAAGGTGAATGCTTATGTAGTGACTTAAGTACTGGCCTTTGGAGGAACTGATATTAAAGTAATATCGACGATGACAGACAACCTTGTTGCAACTGTCTGTGAGAAACATTCAAGAAATACATCCTGAAAGAAGTCTGGCTGCTAAATACCTGTCAAACATAGATTGAAACACTGTGACCATTAGCTATAAAATTCTGTCTTCCTTTCGTTTGTACTTCCTTTCAAACTTGACAAGCAAACTTGCCACTTATTTTTCCCATAAGCTCTTCTCACCCTGTCCAGTATGAAATGTCCTGGAGGGACAGCTTGAAGCCCAGTTATACAAACACATAGCACTCTTTCCTTATTTCCGTTTGAAACTATGGTTAGACTCCATAATCTATACCACCTGAAGCATTAGTCTATTTTTAATTTATTCATATTGTTTATTATCTCTTATTCTACTACCAGACATCGTACAGTAATATTGCATATCACTTGAGTTATAATCACTGCCAAAATCATTCTTATTTGATATCTTTTAACAGGAGGAACAGGTAAGCCTCATATTGCATATCACACAGTTGGGACTTATTAGACGTACAGATTCAGTTTTATAAAACAAGGCAGATGTTTTCCATTCCTGGCGACACTCAGTTGGACACTGCTCTGCTATCCATTTGTCTGATCTAATTTTCTCAGCAGTAGAAAAACAAGGAGGCCTCATAGACATGCTAATGCATGTTATGCAATAAACAATCATAAATGATGAATCTCTAAACCTATTACATTCAGGCTTGGGAGTTTCCCCCAATCCACTGTTTTGACTCATTATATCAACTACAACCCATAAAACTTTCTAAGTGAGATATTCTAAAAATAGCTACAATTTACAGTGAGGTGGTTTGGAAGAAACATTTCTGGATCATAGCAAATGTAGTTTTCATTATTCACAGAGGGGTCTTAGGCAAATCAATTTATCTTTCAGATCATTAGTTTTCTTATCTCCAAAATGGGGCTAATATGCTAACAAGTTCATATTAGTATTCTACTATATATTGAAATGTTAGCTAATTGTATCTGCTGCTTAGCAATCACTATGTTGAATATTAACTATTAGTTAGCAATCACTATGTTGAATATTCACTATTATTACATATTCATATCATTGTAATATTGTGAAGTACGTGATGCTAAAATATTTAAAAACACCATTAAGAGAATCAGTGTATGCCTTTGCAATTCTCTGCCATTTTAAAATGGAGATAGAGTAAGGAATTCCTCTGTACCACAGGAATCATAGGCGCTACACAGCAAAGGTGGTGATGACACATTTGCAAGGAAGACAATGTTTTCCAAGCCTCAAATAAAAGGAAAAACATAACGAATATTTGTGCAGTGGACAGAGCACAAACTACTGTGCAAGTTTTGCATCAGTGCAGAAGAAACAGGGCTTGTTGCACCAGCAATCATCATCTCATGGTCATGAATCTCGTGTGTCCTGATAGCACATTGTCACATCTTACCTTTCAAGAATATTATTTAATTTTTATAGAAATTCTAGATTTTAGACATGACCTTTGTGTAACAATGAAAGGACTTAAGATAAAGAAGGATTGAAAATCTTACCCTAAAGTCACACATCTTGTTAGGGTAGAATGAGGTTTCAACAGGAATTCATCCATTGAGTTTACTGAAATACAAATATATGTATTGCTACAGGGACTTTGAACCTCTACTGGGGGTGCATTTAAGCTGGTTGGTAATTATAGAATAGATTCTGTAGAAGAGTATTTGAGGGGGGTATTATTAAGTACACAGTGGCAAATAGTGCTGTTTTGAAAAAAAGAAAATCACCCTGATAATTATTTTACTTGGTATAATTTTTTACTTTTCTCATAAATAAAACATCTATTAAGAGGCTTTTGGATCATTCAAATATAACTAGAAGGAAAGTGGTTACGTGGGTCTAGGTAGATAGGTGCTATATAAATAGATGGCTAATGATGAATGGATAGATATATCAGAACGGGTGAGCACCGCTACTCAAGATTTACAAGATTTATAAAATATCTACTTGTGAAACTTATTGTATTATTCTCTAAAATTGCTTTATAATTCATCAACACAGCAGCAAAACTTTAGTAAAGATCAATTACGATATTTTGAAAATTATGTATGAGTTGTGTATATTTAGATAGTTAGAGAAATAATGCAAAGGAAAAGGAGGTGGGGAAAGTCATCCCAGGTATCCCAGCCAACTCTACAAACCTTTTCTTCAACCTAAGTCATTCTTGTTGACCTGGTTGCATTTCATGCCTGTGTATGGAGGTGTGTTTATTTCTGCTCTTCTGTTGATTTTTGATTCCTATAATCACTGAAGCTCATGGATTCCTGACTTGTTCTTTTATCCTTCAAAAAGAGCCTGCATCTTTATTCATGTAAGAATGTAGGGACAGTAACCCAGTTAGGAAAATAGTTCAGACAAACTATTTACAAACCTGAACGATCTGTATAATTGCTTCCTTTCCCCGCTTAAAGAATCCGTCCTGTGAATGGTGTCAGCCACAGTCTAGCTGATGTCACTGTTGTGTGAAACATTCAGTCTTTTCAGTGGAACAATCAATTTAACTGACAACTCCCACTGACTCGAGCGTTCAATGAGAATGACAGATTTGTTGCCTCAGACTCTTACAGAAGCAGCCTTCCAATTTACTTTATAAAATATCTTTACCTCAGCCCCTCTTTCGCTACCTCAGGGTGGCCTTCTCGGCACAGAGCCTGCGGTTTTCACAGATGGCCTCCATGAGTGGTACAGGTGCTTTAAAACAATTCCAAGCATTTAAAAAGTAATTACAGAGACTCCAAATGCAAAAAAAAAAAAAAATCTACTGTTCAAACTTTACTAACATCTCTCCCTCTCTTTCTGACCTAGATGTGGTTATCCATTTCACACAAGATTTAATTTATATTCACCATCCTTATTTTGTGGACTCATATCCCTGCAATAGCAACTAATAAATAAGTAACAAAAAATAGCAACAGTGAATGCAGTAGTGGCAGAAAGGTTAGACCACAAAAGGAGAAAACAAAGATTTGTGAAACCGGGATATTTTTTCTAGATGTTATGTTTTAATTAATTAACTTATTTATTTATTATTTTGTTTTAATTTAATTTTTGTCTCTCCTACAATTCATCCTGATCCCAGGTCTCCCTCCCTTATCACCTATGAACACAGTCGAGCAAGTGTCTTTATGGTAGGATGGAGGGTTCTTGGGTATGTATGCCAACTAGTGGTATAGTTGGAACTTGAGGTATATCAATTCAAAATTGGAATTTTTTAAAAATAAAAATTCATGTTATTTTGTAACATCAATTGGAAAATGTATAATATTCAATTCATCACGATGAATTCATTTTGGGAAAGCAAACTGGTGACTTACACAGTTAGTTATCTTTTGGTTGTCTTTTGTGGAATTCATGTTTCTGTGAATAATACTTTCAGTGTTCTTGTTTTTGTGGTCCTTTCTTATCAAGAAGGTTCTACTATATTTTTAGGTTCTTGCCTCTTCAAATGTGAACATATTTGTAAGAGATAACTCACTCACTTGATGCATACTCTTAAGTTTCAAGTTCATTTTATATGTGTGTGCAAGGAATGTTAAATCATTTATTATTGTGTACCTGTTAAATCATGTGAACAGTTTCATTTAGAACATTACAAGCTTCTAAGTTTATGGAAGACAATATAGTATCCTCTAGGCACATGTGGCTAAAAGACTAAACTGTGAATAATGCCAGCAGAAATGGGCTATAATTATCAAATGCTCAATAGCTAGTGGAGACTTACTTTTAAAAAGCTGTAACTTATCCCAACTTTATATCGGTAATTTTCATATTGACTATTTAAAATGATGATATTTTGAATATATTGAATTACATCAAATATAATATATTAATACTACTTTCACCTATTTATTAGTATTCTTTTCACCATGACAACTACAGTATGGTCGGATGCCTCAATTGGTAAGGATGTTTGCAACTGAAGTTGGCCATATGATCCCCACAATTTATTCTCTGAACTTCACATATACTCCCCAAATAAAGTAAAAAAAAATAATAATAATTTTAATATGCTACCATGATTTACATTTCTGTTTAACATCTTCTAGTTGGGAAAGTGTGTACCACACATTTGTGCTGGCAGAAAGAGTTTATATGTTCTTCAAGACTTTGCCTTTGATGAGGATAAAGGCTGTCACTTCTGGGTGGGGGGAGACATTTGTTCCTAACTTCATACATAATTGCAACTGGAGTTAGGGATTACTTTAGGCAACACTTATGCCACTGACTAAAGTTTCAGTGATTAACTTAATGCGAAGAACAAAATTATATTTCCATTTGTTTCCCAAATATGTCATCCATTATGGAAGTTCTGGAGTTTAACACAAACTAGTATTTTTGTTTATTTGTTTTTTATTATTATTTTGTATAGCATATTTGAAGACTTGAGGGAAATTTCACCTTTCATTGACAGGATTTTGCCCACAAAAATATCTTAATATACAGAAGCATTTAACCTGATATGGTGTCATATTTTTTGTTTCGTCCCTCACATTCAGCTAGTACTATGGTCCTTAGGATTAAATTATTCAGTGGTGAATACCCTGAACATCAGCTAATCATTTTTGAGACAATGCTTATCATCACACAATGCATTAAAAAGTCATGATGAAGAACAACAGCTATTCCAAAAGGTAGTTTGCTACAATAATATAAATCTATATTTCAAAATACTTCATAAAAATTTGAGAGAAAATTGCCATATCTAATCAGTAAAGCTGAAAGCTGGTTCTGCCTACAGGCTAGAGTGTATATGGGGGTCCTCTGACACTTTTGCCTGCCCTGGGATGCATTTCCTCCAGCTGGGTTGCCTAGTCCACCCTTGATGTAGAAATAAGTACCTGGCCTTGTCTCATTTGTTGTGCCTTGTTTGAGCAGTCCCTGGGAGGACTGATCTCTTCTATGGAGAGATGAGGATGTGATTGGGTGGGGATGGGGAGGATATATCATAGGAGAAGACAGAAGATGGCAGGAGCTGGCAGGAATGGAGGGATGGGAGAAGGGGTATTGGTATGTATTATATGAAAGAAGAAAAATAAAATAGTTTTTAAATGTAAATAAATAAATATGTAAAAAAATAAGATGAAGGGTGACAGGGCTTTCTATTTGATAATACGAACTCAGAAATAAGTCATATGGGGTTTCTCTGCAAAAATGAGACCTCTGTCTAGGAGAAACTCTGTTCCTTTACCATATCCATCAGAAGGTAGTACATCAAGAAAGAATTTATGCTTGTCAAAGCTTCAATGAAGTTCCTGAAAAAGGAGAAATCAAGTTGGTTCTTACTTGGAACCTTAATCACCACAGATGGGAGTGAAAAATCTTCATTAGTTTTATGCAGCAATGAACTCAAGCTATAATAAATGACTGATCTGGGAAGTTATACGAACTGGTACAATAGTGGAATAAATGTTATGGAAATAAAAAAAAAAACACTTTCTGATCAGATTTAAGTCCTGTCACGAACCCTTGACCAGACAGGTTCTAGGCCCTAGGAGAGGAGCGTTGTATATTCGGATAGTCTATGAATAACCCACTACTTATAACCACCCAGAAACTTCATTGAGCTTCACAATTCTCCTTCCCCTTCAACCCAAATTAGTTGTATTGGGTACTAAATAAAAGCTAATATCATTAAGGTGAATTTCTTCACAGGAAAATAAAAAAAAAATTCCCTTCACAGGAAAAAAAAAAAGAAAACTGATTCTGTCTATCATTTCCTCATTTGGGAACCACCTTCCATTCTGGTGAAACATGGAGGAACATGCTTGTCATATAATGTAATACTTTCCCTTGAAATGCTTGTCCGTGTTGCTACTTGATCATCCCTATACCTACTTTATGAGAAATATCCGTACAGTGATTCCATCCTTTCTCATGTTTGGAGCTATGCTTTATTTTCAAATTGGGGAAGACATTAAATCATTCCGAGATAGTGCGGTAGACAGCAGTGACACAGGCAGCAAGAAAGTGTTTTTGTGTGTGAGGACATCAGTGGCAGGAGCATGGCTGCAGCCGTGAATCTGTTTCTGTGAACAAGCATTTTATAATCCAGGATAGTTCAATAAATCACGCTTTCAACTGCTTTATAATCACTATTTCTGTGGGAGAAACACAACTCTCACCTCGGAAGGGATAAGAGTGTTTATTATGGTACACTGAGAGTTTCTGATGGCCAGTTACAAATGATCATGGCCCAGGAACACAAAACTCCATATTCTAAGGTGAAAGTGGTTTCATGAACTTTTTACAGTAACTGAATAAAAAAAATCATAAATTAAGGCACTCTTTAAATCCATTGGTGGAAACATCAGAAAGGCAGGGTAAAGCCAAGTGGAGAAATATTGGCTATAGGTCTCAGATGCTAGCTGATAGCAGTTTTAGCACTTCGAGTGAGAGACAGTAGATTTTAAGTTAATACATTCCCAAATTTTTGTTTGTTTGTTTGCTTTGAGACAGGGTTTCTCTGTTGCAACTATGGCTATCCTGAAACTTACTCTGTAGACCAGGCTGGGCCTGAAATCATAGAGGTCTGCCTGCCTCTGCCTCTGCCTCCTGACTGCTGGGATTAAAGGATTACTCCACCACTTCCCAGCAAGATCTTTTAGAAATTCTTAAAGTGAGAATAAAATGCCAATAATTAACCTTATCATGCATGTATCAGCAGAATGTAAAATACACTTTATGGTCACTATATTTCTTAGGAGGAAAAATGTTTTTATTTATATATTATGTTATTCATTCATTCTGTGCTTTACTCATCAGAATGGACAAGTTTAGAAAGCTTTCAAATTTGAAATATGTCACTAAATACAATAAAGAATAGAAACATTATTTGTAGATTAATAATATTTGAATGTGCTTAGTTGTGATATTTAGATTAGATAATATCTCCTCATGGAAGAATATGTGATGGACATAAAGATGCCATGTTCAATGTTGTCATACTTCAAAATTTATCTTGAGTCTGTATTTATAAATTTAATAATTAATGAGTTTAATTTAGTAAAATACCTTATGGAGACTCTATTCTATTTTCGAATCTCATTTTAAGAGAGCAGTTTCTTCACAGGAAGAACTAATCAAAATTCAGGTTCATGCAAATTCCCCACAGCAATCATCTTTTATTTGCAGTATTTCTAGTGTACACATTAGTTACTTTCCTATTTCAGTGACATTTTGACATCTTAGCATTATACATTGCAGGATATGTGAAATTAGCATAATTTTTTACATCTATGGGGTAAATGTTTTCTGTCATCTATAGATCAGGAATAATGAGCATTTAGTGGAATGACATTCTACCCTAAAGTCCAAAATGAACCCAATTTGAAAGTCTTTTTTTTTTCTTCTTTTGTTAATAACAAAGTAGTTAATCTAGTTTTTCGTGAGATCACTAATAGATCTTTAATTATAATCCTTCCAAATTTCTCAAAACTGGTAACATTTCATTTTCAAGAATCATCACCTGCAGAGGGCTTGTCAGTACCTCTTTTATGTTCCTTTATGGTGCAAATTGAAAGCATTGTTTCTTCACTATTACATTGCAGAATAAAATTATGATGCTAGTCCAGTGAAATATGGATATTTATGGATATTTGTCTGTATTTTTATGATGCATAATGACATGATTGGTAAGTCAATGCATTCCTCATCCTTTTATACTAAGAAATGCTTATCATCATAGGTATTCACATGTGAGAGTCAGAGGATATATTGAATCTCACATTTTCAGTTCTTGCTTGTAAACAAATGATGGAGACTAGGTGAGAACATCACATAAAAATAGTGAAATCTATATGAAACACCTAGTGAAGATTCTTGTGTATGTGGACTAGCAGCAGTATTGAAACCAACCAACAGGAGGATAATGTGTATTGTAAAATGTAAAAGTAAGCAAGTTAGTAAACTGGCCACAGTTGCCTTACACGAATTCCATACTGTTCTAAAGCTAAGAGTAAGGCAACAATAAACGTTGTGTTAGAAGTAGAGCTTGTGAATTATGTAGACATGAATTATGGGTTTAGAGGCTAAATGTGAACACTAACAACTAGGAAGGAAGTTATCTGTGAATCACTTTCCTATGATCACAATTCTCCATCCTTCTGTAAATATGTCTATTCTGAATCTTCATGGAATTTCAGCAACATAGCTTTACATGTGAGTTTATTAGCTCTCTGCAATCCTAGATCATATCCCAGACCAACTTAACCAAATCTGCAGATAGTTTAGACTCCATGTAGCTCAGACTCTCATAAAATTCCAAGACAGGCTTTAAAACGTCCAGTTCAGTTAAAGGGATGTTGCTTGCCTTATTTTAAGCTCTTCTTTCTTACAATGTCCTCCTAACCTTGGTTTTAGTTTAGGATTCCTTTTCTTAAAGAAAACTTTCAGAGGGACGCCTTTTTATGAATCACACACTTTTTCTTAAAAACTTACCTGAATTTTAATTTGACATTACTTCTAAATTAATTAAAATAATATAGATGCAGTTTAAGCATTGGAAAAGTTTATGAAAGTGGTTATTTCCCTTTTATTTGGTAGAAAATTTAGTTAGGTGTATAGAAAACTAGTAGCAATATAGAAAAAACATGTTAAATATAATCATTTATTTCAATCACTTTAAATCTAAAAGAGATATAAGAAAGAAATTAAGTAGTACAAGAGGACTTTGTCAGTTCCTGATATCTCGTCACGTTCCAGCAGCTCCAACAATTTGTTATAATGTTTGATGGTTTTTGCAATAATTTAAAGTATTTACTCAAAGACATGTTTCCTGGCGTAGATAAACTCTCCTAATATAAAGTGGTAAATAAAGCTAGCAAGTTCTGTTTCTTCTCTCTTTTCCTCATTTTTATAGTTTGTGGAAGTAAAAGATCAGACTCTACTGCAGATGTGCTTCATTTTTGTTATTATTTTCTTGACTGAGGGAAGCAACTCATACTACCCCTGAATAAGAATTACTGAGTTGAAGGCAATTGAAAAAAAAATTCTCTGCCCTGCTTAAACAAATCACACAGTTTTAAAGTTGTCTTACCACCCTTTTCTGTGAGGAAGGACAAAAAATAAATCACCAGATGATTTTATAATTTTCAACCTGTAGCCATTACTTGAAGAACCTATATAGCCTCTCTTTGGTACTTCTGGTTAATAATATGAGCTCTCAACTTCCTGTTTCTACTGCTATGCCTTTCACCATGATTGAGTCTTATCTCTCGGGAACCATAAGCACAAACTCTTTTCTTTTACAAGTTGCTTTTGATCATTTTGTTTTATCACAGAACAAAAAGTAACTAAAACTAATAGTTTTCAAAGCTTGAAGACAATTGAAACAAACATGTAAATGTTAAAAGGTCATTCTATCTGGAAAAAAGTACTAGAATTCACTTGCTTTTTAGAAGCGTCATAAATGAACACACATCAACTGGCTGTAACATCATAAGAGTAGTAACAGGGTGCTTTACATAAAGAGAAGTGCATTGAGTTACATTGTTACTGTCAACACGAGAGGAATCCATATAAGATATATTTTTGGTTGTTTGTCTTAAAGAAAACACTATGCTAAATGATGCACAGTTAATGATATAAAATGTATATCAGAGTTTACCTTGTAGAAAAAAACAAAGTTAAAAATAAAAACAAAACAGGAACCTGGATAGAAAGTGATACAAGGTATTAGTTGGATGTAGTGATCTGGAAAGAATTATACAAAGATGTAGCATCTAAACTGGATGTGACTGAAGTAGGGACAGGAGTGAGGCCCAGGGCCTGCTGGAACAACCATGAAGGCCAGTGTGCCTGAGTGGCAAGAAGGAAGATAAATCTTCCATAATAAGCCATTTTGGAGTAGAGACCATGGCACAAGCTTTGGATTTTATTGTAAAATATGAAGTCACTGAAACATTTTGAAAAGGGAAATGACTTCATCTACAGTTTTAAAGAACCACATGCTTATAAATAACAGATTGTATACAATGAAAAGAGGAAAATTTATATTGTTTTATAAAAGCTGCCAAAATTTACTGTTTAAAATAACAAAGTCAGATTTTTCTCTCACAGTTCTATGGATCAAAAGTTTAAAGTCAGTTTTACTGGATGAATGCTAAGGAACTACAGGATAGCCTTATTCTGGAGATTCCAGGAGAAAACCTTTCTCCCTGACTGATCCAGCTTCATAGACCTCCCTGCTCCATCAGTCCAAACTGTTGCTTCGGATGTCACTTTGCACATAGCTACCTTTCACTTGTTCTTCTTCTTTCCATTATACTAGGTCCCATAGAACCAATTCAGAATACTCTATCTCAAGATCCTTCAGTGATTCAGATTTGTAGAAATACCCTTTGCTTTGTATACAGCACCTGTAAGTTATGAATGCCCCAAAATAATTGCAGAAGTTTACACCAAACATAGAAGGAGTGAAAGATAGTAGGAAATATTGGGATATATTTAAGATTTATTGGCTCTGGAATATGGTGTGGATTTGTTGGTAGATTACATATAGATTTTGGTAGAGAGTTAGGGAGGAGTCAGGGTCATACTAATGCTATTGACATGAGCATCTGGGTGATCATAGATGCCACAGAAGGGAGGAGATGACAAGAGAGGAGCTTCAGTGGTGTGTGCGATGGGTTGTTGTTTAATAATTTTTTATTGTTTTGAGAATCTTCACACATTAGCACTATATTATCATTACTGTCATCCCCTTTCCACCTCCCTTTCTCCCTCTCACTTCGCCCCCCCCCTTCTGAAATTCAGGGTCTCTTTTTATTATCATTGTTACATGTATATACACATATGTGTTTATGTACTTGCATAACACACACACACACACACACACACACACACACACATATATATATATATATATATATATATATATATATATATATATATATATATGGTACTGAATACATTTCACTTTGCTTCTATGTATGCTTGTCCAGAGCTGACCATTTGATATTGGACAATCTTTCTGGGTTCTTGTCTCTGAAGGAGATTATTCTCATTTGGTTCAGTCAACCATACTGTCAAAAGTTCCCAAGTGTAACTTGTTTCAAATCATATTAAGTTTTAGACTTAGCCACATAAGTTAAGTTTCATGGGTGAGGTTTACTCTGGAGTTAGAAGTGTGCCACCCTTTATAATGTTGATATTGTTAACACAACAGGGAAGGGTATAATTATCTCAGGGTAAATTCAAATAATGCAAAGCAAGTTACTGAGTCACATACTCATCCATTGTCCTTTGGACCTAGTGGAAAAAATATTAGTTTGAGTCACCCAAAACAGGAATATATTTTTAAAGATGTTTGTTTTTAGTCATGCATCCCTAATTAGTTCAGATGGAAGTCACTAAATCTAGCAAAGATATCTGCTAATAATTTCTGTTCATTTAATAGAGAAATATTTGCATTGAACAAATTACTAATATTGATTTGATTTGTTGATAAAGTTCCAGACTGAAGAACACAACACATTCTAAAAATGTTCCTCTCAAACTGATTCAAAGTGTCTAAATTAAAAATGAAAAGTCCAACATTAGTTCATCATCTCCATCATTATTTCTTGTGTCAACTAGACACTCTTTTGACAACACTTAGAGCAACTCTTTGGATTGATATGTGCTCTAACTACATATGTACAAAGCTAGTTAGTAACACTAAAGCTTTCACTACTTCTTTTTAGGGTTCTTTCTATAGTGATTTATCACATACCAATTTTAATTCCTGTTGAACTAAAACTTGGCATGAACAATTCTATTTTGTTATGCCTTTGACAGAATAAAACTGCTTCCAAATGCTTTTATTTAATGCAACATATTTACTTTTTTTAGTTGCATGAGAGATAAATAGCAGTGATTTCAGTGATAATAACCCTATTATGTTCTATGTGAGGTGAGTGGTATTTTCTTCAAAGATGAGTTGCTCTAGTTTGTACTTGACATATTACTGAATGTAAATGAGCTAGTCAGCATTTTCTAAACTGGTTGTCATTTTAAAAATCAATTTTCATACATTTTAATGTTTATACTGGATAAAAAATGTTTTAAAAGAAATATGATAAGCACTTGATTAAGTTCATTTAAAATTAAGAAAATACCTCAGGGTCATGTACAGCATGCTATTCAGTTAAAATAGTTAGGTGTTTGCCCCTCTAAAGTCAGTGGGACCTGGAAGAATGGAGCCAATAAATGAGGCAAACAAAAGTCTCATACAATATCCAACCTTATGCAGAGCCCTAACTAATTATACTTTGAGGGTTATAAGGAGTCACACGAGTAAAGTGTACAATCACAAGGACAAGCCATGTGAGGCAGATAAGCTTCACGTAAGGGGCAAGGCGCATGTGGCAAAAACATATTTTTCCATTTAGAGGCATATAAACAGTTGTAATGAATAATCTGAAGTAAACTCATATCTGCTATACATGGGAAGGGCATAAAGCATAATACAAGAACAATTCCATGTTCTTAAAGAAACTGAGGTCACAAGATTGTTGTGTTGCTTTGTGAAGTTTTCTCACAAGCACTCAGAATTCTCCTCAGATGACTCCATTCTTCAACTTATTTCTGACAGTTAAGCAGTTCTCTCTGCCGGGCATAAAATACAAAAACTGCCTAGTAAAGAATGTAAAGATACTCTATTTAGTCAGTACTGAGTGAATAATTTTAAGAGAGCTGCAGACAAGTCTAAGAATCAACATTACACAAGCTGTTTATATATAGCACAGCAAAGGTAGTAACAAATTGAATGGAAACACCTGGTATTTCTCAGAATAGATTAAGATGCTATTTGGCTGTTTCTTCAACTCCGTTATTTTTCTGTTCCTTTTCTGAATAGATTTTTGTCAAGTGATTAATTAAATATAATAAAAAAGATTACAGCTTGTCTATCTGACATAGAATATTCATCTCTGTTGTCTCATACATGGAACAACCATGTCTATGATCCAATAGTTTAGATAACAGAGACTTGAAAATCCATTTGTTTAAGCTTATATTCTTATTAGAGAATTCAGAGACAAACACCCATTGCTTACTGTAAATTCTTTGTTTCCATTTGTATTTTTCTGTGAGTTTTGAAAGTTAAAATATTTAATATATAACTGCTAGATTTCTGTTTTTACTATTTTAGTTACTATTCTGTTGCTGTGATGAGTCACCTTGACCAAGGCAACCCTTAGGAAAGAAAATATTTAACTGGAGGCTTGCTTACAGTTTCAGTCTTAGTCCATTATCATCAAACAAGAAGCATGGTGGCATGGATGGCACTGAAGCAGATGCTGAGAGCAACATCCTGATGCCTTAGGCAGAGAATTTTGAAAAGAGAGCAACACTGCACCTGGCTTGGTCTTTTGAATCCTCGAAGCCCACCCTCAGTGTCACACTTCCTCCAACAAGGCCATACCTACGCCAACAAGGACATACCTCCTCATCCTTTTAGTCTTTCCAAATAGTGCTACTCCCTGGATACTAAGTATTCAAATACATGTACCTATGGTGGCCATTATTATTCAAACCATTACATTAAATTAGAACAATATAACAACAAGGGATATACAATCTTGTAAGGAAACAAAACAGGCATCCCAATGTCACTGACTATTTTAACAAACCTATCAGATTAATCTTAATGTAAATCATATCAGCGATTTTATCCAAGATTCACATTTATATTCTGAACTTATCAATGTCTGTAATTATATTGGTGAACTGTCATATGTCATTGAAGTTTGTTGAGAGTGGATCTGGAATCTAGTAAGCCCTCCCTCCCACTTTAAGCCTGTATCCTAGACTGAACATGTTCTCTGGTTCTGGAAGTGGGGAAAGAGAACAACAGTAGTCAGCAGAGGGTATTAAAATCATTGTGTCCTTGAGAACAGCTAGAAAGGAAACCATTTTCAACAGGTGTTATTGTTATTTATCCTACAGGAGAAAACATGCCTGAGGTAGGATCAGAAGCAGGAAGGTCATCAAGAAGAAATGCTTACTCAGGAATTCCAACCTGGCTGCTTCTTCCAATCGCTTTCTGCTGGATGTCTGAAACCAAGGATTTTAGGCTATCAATCTGTTGCTTCTATCTACTGCTTGCTAATTTCCCTTTCACAATTTCTTACAATGTGCTGTCTTTAAAAATTCACTCATTTGAAATGTATAGCACACCTATTGTTGAATATTCCCCAGACCGGTACAGAACAACATGAACATTAACTATTACTCCCTTTCTTTATCTATAACGTCCAGAAGCATGTTCTATTCTTATTGTTATAGAATATTCAGTTATCAGGTCAACTTTGTCTGAGTGTGAGGACACAAATTGATACTGACTCTGAAGAAATCTCCTTAGATTATAGGATTACAAACAATGCTATTGAAACAACCATTTTCATGTTCTAAAGAGGCTAGGGTTAACTCAGAGACTGGAAAAGTGACTGACAGCTTGCTTTTGTTTTTTGTTTTTGTTTTTCAATTGGAGAATTACTTAAGACTCGAGATATAATCTAAAAAAAAACCAAATTTCTCAATTTCCTAGAATGTGGAAAATCTTTTCCTTCATTACCAAACATTATTAAGTAGTTAAGCCTGACAATCAACTTTCTCTTATGGGCAGGTAGCGCTCTGCCTAATTTGTTTATTTTTCCACTACTGTCACTCAAGTTACAAGTCTTCCATTCTGGAATCTCCTTGTTTCCTGTAGGAATCTGATTTGTTTACATTCACAAGCTAAAAAGATGTGATCAAAGGCAAATGTAAGCAGTTTTTAAAATTTCTAACAACATAAAAAAATCCTCAACAAAATTTCATGAAATTTCGTTTCAAAAATTATTCAACCTATTGGAATAATCCAACCTACTGGAATAATCTAAATAATCTAAATCTCATCTGCCCAATCTTTCCTTGGAAAACAAGTGCCATTATCTCTAGGCACATCCTCATGAAGTATTAGCATTTTAAAGAAAAAAAATCAGAAGTAAAAAGAAAAGTCCTTAAATTTTTATAAAATTAGTACAGTACTTCATAAAACAGTGTCTGAGATTACCGAATTCCTTAATTCAGAGACTTCATCATTTAACCTGCTATTATCTTAATGCAGTCACTAGCTTAAATTTACATTTCAAATTGAATATGGTGCATGGATATTACCACCAGCGTGCACTGAATGAATCTCAATGATGCCCAAGTTTTACAACATCTGTATTACCTTCTTTACTAGTCACTGAATACAAAATACCTAATGCGAGCAGCTTACAGGAGGAAGGGGTTATTTTGCCTCGTAGTTTGAAAGGATTCATCAGACTGGAAAAGACATGAGGATCTCTAGCAATGAGAGTATGTGGCAGCTTGTTATAATGCAGGGCTAATCATGAAGCATGGAGATTGGAATCAATACCAGGCCAGGATCTGGCCTGTAGACAAAGTAGACACAAAAAGTGCACCCAGCTCCTCAGTCCCCCATCCTGTTCCTGCCCATGTCTGTAGTTCATGGTCCTCCATGCAGGCTGATCCTGTGGGATCTCTCCTCCATCCATCTTCTCCACCCACAGCCACCTGACCTGCATCCCTCCAACCACTTTAAATTCACTAAGCTCCTCCCAACTAGGCAGGCTCCAGTGTAGTTCTCCTGGTCCATGAATGACCAGGCCCACGGGTCAATCAACTGGGGATCCTGGAAGACAGAGTGAGGATTTCGGGGACAAGAGACACGAAAGGACTGGGACGAGGCAAAGTTCTCAAATCAAGTGAAGTCCATTTATTCAGAGTTTTTACATGGCATTTATAGGGTGAGGAGGGAGGAACTAACGAGGGGCAAAACAGGATGTCTAGGGCCAAAAAACAAAAAATAGCATGTTTTTGCACTTTGGACAAAAACAGGATAAGGGTACAAAAACAGGATACACCACACCTGGAAGAAGTAAACATTAAAAGGAAAAAACAACTTTAAGAGGAAAAAACAAGTCTAAGAGAGAAAAACAACTCTGGGAGAAAAACAGGTCTAAGGGAGAAAAACAAGTCTTGTGGCCAGTGGTGGGAAACTACACACTGCCTAAGCTGTTTAACATCATGGCGTTGACAGAGGCAGGAAAAGGCTTGGGGAGACCGGCTCCCCACACATGAATATGTGAGGAGCTGGGGGAGACATGATTAGGGGTAACAGTCAGCGGCCAAAACCCTCTCAGATGTTGCTTACTGCTCACTACCATCTTGACTTCTGTTTGTGGCTCTGATACTCCATTTCAGACCCCACCTACGGCCTTCCTCCTTCTTGTCTTGTGCAGCACCTATGGGTAAATGGGGGCCTTAGACTGTTAGGTAGCTATGGTGCCTGGGAAGTCAACTCCCACATCACTCTGTTTTTCCACCTTGCTTCTCCATTCCAGACTCTTTTCCCAGCTCCATGCTGCAGGCATGGGCTGGTGGGCTGAACTGCCAGGGTCCATCCCCAACAGGAGTTCAGTGACTCAGAAGACAGAGCAGAGTCAGTGATAATGTAATTAATCTCACGTCTTATAGATGGGAGCAGGTTTCTCTCTTTATTCACATTTCTTCTTCTTCTTTTTTTCTCCCATATACTTTATATATTTTTTAAAAAACAAAGGCTATAAGCAGGTAACCATGAAAATACCATACAAGACTAAGTATCTCTCATATGTTCTGTTCCCATAGTTACACTGTACAATAAGGCAATGCATTTTCTATTAAAGATTAACAGAGTTTATGGACACCAACTATATTTCTTGGCAGGATTCCATTTGTGGTACTCAAGTAGCAATCAATCATTCTATTAATCTGTTTAAAACAATCCTAATATATTTTTATTAAGGTTAATTAAAAAAAATCACAAGCAAGGGAATTTTTACTTTTTCTTTACCATATAGGGAAGAAAATCTATCTGTTTCACCGTGTTTATGCTCTCAAGGGGCATCAGAAAATTCATAATAATTGCCAAGGAAGCTCAAACCTAACAGTGGGCACTGAACTCATTTGTTGTCTTTTGTTGTCTCTCATAGGTGAAACTTGTAGACCCTAGTAACTGTGCTTTTCTTTCTTTCTACTTCCTGGGTAACTTGCTCTATAGCAGCTGGTAAAATATACTTACTTAGTCTCTCTGACTATGCATGTTTCTTAGTTATTCTTTCTGGAGTTTCAACTGAATCACCAAGTCAACTGAATGACGTTGCCCCCTCTAAAAATCACCACTGTTGTTATGAATACATTATTCGGTAAGGAACTGAAGACCCCACAGAATTTTAGTAATACTGGATTGATAAAGTGTCTATGATAACTATCAATATAGAAGAAGGGGCAGCAGAAAGGGGTATTTAGGAGAAAATCTCCCCAAGGGTTTGCCAATCTAAGATGGAAAACCAACTAAATGGTAGGCTGTACACCTGTACTCCTGAAGCTCCAATGATGGCTGCATGCTCTTGCCACTGAATCAATGACTGAACTTGTGGGCTGAATGGGAGCCCCTCCTATTACACACACACAGTGATGAGGAACCACAAGCCTGTGCTATGGAGGTGCTGTTCCACCAGACTCTGCTCCCCACTTGTGTTTTCCAGGTTGTGGCCAAAATGTCATCCCATTCCAAAGTGGAGGCCTGTCACCACTAGCTGCTGTGTCTTTCCAACTACTCCAAATTTTCATAGTTCTCACGGGACCAGACACCATTGTAGCATCTCCTGTTCCAAGAAGAGGTAAGGGGCTGTAGTTGTCTTGATTTGGGTCAGCAAGGTGGCTGCTAGAGCCCTGATGGACTCTGCTCACTGCCCTGCTGCCATTTTGAATCACTCAATTTATTTAATCATATATCTGGAATTTTTTATAATCTGGAGTTTAACAAATTTTCTCATAGTGAAAAATTCAACTATTTGGACGGTGTCTTTACAGGAAACAAAACACTAGAGTTTGGCTTATAAAAATAATACATTAAATTTCAGAAGATACAGCTAAGGTATCAATCCTTTTTAATGCTTTGGATCTCTATAGTATGGTACATTGGCTTGTCCACAGTAACTTTTGAGTTTGCATGGTTTCAAAAAATCCTTCCAAGAAAGGAGAGTACAGTGTTTGAAAAACATGAAGCATAAGATGCATTATGACAAGTGTGTTAGGAAAGTGGAATTGCCACAATATTAAGGAAAAAATTTATTACAGATAATTGCTTGTTCTGCTTATCCTGTTACCATAGAACTAGGATAAGTAATTTAGGTTACAAAGATTTATAACTGTTTTCATGAAGATATATGAAATCTGAAACTTGCAAGCTTTTAAAATCCACCTGTAAATCATTTTACACATTTAATTTCTTCCTGTACAAATTTTATGGGTCCATACACAGCAGAAGGCTCAAATTACTACATTCTTTTTATAGAGGGAGATAAGAGGTGAATTTTTCCTGTGTACTTTCTATCTAATACATGGTGCAAATTCAGAGTTCTTTTGTAAATGTTTAGAAACATGATTTCATTGCTCAGATACACACAGTGTTCTGAGGCATTAGAAGAACTCTCTTTTATTTAGGATTGCCTCAACTTTGGCTTTGTTTAAATGACATAATAGTCATAGCATTACATGTTTTATCAATCTCAAAAGTGCAAGTTTTAATCCTCATATTATGTGACAGCATTATTAGCCTAAAGATTTTGGGTAGAAATCAGAACTTTGATTTTCAGGCTGTGTAACTGAACTGAAACCATTATAATAATGGTAATACACTAGCTATCAGATGTGTATGTGGAAACCTGGTCTTTGGAATCACACGAAAAGCTGGAGAGGTTAGCATTTATATTTAACTCCCTGGTTCACTGTCTGATTTGATATTAAATGAACAGATCAGGAAAAATACAGTTATTTAACTTGAGATATTCATTGGGAGTAGGTGGACATAAGTATATCTTAAGAATTTCTGACTCTAAAAGATATATTTTAAATTCCTCTTTGATTTTACATACTGATAATCAGAATAAGATCTGAAATCCAAGTGGAATTTCTTGAGAAAACTATATATTTGTTTCACCATTTGAAGCAATAAATTCACTGTGTCTGATTTTGCTCATATGAGCTTATTTCGATGGGACTTGGTCATTTATCCATAGCCTTATATTTCCCAAACACTGAAAACTCTTTTGGAAAAAGGAAATTTCCAGTTAGCACATCTTCAACTCTTTACTGGGTAGGTATCTCCATTTATCTCCCTTTATTGTGGTAGTCAGAGCTTTAGTAGTGAAGAGTAGCATGCCTGTATATGCTGATACACAAATAGGAACCAATTAGGAGAGGACTATGTCTCACTAGACTAATAGATATTATTCATGAGTATTTAAAAACCTTGTGCTGTACTTACAATATAGTCTAAAAAAAAGATGAAGTTCTACTTTTGTGTCTGCTTTAAATGGTTTTCATCAAATATGTCTTCACTGGGATGTAAATTTTTAATTTAAAAATACTTCAGACAAGTTTTTGGCAGAAGACTTTTAGCTGTCACTTCCTGAAATGTTTCACAAATCTAAATTATTTAATCTGGTTTTCAAATTCTCTAGTGAGAAATAAGCTTTTATGATTTTTTTGTTTTGCTTTTTTGAGACAGGGTATCTCTGTTGTAACTCTGGCTTTCATGGAACTCACTCTGTAGACCAAGCTGGCCTTGAACTCCTAGAGATCTGAGTGTCTCTGCCTCCCAAGTGCTGGGATTAAAAGTGTGATTTTTAATATGTGGCACGTGTTTTGTTCACATGCAGCTTTCACTACTCTTTCTTCATTCTGAATATTAATGTTTTTACTCTGATATGCTGTTGGGAGTTTCATTTCTGATCATGTCTATTTGGTGTTCTGTGTGATTCTTGTATTAGTAGGGATATGGATTTCTTTAGTTTGGGAAAGATTTTTTGTATGATCTTGTTTAAGATCTAGTCTATAACCTTCTTCTTCATCATTTATTCCTGTAATTCAAAATTTTGATTATTTCATGATGTCCTAAAGTTCCTGCTTTTACTTTTCCAATGCTTTTTAACATCTCCATGTTCTGTGCTTGTGTATCATAATTCCTCTACTTTGTCTTCAAGTCTACGTGTTGTACCTTCTATTTAATACAATTTAGTTGTAAGGTTTTCCCCTGCATTTCTAATAGTAATAGTGTTATTGTTTTTTAATTATTACTATTCCATCTTCATCTCAGCTTGAGTTCTACTCAATTTCACTATCTCTTTATTGAATTCAGTTTCAAATTATGGATTTTTTTTTGTTATTTCATTTCATTTGATCTTATGTTTATGTTCTTTTGGGCATTTCTAAGGTATTTAAGCTCTTTAAGTCCACGGAGCTGCTTGTTTTTTCTATTCCTTAAATTTCTTGAATTCTTTAGGGCTCTTTACAATGTTTTTCAGTTCTGTGCTCATGGTGATTCTCATGTAGGTGATTCTCATTGAAGAACCCATTCTGTAGGACTGGTGGATATTCAGCAAGCATACTGTATTGATCTTTCAAATGTTTCCGGATGTTGTATGATATGGAGTTCTTTTCTTGGTTGTGTTTCTGATGAGGAGCACAGGTAACATGAATCTCTATGTTATACTAGTTTGTTAAAGGGTGAGAAGTCAGGATTCCTGGGAAACAGCCAGATGGTAGGACGGGGTTACCACAGACTGCACTTTTCTGGTGGCATAAAATCAGGTTGACCTGTATCTCTCAGACACTTACACAGGCTAGAGGTTTTTGGTAAGGAGGGGTCTGTGATCTGTCCAGTATCAAAGGGAGGAAAAGAGGCCAGTAGGAGGTCAGAATCCCTGGTTGATTCCTGATTGCTACTATTACACATATGATCCACCTCTCCAATTTAAATTATATATTTTTAATCTATCCCTGAGTGGCAGTAACATAGATCAAGGGATCTCATTTTGGAACCAATGCTCTAAAGATCTGACTATAGTATGACCTGGTTTATGCAAGTGAATGTTACAATTGTGAAGCCAATGACAGATAAATATATTCAACTGCAACAAGTAAAAGACAGCTCCTCTTTGGTTGTTGGCTAATCAAACAGTAACTAGAGTTTGCAGATTAAATGTGTAATTTTTGTTTGTTTTTGCTATAAGATAACATCTTCCTCTTTCCTAGTCAGGTCTGAGCTGAATTTATACACATATGATACAAATTCCAAGTGCAAACTAAATGTATCTTTTAAAGATTTTCCTACATGAAAATATTTCAATGTGTACTATAGGGATTAATGTCCATATACTTAATGTGCTGATAGAAAATGATATTAAATTGGATAGGTATAAAAGTCAGTGGGTAAGTACGGAGGTAAAGAAATGTGGAACAGACATTTATTTAAATGCCATATGTAGTAGGTACTCTAAACTAATTTAAATATTTTAGGACACCATAAAAATATTTAAACAGCTCTTCATTACTGCAATTCAAGTTAACTGTTGGGTAATTCAAACACAGGTAGTTTAGCTGCTGGTGCTGAAATGGTACCTTGTTATCAATTTCCATTTCAGAGGAATAAGCAAAGAAAATTGCGTTGTGTTTATTGTTGTCATCAAAACATAAATGCTAATATTAATCTTTTAGGAATTAATTTTACTTGGGTTAGACCCATTCCCCTCTTTCATAGGGATTTACTGGAGTTTTTCATACTTGACAATATAGATTTTATAGTTAAGGAAATATTATACTGTAGCACTAAAATAATTTTCCAGTTGATATATTTAGTATCATCTTTTTATTTTGTGTTATTTTACATACAATAAACATTCCGACCTAGTAAATTTTGACTTGGGTTAGCAGAAACAGGCTACTTACTGCATTTTTCCCAACAAGATAATGAGTTAAGCTAGAAACAATACAGCTACCACTTCAAGCAAAAATGCCTCATAATATACTTATAATCTTCTTAGAAAAAATCATTAATTATACACTAATTGAATTTTTGTGTAGTTTTACAGTACCTTGATTGATTTAGAGAAAATAATATTTTCAGAGGAAACTGAATCATAACAGCCACAACCTGGCTTTTGTATTGCGTTTGTTGCAGAGGATTGAATCAGTGCTTTGTAAATTAAAGGAGCATTCTAACACTGAGCTATATTCCCAGCCATTGAAAATCAGATTTAAACTTTACAATAATTCCATCTAAGAGAATGCATTATTTCAACCTATAAGACATTTTATAGAAAATATTTACTGAAAAGTTCCATATAGAGTCATCGATCAGAGAAGAAACAGAGGAACAAAGATGAACATA
Organism: Cricetomys ansorgei; assembly: GCA_026225945.1. Taxonomy (NCBI): domain Eukaryota; kingdom Metazoa; phylum Chordata; class Mammalia; order Rodentia; family Nesomyidae; genus Cricetomys; species Cricetomys ansorgei. The sequence continues at coordinate 9,747,656 of JAMJFZ010001360.1, forward strand.
TGATATTCATAAGAAAATAGCCACTAACACACGTATTACAGAAGTAGATCAAAGAAGGACTATCGATTTTTAAAATGAACATAAAACTATGGATACCTGGGAAGAAAATGAAGCAGATAACACAGAGGAGTCTGAGAATTCATGAAAGAAAAGCTATGAGCCAGACTGGGGAGACGTGCAAGCATTGGGACCTGAGTCTATCCCAATACACATGAACTGGCATGCATGTTTAGTCTCAGCACTGCGGAGGCAGAGTCAGAGGGAATAGTTGGATCTTGTTACTATCTAAATCAGTGAGCTCCAGGTTCAATGAAAGACCCTATCTCAGAAGATAAGGGAGGGAGCAATTAATAAAGACAATAGACATTTTACTCTGGCTTCTACACAGATTTTCACACATATACAAAGCCTCCCACACCTACACAAATATGAACTTCCATTCCTACTTGTTTTATAACAGTTCCTAGAAACTGAAACACTCTATCTAGTAGAGAAGCAACCTTGTAAGCAGAGAGATAAACAACTCAAAATGTCTTCAGGAAGTCTCTTGAAACTGACCAGATTCACTAGGCTCCTCCCTGCCAGAATAAACACTAAAAGCTGTAGAGAAGACTCAGGCAAGCCACCCTGCAAGGAAAGACTCTCAGACAAACAGAGCTACAAAAAGACTCTGAGACTAGACTAGCTGCCCATGAAAAACAGATACCAACTGGAAGAGTAAGTTTAGCGCAGGGTCGCATGGAAACGATACTCTGCAATCTGTTGAGCTTCCTGAAGGTTATGCAGTGTGCTCCAGATTTCCCAGCTTTTGTGAGCGGTTACTCATATTGGTGAATACCTTGGTGATGCAGCTGTATTTGAGACATTTCTGCTCCTATACGTAACTCCTCATGGTTCACAAAATTGTACTTTGGTAGTATCTATACTTTGCTCTGTTGTGGGATCCATATCTGGGGTAAGTAGATGTGTGTAGCATCTCCCCAGGAAATGTTCTCTCACACAATACCATTGTTGCTTATTTGTTACTAAGTAAATAAGCTCTTGTCACTTAATTAGTATGTTCAATTTCATCAAATTTATGCAACTAATATAAATTTTAGCTCAAGATGCAGTGGCCTGACATGATATCTAATGCATTGTGAATCTGCTTCACAGCATTTCTGCATTGATTCAACATATGTTTGATAGGTTTTACTCAGTGTCAAACCCTCAGAATGAGACGTGGTGAACTATGAACCCAGACATCATGTAGATAACAGCAATGCAAAAGAATTAGAGTTTCTAAAATTGACAATAAAGTGTAGAGAGTCTTAAGATCGAGGCACATTTTAAGGTTGTTCTTTGAATACTTGATCTATCCTGAATGAATAATAAAGCCTCTGAAAAGAAAGTCACTTTGAAACAAGAATCTCCCAGGCAGAATAACTGCTAAACCAGGGGTATGGAGATGAACAGGCAAGTCAAGGAGAGCAAAATCCCTAAAGGGCAAGAAGTCATAGTATTTGGAGGAGCCTAAAAACTGTAGAGTTGGAAAGTACAATGTGTGAGTTAGATGTCATAAAAAAAAAATCTCACATTCTTGCCATATGAGAGATAACTGACCATTTTGCCTCAGATTCATTCTCTTCCCTAGTGTTGAAGACTCCCTATTTTTCTCTTTCAATCCAGTAATCTGTTTCTTTTTATTTTTCTTCATCTTTTTCTTTTTTCTCTTTTCCTTTGTTTTATTTTTGCGACAGAGTTTCACTTTGTAGCCCTGGATGTTTTAGTACCTACCGTGTAGTCCAGACAGGCCCTGTGGCAGTCCTCCTACTTTATTGTCCTGAGTGCTATGTTTTCTTTTTCTTCCCCATTTTTCCCATCTGTCCTCCTTTTGTGAGCCTGAATATCATCACTGTATTCCATTTCCCTAGGTACAGTCTTCCACTCCTATAGCTGTCACTGGTATTGAAATCACCAGCATAAAACTCTGCTGTGTGTTCATCTCTAGTCAAGACTTCTGAGTTGCAGGCATTGTTATACAACTGTCAACTTGGAAGCAACTTTGAGGCATTTTTAATTTTATTTGAACTTTTGCTAAATGAACCTTGATCATTTGTGCTTCTTTAGTTCATGGCTACTTGCTTCTCCCCTTGGGAAGGAAGACTGAGAAATCTTATAAGATTTCCCACCTTTAAATGCATCTGGCATTTCTGAGCTCTTTAACTCAATATTCAAGGTCTGCATAGTAATTCATAAAAGTGGTTTGAAGTATTTGCCTCTCTTTTTCTTTTATTTCCATCAAGGCTTTCTATTCTACCTTTTAGCTAAAATGATAGATTGCTCTATACATGCCAAAAGACTTATTGTGGTTTCAGGATGAGGAGGTTATTCCCTTTGAATACTGGAGATTGTGCTCTCAATGAGATAATGTGCCTGAGACTAGATGCTTTTATGCTGGGCATGGGTAAATTGGACTATAGGGTAGAAGTAGCTCTCTTTGTGCATCACAAAAAGACTAAATGGTGCACTGTGCTTGTACTTTAATAATGGAGAATTAGTTTTGACAATAGAGATTGGAAGTTTTTCTCATCAGACATTTTAAATATCATTCTTAATCTCCAGAAGAGTGAAAGAAATAGTATCTTGTACATATTATATGTATATATATATATATATATATATATATATATATATATATATATATATATACACACACACACACACACACACATATAATCATTTGCTTAAAGGTTATCTTAAATGTTATATGCAGTATGTTGTAGCTTCTACAGTGAGGAGGATAGATACCTGTTTCTCTAGTGTTTTGCAATCAATTCTCACACTAATTGCATTCAATTTTCTTAACTAGTTTTGTTTAAGAATCTTCCAAAGTTAGATAGATACTTATTTCAGCCAAAAATGTGTCAACAAATGAGTGTCTTGTTCTCAGAAAGTGTCATCCATTATCATGAACTATTTCAATTTTGATTTCATGTTGTGAGGCTCTTCTTCAAGATAAGTGGGCCTAGATATCCTGGTGACCACATTTGAATATCAGAGTATAAGTGGAGTATCTTAATTCAAAGGAAACAAGGTTATAAAAATATTTTACGCTCAAATTTGACAGCTTATATGTAATAAGTCTTGAAATATTTATGTGCTACTAGTAACTGAATGACCCAGCTGGTTATCTCTGAACAATCCTGCAATAGCAACAGACCACTGAAGATACGTGAAAACTCTTGTCTTTAAAGGTCCTTTATCTGAACTATTAGCTCCACCAGGGAATTGTGTGAGACTAGAAATCTTGTCATAGATTATATATCTCACTTGAAGTTTCTTAAAGTCACAGTTAAGCTTTATAACTTAGACCCAGAATCAAGGGATAATTTTGATAAATTCAGTCACTATTCATGTGATCAAGTATAAGTTACTAAAGTTATGCAGATTGAGGGTTTTTATATTAAAAAAACCAAATGATTAATCTGTTTCAGTATTTATGTTTAGTTTCACCATTTTGATAACGCCCATCTTGCTAGGTAGCTGTTAACAATGTGTGTGTGTGTGTGTATGTTGTGTGTGTTGTGTTTTGTATATGAATGTGTGGGCACACATGTATGTAGAGGAGCTTACTTGTACATGCACAGAAAAGCTAGAGGATGGTGTTGGGTGTCTTCCTTTATTACTTCATCTTAATTTTTGAGACAGTGTTTCTCACTTAATCTAGAGAGTATTTTTTGAATTGGACTGGACAAAACACAACTCAAGCATGAGTGCTGAACCACAAATGCAGAAACTCTGAAGTTCTCAGCACAACTTGCTGGCAAATGAACTTAAGTTCAGTCTCCTTCCCTAGAACTTGTTTACCCTTTCTATAAAGCCAAGTAAGGGCCTTGCAAGTTTCTTGCAAGAGAGATTCTTGAGAATCTTGCAAGTTTCTACTTTCCTGGACTTGTGGTGATTTTTTACCTCCTGAGTGTCAAGAACCTCCTCCAATCTGAAGGGAATGTTTTAATGTAAAGAGAGCTGCCTTAAAACACCACCATTAAGTGATAGATTTTTAAAAAATTAGAATTCAACACAGTGTTTTAAAGTAAAGTATATGACAGAGCCATGTTTACAGACTTTGAAGTTTTAACAGACTTTAGAGAGAACATGACAATAAACAGGAGTTTTTGGTTTTGTCTCATTGCTGGTATTGAAACAATGACATCACACACTTCATTTCTGAGTTATACCTCCACCTCAAAGTGACTTTTCAAATATAATTCTGAGAGAGCCCAGTTCTCTGTTTGCTTCTGCAGAGATATAGAATGGAAATCCCAAGTTCTAGGAGAAGGAGTCTGAACTGAAGTTGATTTTCCAGTAAGTTGTGCAGAGAACTTCAGGTTTTCTGCATTTGTGGTGAAAAAACAGCTAAGGACTGAGAGTTGTGTCTCTTGTGAGAGACACACAATGGCAAAAGAGTTGGTTGAATTAAGAAAAAGATCAGAATTTAAATAAGATTAGAAGAATTTGCATATAGTGTTTTAGGACATGGGGACTTAAGATGCACAGGGATTCTGAGATTATAGCAAAAGGAAATGTATTAGTGTAAATAAATTTACTTTTGTAATTTTTCTATTACCTTTTATCCATTTAATTAAGCATTAAGTATAATGCTTATTTTTACCTTTAAAGGTTGTTTGGGACTGACCAGTAGAGATAACTGGGTGTGAGAAGAAACAAGCTAATTTTTCTATGGAGGTATAATACTTGCTGTGAATGCAAATGAAGATGTGAGAAAAGAAGCTTAAGTAGCTTAAGTAGCAGGCACTTACTTTCCACACACTTCTCAAAACAATACTAAAAGAGCACAAGCATATCTTGGAGACTGAGTGCCAAGGAATACAACAAAGACACACCATGTGGCTAACCGCACACAGGAGACTTCTGGGGAGAAACAGAATGGCAGCTGCTTCTGAAGGGAAACAGAGACAGCTATGGACTGGGCAGAGACAGCAGGTTTTAGAAGCTAGTGGAACATGTTCAGTGAGCTAGTGGAAAAGTAGTCCAGCTTGAATATTGCTTGGTTCTTAACTCTGAGTCACGTGGATGTAGATTTCCAAATGCCTTCAGAGACAGGCCAGGGGCAGGATGTCCTGTTACCCTACATTCCTCACTTTTCTGTTTATTATCGATAACCAATCAGGGGTTGAGAAAGGGCAATGTTATCATTAAATTGCTTTTTGCTACTTGGGGGTATAAACGTTTTTGGGGCAAGTTCTCAGAGCATAATGGGGGTTGTAGGCCTTTGGTTCCATAGCTAAGGGCTGATAATCCGTAACAACTGGTTAATTGTCTGATTTGTTGTTAAAGAAATCTAGACATGAAGTTTATAAGACAGGTGCAATGAGTAAGAATTCCAAGAGAAGAAGGAGGGCTGAGAAGGACTGTATAAAATTCCATATTGGACTGTCAACAATTCACTGGCCAGAGACATTAAGCTGCTCCTTACATTCTTGGAGATCCGTTGGGAATTGTTAGATCTTGTCTTTCTTTCTTTCTTTCTTTCTTTTTCTTTTCTTTTCTTTTTTTCTTTTTACTGAGGAAGAGGCAAAGGCCTCCCTTCTCCGTGGTTAGTAGATCTAATCCTTGCTAATTTTGTATGGTAGCCAATGAGTTTATTTGGCCCTGGACAGTGAAGGTGGTCTGAGCCACCCTTTGAAGGTCTTGGATAAACGGTAAGAAAAACTGATAATAGATTGTCATGGAAGTAGCTAGTCCTGCTGGTCCAGTGGCAATACCAGCAGTTAAACCCTGAGCTTTAAGAAGGTATAAGACTTGAACCACTTATTTGTCATGCTGTGTCACTTTAGACACCATTAAGGGAATCAGTAAGAGTTCCTCATTGGATATCACCCCTAAGTTAGCAAAGAGGTAGGTAGCCACACAGGATGGAAACCAGCATAGAGGCTGAGTGTTAGTGCTGAGAGTTAAGGTAGTGTTACAGTCTGAGGAATCCAGTGTGCCCATAAAATATGTCCCTGAGGAGATAAAGTAGTCTATGACACTGAAGAGAGAAATCTGAGATAGTTAAGGGGCAGTAGGAGTATTTGACTCAGAACAGCTGACAAGCGGTACTGAGAGGAGGGGCGATAAGGTGATAGGTGAAGCCACAAGTGGCAGTTGTGAGCTCAATCCAGAAGGGATGCTCAACCAAGATTTCCCAAAGTAGCTAGGCAGAGTATTGTTTAATAGCTGATATGCAGAAATTAAGGTTTGAAACAAGAGATGGAGTTACCATGGAGACAGAGATGATGTTGTAGATGTTGAAGTGGATGTTGATGTAGATTCGCCAGATGTAGACACTGGTTCAGGACAAAGACGTTTATTCTTGAGTCTAATTAAATCACCATTTCTTGCCCAGAGCCCTGAAGCCCTAGAGTGTTTTGGCCTCTTTATAATCCACATTTAAGCCTTCAACTGGAAAGCTTCAGCCTTCATTCAATTTAGAACATTTAACCTGCTGTCTCAGACCTAGAAGGCTTCGGAATTAGCCTTCCAAGATTGCTGATTGAGCCACTCTGACTTCCTCCTTCTGAACTCCGACTATTTTAGTTCAACTCACTCTCTGTTCTGGACTTCTTATGCTGAGCTCTGCTGTGTCTCTTTGTATCTCTCCCTGAGCTCTCACTGCTCCATCCAGCCTCTGTAACTGACTCTGCTGTAACTGCCTGCTCTGTAACTTACTTGGGCCTCTGCTTCTATAACTTCTCTGTAACTTACTCTTCAACTAACTCTGTAACTGCTCCTCAACTGACTCTTCAGCCTGCTTCTCAACTGACTCCAGCCTGCTCCTCAACTCACCGTACCTACTAACTGCTCCAACTGACTGACTCTAACTCCTATGTAATTCTCTTTTACTGACCTGAGAGCCTGCCTTTTCTCATAAGAATTGGGTATGCCCTTACTCTGCTAACTCTTCCTCTGATGAGTTACTTTGTCAGCCATTCACTCTGACTCATCTCACATGTCACATGCCACTTTTTGTGTGACGTTGACTCCTTCTGAGTTTTGCTTCCTGTGTCTGCTTCCACTGGAAGATGTGGAGCATCACTGCCTTCTGAATACTGGGATAAAGGTGTGTCTACATTCCGTTCAGACTACATAGGCCTCTGAATGTAGCCCCTGATATGTAGATCTTAGCTTTCACACAGGGCTATTCCTCTACACAGAGAGGTGGGATTGAAGTCATCCAAAAGGGGAGGTGTTAGGATGGTAAGAAATGTTGATGGATGTTGGATAACATATTCTAACTTTTCTATACGTAGATATTGGGAGAGTAAGATGTATACTATTTCTGTTTTGATCATGCCCACCCAGCACCAGCAAAGCAGGTTATAATACAGTTTGCCAGTCACAACCTTCTCCCATCTAGTTTCCCATGGGTCGTAAATGTAGAGGTGGAGGGATACCCCTTCCTATGTAAAGATGAGAGGTGAGAACAGGGTCAGTGGCAGGCTGGGTAGAGCCAGAAGTTTTACAGGATTTTTTGTAACATGTGCAGTAAGCTAATGGAAAAGTATTGAGCAGCAGAGGTATTGTTCACCTGGTCATTAACTCTGAGTCACAGGGGCAGATATTTCCAAGTCTGTTTGGAGACAGGTTAGGGGCAGTGTGATTTTCCCCTGGCCTGTTACCCTACACCAACACAGGTTTACCTATGTTAGTCATTATTTGGTATTTCCATTGGAGAGAAGAATCAAGAAACTCCTTGTCTCCCTTTCTATGAGTTCATAAAAATGCCACAGGCAGCTTTGTGTATTTGAAAGCATCAACGTTGAAAAGAAATTTCTGAGAGTGGGGTTTCATTTCTTCTCTGGATCCCAGATACACAATGATCTTCCATTTGTGCAGCTGCTTCTTCAGGAAGTCACGGCTGTTTCACTGGACTCATGCTTAGCTAGTGTTTGAAAACTTTGGCACGGAATTATCTGATAACTTAACAAAAATATTGATCAAAGAAGCCCTGAGAACCACTATGAGCCCCCACACCCTCAGACTATGGGAAAGTAGCTGTGGGCATTTTTAGGAGTCTATTCCTATTCTACACATCTTGAAAGTGTTGAAAGTGTGTGTTTTAGACATGAGTACATTGTTTTTTTCATCAAATTTAGAGAGTTGTGAGAGGAGTTGCCCACTCCTTAAGCTTCATCAATAGTATTAGAATCACCGCCTTCCTCATATATTTATATCTACATTTTTATCTTCATATATCTATATCTATCTATATGTATGTGTAATTTCCTAAATGTATCCCGTTCGGTCTGCATAATGTTATATGCATGCATGTCTTCAGAGCTGACCATTTGGTATAATTAGTTGATGTTCTCTTCACAGGGGAAGACCATTTCTTTCTCGTTCCCAGCACTCTTTGGTTGCCCGTAGTGTCTGTATATGGTTGAGGCTTTATAGACTTCCCTTGTCTACTTTGGTATGACTTTTTCCCGTTGTCCTTGCTTAGGCAGTCATGTTGTTGAGACTTTATGGATGTAGCTTCTGGCATTACTAGGCGGCAGTCTCATAACAAAATCTCTGATCTTACAGCTCTTACAGTCTCTCTGCCTCTCTTCTGCAATGTTTCCAGAGCCTCAGGTTCAGGAGTGTTTTGTAGATGTATCCATTAGGACTGGGCTCTACACCTCTCCGTTTTAATTGGTTGTTGTTTTCCATAATGATCTGTTTGTTGCAAATAGAAGTTTCTTCTATGTGGGGTGAGGACTACACTTATTTGTAGGTATAAGTACAAATGTTTAGAGTGTGGTTAGAAATGATGTTGGGTTCAGTACAGTGGTGGTTGCAGGTTCTCCTTCAAAGTTCATGACGTCACTAACCATGGTTCTGGTTAAATTTCTGGCAGAAGACATGATTGCTCTCTTGTTGAATGTGTCTTAGATTGAATTAGAGAGCTGTGGTTTTAGAGAGCTGTGGTTATTGCCAAGGCATGCACCCTTAGAAATACCTTGCCATTGTTGTGGTTGTTGCTGTTTATATGCATCATAGCTGCATAGGACTATCGTTTCATTCTTTCCTTTCAAAGCTTCAATAGTACCTTCTGGCACTAAAACAGCTTGCCCTCAAGGAGGATGAATTCAAGTAATTCCAATTCAGGTGTCTCTCAGCCCTGTACCTTAAGTACATGGTGTCTTCAGCAACAAGGACTTACCATTCTCTGGGGGCACCCAAGAACAATAGCAATAGGTTAATATGTTCTGAGAAGCTCTTAGACAACCTTGACAAACAACTCAAAATAGGGCTTCTCATGAATGATATTGAAGTTTTTATTTGTGTGATCTTTGACTTCTGGAGAAAGCATTTCCAGCCCAGATAAAAGCATTTCATTTAAATTATGTATGCATATTCATGCACAGAATTATATGCATTGTTTTTTGTATAATTAGTTAATAGTATGATTACTTATGACTTTCTCAACTATCCTTAGTCTTGTGTATATATTTTTTTATTGTTGCTTCTATACTAAAACAACAAGGGGAAACATTGTAAAAAGATAACAAGTGGCAATACAATTCTAAAATAGTATTTATGTAGTTTTTCATAGGACATGTTTATGAACCCTTGTTAAGGTATTAGTATCAGGAAAATACTATTTCTGGGTATATGAGATTAAGGAAATTTTAAACAGTTTAAATCATTCTTCAATAGTTCATACTTCTTTACTATATTAAGAGTTAATGTAAATCTTCCTTCAAATGTATATTTTCTGTTATTTGTAGACAAATATATTCAGTGATTTCCAATTGATGATTATTTAACTCTTCTTTAATTTTTATTTGAAATGTAGTACATGTGGGCACATGAAACACTCAGCAGGACACAGGTAAATGAGCTCTTTTCCTAGAAACAAACAGGCTGTTGCTATAAAAACAAAAGAAAGAAAATCCCCTGATGTTTGGTGAGGTTTTGCTAACTTGCTTTTCTTTTAAAGGTAAAATGAAGGGCATAGAACCATGCTCACTGTGAGAGGCTTTCTGCTAAAATGAATCTTATAATGAAACATAGAAGTAGACTTTTCCCAGGTGACTTTCCCACTCTTCAAGAAATCATTATCACCTTCAGCATTTCTGTCTATATCCTCAGATTTGTCATTGGCATCCAGATATTGGCTATGTGTTCTACATCACTGAAACGAAAAGATAAGGTACCTTCACGTCAGCGTGCACTTGTTTACCAATTTTGCAAGGTAGGAGTTAGGTATGTTCACTGTACTAAAACAAATGGAATAGCTAGATTTACTAAGTACAAAATCTTACAAAATCCTTCCATTAAACAAAATAATCATTTTTATGATAAGAAAATATATCGAATGAGTAGAATATAACTTCTCTCTTTATAGCCTATTGCAGATTATATTCACACAAGGCAACAACATGATCACATGCAGTGAAATGTGTATATTTTTGCATATTATATTATAATACTACCAATAACTTGAATAACTGAACCAAATTACCCAGGACAAAGAAAATAAAACAAAAGTCTTGTGTCATTAATATTTTGTATACAGTGTAAAAAAACAAGTGTTCTATCAGTAGTTTGTTAAGTGCTGACTAGTGTGTCTATAAAAATCACCTTTCACTGATGGATCCATGAATTTAAGAAAAATGATTTGTTAGGTTAAGTTTCCTGAAATAAAATGTGAACATGAAGAATTATGTGTACCTTGTATTGTTATTATCAGTAAAGCATTTGTAATGGTTGAAGATAATATCATAACTTTTGTTGTTGTTTCTTCAGAGTGGTCACTGGGAATAATAGCAGACAAATGAATTTTTGTAATAATTACAAATGGATTATGATTTTATGAGATTTTAAGCAATAGTTTTGTGTATCATGGGATCTTTCTTTTCAATTTTTTGATGTTTTAATATAACTAGATCATTTTCCCCTTCCCTTTCATATCTCCAAACTCTCCCATATGCCCACATGTATAGGAATAGATCTGTGTGAAAATTAGGAAGGGTCTGTATTCCAGGAGTCTACATTAAAAGGCCTATGTGGTTTGGATGGAATGTCGACATACCTTTGTTCCCAGTATTCAGAAGGCAGTGGTGGTCCACTTAATGCCTAAGACACAGAATGTGGAAGCAGATACAGAAAGCACAGCTCAGACGGAGTTAGTCGTCAGTTATAGAAGAGTCAGTTAAAGCAAGCAGAATAAGACAGTGGGAGCTCACGGAGACACAGAAGCAGTCTGAGGAGTCTGAGTTCAGAGGGAGCTAGTTGAAGTAGCTCACTCATCAGTGGAGACTTAAACCTTCTAGATTGTATAGAAACGGAAGCCTTACAATTCTAGGCTTAAGAGTAGATTGTATGAAGGCCAAAATGCTTCAGGGCTCCAGTACTAAATACCAGTGATTCAATTAGACAAAAAATAAAAGCCTTTGTCCTGAATCAACATCTACATCTGGCATGAATCTGCAACTATACCCAGGTTTACTCACTTTCAAATACACAGCCCCCCTTCACTAGCTGTTATCGCATGGATTTATGAGTGTGTGTATACATACATATCCCTAAATAAAAGCTGCTCATTCTGTATGATGTCGCTTGGATGCATCTATTTCAGGGCTGAGCATTTGCTATTGGATAAACAGGACCCTCAGTGATTCAAACATTGCCCCTTTCACCTTCAATTTCCCTTTTAACCCTAATATTTGATCTCACTGCAATATATTTGAGCAATTTTCAGTTTTCAACATGGGTGCTTTTCCCTTGTTACCAACAGAGATCTAACTCTTGCATCACTTTTTCTGTTACAGATTTAAAATATAGAATTATTAAGTACGATTGAACTGGTAAAGTACATGGTTTTAGAAAAAGAGCAAGTGGCTTCATGTTATTGGTCACCTAGTAGGTCACTTCTATTTTTCCTATGGTGTCTACATGTCCATTTCTTCATTTGATTATTATATACATTTAAAATATCATCAGCCTACATAGTTCTAAGAGCACCTTGGATTCCACTGATCAACCAGAAAGGAGGTTTCTCAATCCTGGCACTACAGATTTGTTGATACAATATGGCTCTTACAGGTATCATTATCACCCCAAGTGAGAATACTGCATTTAAATGGCTTACATATCTATCACAATTTATATGTATATATGCATATATATGTGTATATATATAAATTGCATATATTATATACAATATATGTTTATTTGTGTATTTTTAAGATAAATGTAAAACAATGAATCTCTATGACTTTCACAAGTATCTTTTGTATCCATTATTCCCCTTATTTTTCTCTCCCTCGGTATTACCATCATTTCTCCCATAAAGAAAGCCTCCTTAAATTTTCCTCATTTACTCTCTCAAAGCACTTGTGTGCTATAAGCTTATATATTAGCATGCAAAGTCATGGGGTTTGTACACACACATACACACACAGACACACACACATATATATATCATACATAAATATAATTAAACTTTACGTACACATACTTTTTCCACACAGCCTGTACCACCCTTTCTGCTTTCTATTTTTTGGTTCCAAAAAACTATGTTTGAATAGTGAGGACCTGCTATGGGAAAGTTGCTGGTCTCTAGTGGAAACATATTATAGCAAATATCATTGGTTGTGTTAATACCTTGGAGTCTAGATATCTTAGATTTGGAAGATTATAATTCTAGGTGCTGACAACTGATCTAATACTTTTGGAGTAGGTTTTTTGATGCTTGATTTCTGTTTCTTCTCTGTTTCTTAGGAGAGCATGATGGTTGTATGTTGCCAGTTAGGAGAATCTTCTAAGGTCCTGATATGTGTGAGCTCTGGGGGGTTCCAGGTAAAATGTGTTTCTGAGTATTGGAGCATAACACTTGGGAATTGAGATGGGCTGAGAGTGGTAGAAAGGTTTCACAAAGAGAAAGGAAGGCATAGTGTTCCACCAGAATCTTTTTAGTTTGTTCCATGGGAATTGATGCCAAGAAAGTCCTCTCAGCACATAATAATCAAAACACTAAATGTACAGGACAAAGAAAGAATATAAAAAGCTGCAAGGAATAAAGACCAAGTAACATAGAAAGGCAGACCTATTAGAATAACATCTGACTACTCAGTGGAGACTCTAAAACCCAGAAGTGGCTTGACAATTCAAAGAAACCATAGATGGCATTCCAGATTACTATAACTATGAAAGTCAAACTTTCAATCAGTAAAGATGGTGAAATGAAGTTGTTCCATGATAAAAACAAACTCAAGCAGTATCTCTCTATAAATCCAACCTTAAAAGAGTGTTAGAAGGAAAACTTAAATGGGCATCCAAGAAAACAGAGGGAGTAAAGAATCCCAGATTTGCAAAGTCAAAAGAAGCTACACACACACACACACACACACACACACACACACGCACACACACGCACACACACACACACCTCAAGAACAAATTAACAGGAATCAACAATCACCGGTCATTGATGTTTCTCAAGAACAGTGACCTCAATTCCCCAATCAAAGGGCACAGAGTAACAGAATGAATGCAAAAACAAGATCCATCCTTCTGCTGTATTAAAAAAACACACCTTAACATTAAAGATAAACATCAACTTAGAGTAAAGTGTTTGAAAAAATATTCCAAGTAAATGAACCTAAGAAATATGTGAGTGTAGCTATTTTAATGTAGGACAATATAGATTTCAAAACTAATCAGAAGAGAGAGGGGAGGACACTGCATATGTGTAAAAAAGTATACCAAGAGAACACCACAAATCTTAACATCTGTAAACAAAACACAAGAGCACCCAAATTCATAAAACAAGCAAGCAAGCAAACAAACAAACCAAAAACACTAACACAGTTTAAATTACATTTTGATTCTCACACACTGATAGTAGGAGTTTTTGATACCACCACTCTCACAAATATACAGGTCACCAAACAAAAGCAAAACAGAGGAATACTGAAGCAAAACGAAGTTATTAACAAATTGACCTAACATATGTTCATAGGACATTTTACCCAAATATAAAAATTATGCCTCTTTTTCAGTTCATGTAATTTTCACCCAAATTGACCACACGATCCAACACATAACAAGTCTCAACAGACATAAGAAAATGCATTTTATCTGACCAGTGTTGATTAAAGCTGCTTATGAACACCAACAGAAACAACAAAAAATACAAATGCATGGAAACTGAACAACATTGTTCTGAATGAAGAATACATTAAAGGTGGGAATTATGAATGAAATTAAAACATTTGAGAATTGAATGTTAAAGAAAACATGACATACACAAGCATGGGACAGAATGAAGGCCATTTTAAGGGGCAAGTTCATAGCACAAAATGTCTGCATTAATAAATTAGAGAGATCTCATACTAGCAACTTAACTACACATCTGTTACATACCACTTATCAAAGTTTCATCACGATCAGATAAGCAATTTAAACAGACCTGTTACTTCTAGTGAGTAGAAGCAGTCATTAAAATCTACAAACCAAACCAAACCAAACCAAACAACAGCAAAAAAAACCCAAAAAAACCAAAAAAACAACAAAAACAAACAAACAAACAAACAAAAAAATCCACCTTGGGCCAAAGTGCTGTATCACACAATTCTACCAGATTATCAAGGAAGAGTTAACAGCAATACTCTTTAAAATAATCCATAAAATATATCTAGAAAAAATATTGCCCAATTTATTTTATGAGGCCGCAGTTATCCTGATAATTAAACCCACGTAAATACCGAACAAAGAGAGTTACAGACCAAATTCCCTTATGAAAAGATGTTAAAGCACTCAGTAAAATACAAACTGAATCTAAGAACACATCAAAAAGATCATTGGCCATGATCGAGTAAGCTTCATCCCAGAGATGCAGGATGGGTCGATTTGCAGAAGGCAATACATGAAATCTACTCTATGAACAACTGAAATAAAAATAGCACGGTCGTCTCATTAGGTGGAGAAAAGGCCTCTGACAAAACCTCACACCTCTTCGTGATAGAAACCTTGGTGGTGTTAAGGATACGGGAATATAGCTAAGCATAATAAAGGCGGTTTACAGGAAGCCCACAGCCAGCATCAGTTTAAAGGAAGAGAAACTCAAAACAACTCCACTAAAATCAGGAGCATGTCAAGGTCGTCCACTTTGTGTGTAACTATACAATAGAGTACTTAAAGTCTTAGAAGAATTAAAAAAAAAAACTGAAGGAGATAAAAGGGATAAATATTAGGAAGAAAAGAGTCAAAGTATCTTTATTTGCAGATGATATGATAGTATACATAAGTGCCTCTTAAAAATCTCACTGGGGAGAGCCTACAAACTGATCAACACTTTCAGCTAAGGAGTTGCATACAAAATGAACTAAAAAATCAATAGTCCTCTTATATACAAATGACTAATGGTCTTAAAAAGAATTCAAAGAAACAATACATTACACAATAGCCTCAAATAATATAAAATATTTCAATATATCTCAAACCAAACAAGTTTAAGATTTATAATGAGAAAAATGAAATTTTCAAAGGAAGAAATTGAAGAAGATATCATAAGATAGAAAAATCTCCTGTGGTCATGGATAGGTAAGAATGACAAGAGTAAACATGACCATCCTAAAGCGATGTACAGATTCAATGTAATCTCTATCAAAATCACAACATAATTCTTCACAGATACTAAGAGGACTATTCTCATCTTCTTCTGGAAACCCAGGATACCTGAAAGACTCCTGAACATAACAGAATTCCTTCAAGTATCACCATCCCCAATTTCAAGCTGTATTCCCATGTTGTAGTAATTAAAACAGCATGGTTTTGGCACAAAAACAGACACCTTTTTCAATGGAGTCCAACTGAAATCCCAGACATAATTTTATGCAACTATGAGCAGCTGACTTTTTATAAAGAGGCCAAACATTACACACTGGAGAAAAAGAAAGCATCTTTAACAAATGGTGCTGGCCAAACTGAATGTCTGAATATAGTAGAATACAAATCAATCCATATTTATCACCCCCCACAAAACTCATCTCCAAATGCATCAAAGACCTCAACATTGAAACTGATATAATAGAAAGTGGGAAATAGCCTTGAACTTATTGGCACAAGAAAGGACTTTCTGAACAGAACACGTTTAGTACCATTAGCCCAGGGACTAAGATCAAACAATTGACAAATTTGACACCATGAAACTGAAAAACTTCTGCACAGCACAGACATTGTTTTATGTTTTGTTTTTTTTTAACAAAGTGTCAGTCTACAGAATGGGAAAAATATTTTTATCAACTATATACCTGATAGAAGAATAATATCAGAAATATAAAAACTCAAGAAACTAGACAGAAAAAAAAATTAAAAATGGGGTACAGATTTAAACAGAGAAACTGAAATTGCTGAGTTGCTGAGAAACAGTTATGGGGAAGTTCAATATGTTTAGCCTTCAGAGAAATTCAAATCAAAACTACTTCTTTATCTCATTTTATATCTGTCAGAATGGCTAAGATCAACAAAACAAACAATAGTTCACGCTGATGAGGCTGTGGAGTAAGAGGAATACTTGCCTCTTTGTGATGGGTATGAAAGAGAAGCCACTATGGAAATCATTATGGTGTTTCCTCAGGAATACAGACATTAATCTACCTGAGGATCCAACTATACCACTCTTGGGCATCTACCCAACGCTGCCTCATCCTACGAACCTTGCTCACCCATGTTCATTGCTGCTCTAGTCATAACAGCTGGAAACTGGGAACAACCTAGATGTCCCTCAGGAGAAGACTGAGTAAAGAAAATGTGGCACTTCCACATAATGGAGTGTTACTGAGCCATTAGATTTATTTTATATAATTATTATACAATATATGAATATAATATTTAATATATATTACATAATATCCAAATATATAAAATATATAATAGTTATATAGTACTATATATAATATAATAATATATATAATAATATAATATAATTATATATAACCTGTGAAAGGGTCTTTATACCCACAAAGGGGTTGTGACCCACAAGTTGAGAAATGCTGGTCTAGAGGCGATGTTGTAGGCCTTGAGAGACATCAGTATTATCCTGCTTGGCATTTCCTTCAAATAAAGTCATTGGTGGTTTAGCAGACAATGAAGGATAAATTTCCTCACTCAAAGATATAAATGGCAATATTTCACGTAGTGAAGGTTGGAGTTCATCTTCTGCTGAGAGACTACTTCCTTAGGTGAGATAAAGCTGGATGTCTCAGCTGCTATTCAATACTCGTCAGAATCCTGAAGAAGTAGGCTCTAAGGGCAGTGAAGTGATTGCTTTGCTAACAAAAGTGAGAGCATGCAGGCAAAGAGAAGGAAAGTCTAATTCCTTCTTCCATATCTTTTATATAGGCTGTAAGGAGATGGTGTGGTCCAGATTAAGAGTGGATCTTCCTATGTCAGAAGATCTGAATAATAACTTATCTTCCCACCCCAAAGGTACAGAGTAGAAGTGGGTCTTCCTACTTCTGCTGTTAGCAATGCAGGAGCCATATAGCCAGCCTTGAGGATTGAGGAGTACAACCTACTGTTTAGGCAATGGTTTTTACCTTGGATTGGAAAGGCCTCCAGGGAATTTTTCCCTATTAGACACTGCCACGGTGATTGCTATCATAGTTTCTTTTATCTCTCCGGTGGCATAAAAATTCTGCCCTTCACTGAATTACGGAAATATGATTCATAACAACAGTGGTGATTTTCTAAAATAGCAATGACACTCTGTTGAATTGGTTGTTCGACTGAAACTCCAGAAAAAATAACTACGAAACGTGTAGTTACAAAGACTATCAGTGTGTTTTATCAGCTGCTTTGGAGCAAGTTACCTGGGGAAAAGAAAGCATATTCTTGGTGGCTGAGGACTTACTAGGATCAGGAAACAAAAACAAATAAACACACAGTTACTAGGGACCACAAGTTTAGCCCATGCTAAGAAAGTTAATAGACAACAAATTAGTTTCAGTGCCCACTGTTAAGTTTGAGCTTAAGAAACTTGATTTTCGTTGCATACGATTATGGAATTTGGTGTCCACTTTGAGAACATAAAGACAATGGAGCAGATAGATTTTCTTCTCTATATGATAAAAAAAGTAAAACTTCTCTTACTTGTGATCCTCCGTTAACTTTAATAGAAAAATAATAGGATGATTGTCATTTGGTTACCCCAAACTGCAGCCCAACAAGCAAATTGGCTAAGAAGAAATTACTTGTTTTCCATAAAATTTGTTAACCTATAATATAAAATTCATTGCTTTGCTGTAAAATTTATCTATGGGAACAGAACATATGAGAGTTATTTAGCTATGTGCAGGTATTTTCATGGTAAACTGCTTCAGGGCTCTGTTCGAAGGGTGTATAAGAGGTATGTGTGCTGACGTTTTGCTTCATCCATGAGGTTGTAAGAAGCTTGTAAGGTGTGTGTGTGTATGGAAGAAGCTTTCAAGATGTATGGGTAAGAAGTGTCTGAAGTAGGTAGCTTACACGCTATATGTGTGAATGAGTGAGTGAGTGAGTGTGTGTGTGTGTGTGTGTGTATGTGTTGAAGCTTTGTTTCATCCACAGAATGTATGAATGTGTAAATAAGTGTGTTTTCATGGGAAATGAAAAGAATGAGGTTGTTGAAGCTTGCCATATCCCACAAGAGGTGTATGTATGTGTGTAAGAGGTGTGTGTGTGTGTGTGTGTGTGTGTGTGTGTTTGATCTTACAGGAAAAATATAGTAGAGAAAAAGTTGTGCTGAGAGGAAAAAGCTTGTATTGTATAGAGAGAGATAAGAGAAGATAGAAGCCTGAATAAAGAGAGAAGTCTGGTCCCATTTATAAGAGTATAATGTAATTAGATTAATTACATTATTCACCTCATCCACTCATCCTTCCTGGGTCTATGAACCTCTGCTATGGCTGGGGTTCAGCAAACGAACAGGTGTGTCCAGTGATTTGGATTTCAGTTAATACTAGATGTAGTCAAGTTGACAACCAAGAATAACTATCACACACCCCATCTGTATTACAGATGCTTCCTCAAATTGGTAACCATCTGCAAATATAAAATTAGTTTTCTCCAAGGTTTTCTTACTGAACAAACAAAGCACTCTGAAGGGTAGGGTCCCATGCCTTGAAGTAGTTGGACAACACAAAATAAACTCAGCTACATCTTTGGCGGGCTCTTTTCCTCATAATGTTTCCTCAAGGCATTCTTTTTTAAACCTTACTAGTCATTTTTTGACCTTACTGGTCCTTTGAGCATATATTATGGCTTCTGGTGTTGTGACTTTATGGGATTCCTGTGTGTGTGTGTGAACATGTGTCTCTCTGCATTTGAATGTATTTCTTATGCTTTCTCTTTGGCTTTTTTTTTCTTCTGTTTGTTGTTTTGATCTATTCTGACTTGCCTTTCTTGTTTCATCTTCTTTTATTTATTATCAACCTTTAGATCTCAGTTTGTTTCCCAAGGAAACACAGAATGGATGTGTGGATTCCATTGGAATGAGAGATGGAGAGGAGAAGGGAGGATTTGGGGGAGGGAAAACCATGATCAGAATATATTGTATGAAAAAAATATTTTCAATAAAAAACATAGGAAGAAAAGGCTGGAAATTCAAATGGAGTGCTGGGGCCTGTACAGGTCTACATGATGCCAGAGATGCTTTGGGTTCTTTCCTCAGCTCCTTAGCCTGTTCTTATTCTTTGGGATTTTTTTCTTTAAAAATAAGATCTCTACATTTCTATTTCTAATTGTTTTTCCTGATACTTGGTTTTCTCACTATTTACTTTACCCCCGTAGTTAATGTTGGCTGCTGGGATTTTCAGCCCTCCCTTACTGTTGATTTTATTTCATATTGTAACAAAATATGTTTTAAATTCATTCATTCTAAGTGTGTTTCAAATTCACTTATGAATGAGACTAAGAATCCAGAAATAAAACCACAGTTTCTCCATTAACATACAACAGCCATGAAGGAGTCCTCAACTTCCCCAGTAACAGAGATTGTATAAGGTAAAACCCAGTAAATAGGCTTATAAAATGAGCAGACGGTTCTCATGAAGTACAAGTGGACCCAAAAAGGTGATAAAAGGATCAGCCATCAGGGAAATTCAAATTGAAACTGCTTTGAGATTGTCTCACTGCATTCAGAACGACTACTATTAAGAAAATCAGTAAGAACAAGTGTTGATAATAAAGGAAAAAGGAACACCTACACAGTGGTGCTGTTGGTATAAATTAAGTCTAACCACTATGGAAATCAGTGTGGAGGCACCTCAGAAAACTAAACATGAATCTGACACATGCATTATCTAACCCATTCTTGAGTGCATAACCAAAGAACTGTTAAGTCAAAGTACCACATGTTGTGTTAACCCCAGCACGATTCACAGTGAGCAACTTTATGAAGTCAGTACAGGGTCGATCAATAGGCAATGGAGGAAGAGCATGATGGAAGTGTGTTCAGCTATAAAGACAGACTTATATAATTTACAGCATGAACTTGAGAAAATCAGAAGTGAAGTAAGTCAGACTAAGACAGGTAACTACCTCATTTTCTTTCAGTTGTGTGTTCTAGAATTTTATAAATGCATAGCACCTATGTATCTATTGTCTGTCTGTCTAGCTATGTATCTATGCATCTATCTATCTATCTATCATCTATTTATCTAACTATATACCTGTCTGTCTAATTTATGACATAAATATAGATGTCATAGAGTAAGAAATGAACTAGCAGGAGACACTGGAGAAAAGGAGAGGAGACAGGGGCATACGGAGAATGTGCATGACAAACTTGTTTGAAAATATCTTTATAAAATTGTAGCGAATATTCACTGATTAAAATAAATTCCAAAACACGTGTAACGGGAATGGTAAACACCTTGTGTAATCCACTTGGGTAACTATGCATCCGTAATTTATCTCATGCAATCCAATGACTGCGTTGCAGTACCCTGAAGCTGGAATGCAAGCTGTATTCAGTTAAAATAACTGTATCACTTTCTTTTAAATATAGTACCAAATGTGGTGGTTTCGCTTTACCCAAATAACAACAAAAATGGGAGAAACAAAGTATTTCCCTGAAGTGAAATTAAAATTATTAAGAAGTTGTTAAGTTCTAGCACATGTCATTGCTTGCATTGCTTCAAAGAACTTTTAAGAAATCTAATGTTAAGAGCTACGAAAATAAAAACACTTTGTGGTATTACATGGAATCTCAGTTAGCACAAGAAATACTGTGGTAAGGGGACACAAACAATAATGAATTAGCATTATAAGAAGCTAAAACATAACATGGAACTTCCCGATCCCTGCAGCCTCTACCAGAGTATGGTAATGTAAAAATGATCAAAAAATTACAAACCCCACAATTTCAGTTTTATAGCTTCTTAACTTGATTTTTTTTTCCTTTTCACATAGGTAATATTCATGGGATAAAATATTAATATAAATTTTACAGAAAAATATATATTTAAAAACACTAAGTAGCAAAGAATAACTATAACATTCTGACTATATATCTTTTGCATATTGCTATTGTTTCTAAATAAAAATTCTCACTAGTAATAAACTTATTTTATATTTTATGAATATTCACAAGTTTGATAATAAAATGGCTTTCTTAAAACTTTAAGACATAGAACCCAACTAATCATTAATTAGTTAGGAGGCAAAAGCAATGTAATATGTATAGAAATCCCATGCAGTGATATACTGCCCAAATGGTTTCTATTTCATAGCACAAGTACCATGTCAATTACAATGAAATTACTGATACTATATTTGTGCCAGGTAATTAATTTTTTATTTCTACTCTGTGAACAGCTTATGGTTCTATTATCAAGGTTGAAAATCTTAAAATTATTTCATGAGTCAGGTAACTGAGGAATTGCTGTCTTGTGAATTCCTGTAACATTTGGTTGTACTCATGAACACATTCATTTCATTGCCATATTTCAGGCCAATCTTAACAAAATCCACGTCACAGAGCTAGACCTGATGCTGTTCCAGATTTATTGATAGAGATTTAACAGGTCTCCACTGGACTCAAATTACTTTCTATTCACTTAACACATTTGCTCTAATTAAAAAGTAAGACTGCACTTTCTGTCAAGTGCCCCATTGTGAATGCTGGGACAATTTAGCTTAGCAGAGAAAAATCAAAAGACATCAGATGCAAATATTAAAATATGAGTTACATACTTTAATTTGTTTTCTCTGAGTTTATAAGTGCTACCAAATTAAAGTCAAAATGTAGTGAGTGATTCTTTAAGTCCTGTGTATCCACTTTTCCCAAGTCAATTAAATCTTATATATAGGAAATTATTAACCTAAATTAAGATGCATATGACTTTCAATTAGTTCTCTTTGAAGGAAATATAACCTGTTTTTGTCAGAATGATCAATTTATTAGTGGATTTAACTGAAATTGTGGAGAATGAGTACAGTGTTTTATTTCAAATCTACTTCTTTATCAAGTTAACAGAGAACTTTCCAGAGTGTAAAAGAATAAGACAAGGTCTTTATCCCATTTTAGAAAATAGTCATGAATGAGACAAGGAGTTGCCTCAGTGTTTAAGGGCACACATTTTTACAAAAGACCCAGTTTTCATTCCCAACACCCACGTGGAGGTTCACCAGTTCTTCAGGAATCAAAGACACATATGGTGCACAGACACAGACACACAAAATTAAAAAAAAAAAGAAAGGAAGGAAGGAAGAGAGAAAGAGTGGAAGAAAAACAGAGAAAGACAAAATAGCCATGAAGTGCTTGGATTAGAACCTAATCATTGGGTACCACAGGGTTACCTAAGTAGTAGCCTTTAATCTTCTTTTATTTTAATGTCTGCTAAATTGGTTCTGATCTACACATTTAAAAAAATCAGCTAATCAATTCTTTGTAAGTTACCTAGCAAACTGAAACTTTGTTGCTATAAAGTAACTGGCATCATGTTTCCTCTTAAAGTCCAACTGCTATAGAGTATTAAATGGACATTTAGCACGTGAGAACAGGGATCTAACCAGCCATGTTTTCTCTATTTCAAGGCCAATTCTTCACTTACTCATGCGTTCATTCATTGATTTGCATGATCTATTGTGTATCTGGCACACTAAAATGAAAAAAAAAAAGAGTATATTATATATGTCAGAAAGGAAACAGTCCAGGAGAGCTAAATCTTACTTGTTCCATCTTTTGGTATATATGATATTTATTGCTTTTGATTTAAAATATTTAATAAATTCAGTAAAAGAAGCAAAACTTCCTAAACTAGACTAGTCAAGCAGGTAGCGAGTATACATGACTGAGGATTGGAGAGACTTGGAAGTTTAATTTGAATTTCAGAACTCCTGCCTGCTGTTGAAGTGTGATGGTTAAGAAAGACATACAACTCTGATTTCTTACATGGTTCTCTAATGCATCACTTAGTAACTACACAATTAAAACTATTAGCAAATCATGTGGTAGACATGATAATTTTGGGTTTTGTGTTATAGACTTGAACCATTAGCTGCCATTAATAAAACACAAATATATACCCCCCCACATCAGTAAAATTGTTGAGAGACTGCAGACTGCTTCATTCTCTAAACAGTAAATGTGGTGATTGCTTAGGGCAGAATAGCCCCTCCCACAGATGTGAAGACACATATTCATGTTTGAATTCATTCTATAAAATAGGTAATTCTGTACTAATACTTTAAAAAGTTGCTTTCTGTGCTTATTTTTTTGGAGATCATTATATGTGAGTATATAAAAAACTAGATTGGCAGTAGTAAGTACTACATTGTTTTCTTTAATGTGGACAAAGCATATGGCATTATCTTTTAGAATAAACTCACCTAGCAAAGTAAAAGACTTTTATAATAAAAATTTGAAGAAGTTGAAGGAGAAATGAAGGAAATAGAAGATAGACTGGAGGGATTAATATTGTGAAATTAGGCAAACTTCCACAAGCAATTTGCAGATTAAATGCAATCCTCATCAAAATTCCAATGCAGTTCTTCACAGAAATTGAACAACTAATCTTAAAGTTTATATGAAACACATAGAAAACAAAAATAGACTAATCAAAGCAAAATATCTGCTAGAGGTTTCACTGTCTCTGGTTTTAAGTTATGCTATGTAGTTATTGCAGTAAGACCAGCAAGGTTTTGGCATAAAAATAGCTGCACTAATGAACGGAATAGAATTAAGGACCTAGTTATAAGTCAGTGCCCCTATGGCCACATGAGCTTTGATAATGAGACAGCATGATATGCTGGAGAAAAAAAAACAGCATCTTCAGCAAATGATTCTGGCCAAACTCGATAGTTGGATATAGAAAAATGAAACAAGATATATATCTCTCACCCTGCATACACCAAAAAGACCAAATTGATCAAGGACTTCAACCTAAGATTTTGCCATTCTTTTGATAGAAAAAACAGTAAAGAATATGCTAGAGCTCTTTGTCATAAGGAAGGATAATTTTTAAAGTTTTTAAACTTATTTTTTAATCATGCTATTAAAAGCAGTTCTGTAACAAAACTTCCCCATGTATGTGTTAGGCCTGAACAAACCCACCCCCATCCTGGTTCCCAAGAAAAACTGCAAAAATCCCTTCCCTGAACCAAATGGCAGACTAACAGGAGCCAGGATATACCTGCCAAATGGGGCTTAGAAAAAGGACCCCCCACTCTGAGGGCAACCAATCTGAGAGAAGAAGCAGGGCCGGAAGTGGCCCCTACTTTATCTGGCCAGATGGCCTAGGAGCCATAAACCAAATGTCTTGACTTTGATGGCTAACCAGATATAGCTTAAGAATGTGGACAGTTAACTCCTTGAGCATGAGTCAATCAAAACTAAACATTTGTAAACTGCGTTTCTGTTCCTCAATTAGAAACCCCCTCTTACTGTCTATAAAAAGGCCAGCAAGCCTTTGTTCTGAGTAGGGCATTTCACCTGGTGCTGACCCCAACATGCTGGTTTGCTCTGCAGAATAAAGGCTCCTTGCTTTTGCATCAGAACTGGGCTCCTGTGGTACTTGAGGAGGGGGATTTTGGACACTGGGTACAACAGTATGCTTTTGATGTACAGCCTGTATAATGCTTCCAATATATCCACATACAGATAAATATCCTAATTAAATGTCTTTGTGATTTCATAAACCATAAATAACATTCTTTAAAATTTTCAGTTACTATTAAGGTATAAAAGACATCTTATTCCCACATTCTCGCCACTATTAGAAATAAATGTTTTCCTTTTATTTCTTTAATCAGGTAAATAGAGAACATTATATGTAATTCAGTTTGCTCTTTTATTACCAACATGGAATTTGAGTAGTACATATTTTTATTCACGTTTTGTTTACTTGTATGCATGTTAACAAGCAATTTTTATCACTTTCCATTATTGTCCTTCTTTCTTGTATTTTTGTTGATATTTATTGTATATTTATTGATATCCAACAAACATCTTGGATGTAAATCCTTTCCCTTCATATGTTTGAAATAATTCATATTGATACTTCATTTATATAGTTTTTAATTCAAAAGTCTTTTGAAATCCATCAATCATTAAAAAAAAAAGTATCATATACATCACAAGATTCTTACATTTTGTTTTGATATTTAAATATTATTATCATTATTCCACTTTATTTCTATTTATTTATTAATTTATTTCTACTCACCTACTAGGAGAAAAATAAAAAAAATGTGTAATGCCACAGTAAAGAACCGTATTTCCAGCACAATTTACTACTCATCTCATCTGAAAGTGAAGTTCCTGCTCTAGCACTTTGTTATCTGCATCCTCATGTTTTGCATTTCATTCATCTATTCTCATGCTTCCATCACAACAATAAACTGAATATAATGCTGTATTTATATACAGTGTCATACTACAATGTAACATTGTGTTATATAATAACAATATAGTACAAGCACTGAAGGTGTTTGTGTAGTCAGAAGGGACTCTGGTCCTAGTTCATTATGATTTATCTGACTGGTAATGCCTTCCCAAAGTTACCTTCTTCTTTTCCAAATGTCATTCATGTTATTGATATTTTACTCATCTCACATCATGTGCTTTGTGGAGATGCTCTTGGATCTATATATTCCTCCTGCTGCTGCACTCACTATTGTCCAGCTGGTATAAAACTTCTACTTTATTTTCCCATGTAATTTAAACGTATTTTTATACATAGTATATGAATGGTTCAATTAACTTATCACAAAACTGTCAAATATGCCATGCAGAATTCCACTCATCCTTTCAAGGATTTCTAACCCACCATTTTCCCTGAGTATTGCAAAGGACAATGAATGTCTGCATATCTTTAGAAAACTTCTCAAGATGATCTTGACCATTGATACCCACTATGAGTGTAGGTCAGAGAAAAGATAATAATAATAGAAAATACATGTCATTTCTCAATAATACATAAGAAAACAACAAAATAACTTCCCTCTATTGACATCAGATATCTCTGTGTATTGTCTGGTAGGTCACTTCTCTCTGGCTCATTTTCTGCTTCTTTTCTGACTCTTTATGACTTTGCTAAATTTTCCTGGAAACACTTTCTTAAAAGTCAGGTTTCACATAAAAGCACATCCCTAAGATCTGCTCCTAGGGAATATACCCTAAGAGAGTTATTTATAACACTATGTCTAATTTACAAGTATAAAACACTGAGATTAGAGACTGTGGGTTTATCCACTAGTAAGTAGAAAGTGACGAATTGAACAAAATATTTTATGCGTGCACTCATTTATAGATGGAGGATATTTAGAGCTAGTCAACTTTTGTTGCAGAGTGCATTCCTGAGTCAAACTGATGCAGGTCCTCTTAAGACAGTCCATTGCACGTGCCTGTTCACATGGTGGTATCTACCTACTGCTGTGCCCTCCCTGTGGCACATGTTCAATTTTGTACCTACAAATGAAGGAAGGGAGCTGAAAGATTCTCTACCTCAAGGTCTAAATCATGAGATGTTAGAGTCAGGGTTTTGTAATATATCCTAGTGAAAAGCAATGAGTGATCAGTTGTGGTCCATGACCCTGCCCTGTGGAATAATCAAAGGTCCACTGTATTCTCTTGAGCAACTCTCTGGAGATATTTGATGCACATTCACATAACTGCAACAAAAGAATTCTCTTACCTTTTCTTTTTCCTTCTGTTTCCTCTTCTTTATCTTCCAAAGTCTTTCCACAACATGAACTCATAGGGCATAATTTTTTTAATTTATTTTACTTAGAAATGACTATATCCCATATTTTTTTTCTCAGAAAGGATTAAATAAATGTCTCTCTCTTTTTTTTTATTAAGTGAGTTTTTGCTATCAAAGGAAGATGTGTGCCTGTTTGTTGTGTTCCTGATTTTTGTTTTCCCGGATAAACATTAGCTAAAATAGGACACTGACAGCCATATGCAACATTACTTTAAATTCTTGGAATGTCTTTGAATACAGATACAATGACTGGAAAATACAGAGTTCTCAATGCCCAACTTTAAAAATATTATTTAAGAGTCTTTCATACTGCCCATTAACTATTAAGAAACATACGTATTTTATGTTTTCATTTTTCAGATTATACTTTAACGTCAACTTTTCTTCCTTTTCTTTCTCACTCCAAACACTCCATATACCCACCACCACTCTCCTTCAAATTCATGGCTTTTTTTTTTTTTAAAGCTAATTGCTATTACATGCACACAACCAATTAGTATGCTCTTCCCTAGTAGAAGGCACCTCTCACCTCTCTCTTTCCCAGCCTTCCTCAGTTATCTTTAATAGTTTGTGTGTGGGGGGGGGGTGAGGTCTCATGGACTTTCCTTCATTCAGTTTGACATTCGTTGTTTTCATCATGTTCAGATCACATTTGAGCAGTCTTGTTGGTGAGACTCTATGGGTATGGCTCCTCATATTACTTGGCGACACGAGATACCCCATTTATCTTGTCTTTGTTATTGTAACCCTCTCCTCAGTCTAGGCTAATCTTTAACATTACTGTGAACCGTGAACTATAATAGCCAAGAGCAAATGTGTCCATACAAGCTCAAATTAGTGATCCCAATTTTGGAGCTAGCCTTAGTGTAGTGGTTTGATGGAGATGTCTCTCATAGTTTTGAATGCAATCTCCCCATAGGCATTTGAGTGCCTGGTCCCCGCACTAGCTACATTTTGGAAGGTTTACGAAGTGTGGCTCTTTTGGAGGAAATCGTGTAATTGGAAGCAGACTTTGAGAATTCAATGATTCTTACCATTTCCAGTTTGTCCCCTATGAAAGAACTTTAACTCTCTAGAACCATAATCTCAAGTAAATTCTGTTCTCTAAAAGTTTCTATGGTCATGGTGTTTTATAACAGGAATAGAAAAGTAACTAAGGCACTTAGCTTCTCAGATTCAGAAGAGAGTTCGGATTTACTCACCATTGTTGGTTGCACGTCTCTATCTCTCTCGGTCCACGATGGGCGATGGGCTTACGTGAGCCTAGTCTGTCTGCAGGGGACTTCTCTTCTCTACCACCCAAGGTAACCTGGGCACCTACCTCATGACTCAGTTACCAGCAGTCGGCGGGAAGCAGGGAAGGGGGCGTGGATCTGAAGCTAGCAGCCGGAAGCAAAGAGTCAACGGAACTCAAGGACTTCCGGGAGTGCCAGTCATCGGTGGCCAAAGAAGCTCCTGTACTGCAAGAGCTCGTGTATTTATTGGGGGTTCAGAGGTGGGGAATGCATGGGTTTAAGTCACTTGAGCAATTCTGTCAATTGCAGGTGGCCCTCTTGAGGGGGCTGAGGCTGGGTGGAGCACTGATCTATTAGCACAGCAGGGGAGGAGCCGCGATCTGTTCACTGAGAGCAAACAGCAACTTAGCGCCCTCATCAGGCCATGCAAGGCTTGACCCATTCCACGGAGTACCACACACCTTAAGTTTTCACTTAAGAGTGAGTTTCTCATACTGCCTCCTGTTTCCCAGTTCTGATATTTAGAATTTTTCTTTTTCAGCTTCTTTTCATTTATGCTTGATTATATCTGGATCTCAATTTTCTCATTTTCTTAAAACACAGCATCCTTGGAGCTGGGAAAGTGGCTCAACATTTTCTGTACTTCTAAAGGACCTATATTTGGTTCTCAGTACCCACATTGGCTTACCAACTGTGTAATTCCAACTCCAAGATATCCAATTACCTCTTCTCGGCTTAGTGTGTATCCACAGACAGGTGACATTGACTTACAAATATATGTATAAATAAAAAATAATAATAAAAATTAAGAGTTCTATAATCTTGTTTCCATAACTGAACTTTGTAAGGTATAAAAGTGTTAAAGTAGACTAGCATGTAATTGAGATTTTCCACAAAACACTTGAAAGAGAATCAAAACTAGAAAAACCTTTAAAATGATATGGTTAAATATGGTTTACGGTAAAAAATAATTATCTTTACTTGTGACCATCTTAAAATTCTCTCTTTAAGTGTATAATATGCATTTCCACCAAGAGGTACTTTTATCTTTTTTCTCTCAATCACTCTGATATTGTAAAAACAACTAGATGAAATGTCAAAATAAGAGCAATATTGCAAGGCTCTTTTCCTAGATTCTTCAGGAGAATCTTGTTTTAATGCTACTTTAAAATTTGAAAGGCAAAATAATTAACAGTCATGAAAGCAGGTCATTTTAGTATTAAGCACTAAATTTTAATTTTTATGAATAAGGAAAAGAATCAGAAATAGAGTTTCAGATTTTATCTGTTTTGGATAATAAACACATTTCTGCGTTTTCATACTACAATATGCAGTTAACTAAGGACTCATTTTAGAGTGAAAGGGCATGTTCTCACCTCTATGGACAAAAGTAAAAATTGTGAAATTTTATTGCTTTGTAAACAATCAATATTTGAGCTATGATTATAAAGATAAAAAATATTAAATTAAAATGAGGACTTTGAAAACAGGCTTCTCTATTTTTTTTATACTTTCAATTGACCTAAATCCTACTGAAAAAAAGGAAAATAGGACATTTAGAACATTAAAATCTAGGAGAAAATATGATAGGTGGGGAGCATTTTGGTTTCTATACTCTGTTAATAATTCTATAAGCACCAAAGCCCAGAGACTTTATTTAAAGTAATAAAGGAAGAGTAAAATATTTTAGAAAAAATAGAGACAAGCCCAGTAGAGCCAGGACCCTCAGGAATGAGTATGGAATGGAAGAAGTCACATAGAGGAAAGCATGGGGGAGATGCTTTTTATCCTCTTTTAGGGAATTAAAATTGATGATAGTTTATTCAACTATTTCTTTCTCTGAAACCTCACCTCCAATCAAAAAACCAGGTCAGCACTGTTTAACAGTTTCACACAGTGCTTGCAAGAACTTTGCTAATGTAAATGCAGAAAATGGCATGGTGATAAAAATTGAATAGTCACTGCTCTGAGTAACTTTCTGAAATTTTAATGTAATGCTATAGGCAATGATAGTTGTAAAGAGGAAAATGCCATGAAATTACAATGTTGACCTACTCATAGAAATAAATTGATGTTCCCTTCTATATTGCCAGCTGTCATCTTTCATGAACTTCTTACTAAGTGAGAATTGCCCTAATTAATTTTCTGTTATTGTGAAGAGACAACCTAACCATGGCAATGAAAGCAGAATGCGTCTTTAGGGAAATTATAGTTTCACCAACTGGGGGTCCAAGTATTCAAACCTATGTGTTTGTGCCAGCCATTCTCATTCAAGCCATCAAAATGCTATTGAAAATCTATTGACACCTGGTATCTTCTGTTTATGGCCGATGTTATGTTAATCAAGTGAGTCTGTTGCTAAGATTGCTTCATGTTCAATCATAGGTACAATGGGCATACTGTAGAATTATATTTTATCATCATATGACATTGTGGACACCATACTAATATCATACTAAACAATATTTTTAAGAAGTGTAAATAGTTTCTTCCACTGCTATACACCTGGATAATTTTGAATGTAGTTGAACTTAGGCATTCAGATATTTACATTTATAAAACTAGAATACTAAGCTATAAGTCTCTAGTAAGTAAATGTGGGTTTATCTTTGTCTTAACGAAATAACCATATTAGTGCATGGCAGAGAATGAATGCTCTTTTCTAAGAAAGTTATTCCAGTTGTATTTTTCACTTTTCTGCATATCTTATTTCCTTCAGTTAGAGACCACAAAGATCCTTTGTGTGGATTTCACTAATTTGTAGAGAATAAACCCATCTGCATATACAACATCTGCAGGGGGAAATAAACTCTCCTCCAAAGAATAAGCTGTCTCTGATGTTGAACAATCTGCTTGAGTTCCCACAGTGGCTTCCCAGGGAGCTTAATTTTTAAAACTTTTCTTAGCCACTACCATTATGTCTAGATATTTAATCCACCCTTTAATATTATAAGTATCTGGCTATTTATATAACAACGATAATTCATTTTTTCCTCATTCTTTCAGCTTACCTTCAGTTACTTGTTACAGAAATTATCTTTTCTCCAATCAATAAAATTGCTAATCACTGAATTTATTTTAAAGAAAGAACATTAGGGTATTGATGTCAAATTATTAGTAACAGCTCAGATGTTTTATTCTGGAGATACAAATTTTCTTGTTATAGCACAATTTTAATTACACTTGAGTTCTATGATACTGAGCCAATTCTTGCAGCTAAATAAGTTGGAACTCAAGTAGAAAAAAATAACATTTTATGGTGCATATTATTTCAAGAGTACTTTTAACTGAAGAGGAGCAAATAGAGAACATTAGACCGGCTTTCAAAACTTGAATATATATATAAAATAGAGTTTGATGCACTCCATGAATTCATGGTCATGTTGTAGATGTTCATGACTCTATCTTTCAGATTTGTATTATTTCAGTTACAAAGTGGTAGGAAAATAACTCAAAATATTATTTCTTCTCTTACTCCATAAATGTAGATTTTTTTTAGAAGTCAAACTATTTAAAACTGTGATTGAAACTAACTTTCATGACTACCTTCCTCCTGAACTTATTTCAAAGTGGTGACCTCAAAAACCTGTTCATTATATGTTTAAAATCATCATTCCTTTAATTCAAACTTGCTAATTAAAACAATCAGTCATGCAGAGATAAACACTGACCCAAATGGTTGTGTACATATATTGCTAGATACTCATGGACGATAGAATAATTATGGTTGAAAAGAAGGTTAAATTTCCCCTGTAAGCACAGACATGAAAGGAAAACAAAACAAAAGCAACAACAACAAAACTCACCAAAAATCCTGCATAAATTAACAATAAGAATACAACATTTACATAGAAATTAACACGTCCAGTAATAAATATTCTTGTAAATGGAATGGTCAAAATATTTTTCTCCCTCAAGTTAACATATTGAAATTCACTGCACAAGATAATAATATGACAAAGCAGGAACTTTTAGAGTTAAACAGAACTAATACACCTGTGACACTCCCAAGAGCTCCATGAGAGATACCACCAACCAGCCATGCTGCTGGCAACTTGGTTCCGGACTTTGCAGCCTCTAGAACTGTGAGATGGGGAAGTTGCTGTTCACTCGCTTTTCAGTCAATGAGACTGTAGTGTAACAAGCGGAGGAGATTAAAACTACTAAATACAGGCATTTACAGGACTACATAAAAAGATGAGGGTATTGATGAGAATATCATACACTAAGCTCTGGAGCAGAGGGGAATGTGTGAAGTGGTGCTCTGACAGAATAAAAGTGACACCGAAGCACTATGAGATGAATTTTGAAAATGAATGTTTCTGTAGAGAAATTGAAAACACGTATTTAAATATTTTGGGCTTTTATAGCTTTGAAGAAAATTGCAGAGAGATGATATGATTATATAATTACATTTTTTTTATTGACATGGTTTGCTTTCAAATGTGTTTGTTGACAGGCATTGTAAGCCCAGCCCCTTGAAACATGCAAGTAGCCAGGCTCTGGCCCTACAAACCTCCCTCTGCTAGGCTTCACCCCACAGGAAATGCTAATGGCCAAGCACTGCCTCTGAGGAACTCTAGCCTCCAGGCGCTTCTCACAGAACCAGCTAATGGCCAAACTCCACTACAGAGCACTCCTTCCTGTAAGGTAAAAAGCCCAAGTTCAATTCCAGGACTCAAAAGCACACCAATCCCTGAGCTAAAATCCCACCAATATCTGAGCATTCCTCAGGATTAGGCCACCCTCTGCCCCCAAGAAACCCTATATCAGCTTACCTCTTGCTCAGTTGTTTGCTCCCTCTCCTGAGCAAAAGGAGATACCTTCATGTGTTTTCTCCAAGAAATCTCTTGTGTAAGGTTTGTTGTATGTCGTGACTTGGTGATATTCCTTGGTTCCTTACTGCCAGGTTACTTCATTTCAGAGCTGTGAAACTGATATTGGTCCTCTAACTTGAATAGGGTCTCCTGGTGCCTGTGCTTCTACTTGGGGTCTGATCTTCACTGGAACTCCATCCCTCATTTCCATTCTTCACACAACAGACTCACCTCTGGCTCACTAATCACTTGGGACCCATCCACTAGCAGCAATCTGGTAATTTTCCCTTTTAGTAGTGTAAACATGTCCTTGAGTTCAAGACATTGACTGTTAAGTGTGTGGCAGCCCTCTGGTACGCTTGGCAGTGATGCTACCCCAGTCACAGTCTTAAAGGCTACAGGTAGCCATTTTCACAAACCCCACTTCTCCCTACTCTTGGAGGTGTAATCCTGCAGTTTCTTTAGGTCTGACTGGGCTACTGGGACTCTTGACATTCCTCTTTTCCCTCCTTTCCCTCAGAGCTTCCTGTAATTCCACAGCTCTTTTAGGCCCTTGTGACTTGCAACCCCATTTCCCATCCTTTCCTGTGAGTGGACCCCCCCTCCTAAAGCTCACTTCTTGTCCTTGCCTTCCAGCCTCCTTGCCTTCTGGCCTCCACAACAGCCCTGATACTAGGGATTGGGTCTCTTCTCACAGGCTAAGCCTGTGTTAAATTTGTTGATAACCCACTGAATGGCTTGGTCTTCCCCCAGTCCTCCCTGAAACTTGGGGATATCCACAACTACAGGCTGCAGTGACATTTTTCTTCCCCCTTCTCTCATCAATGGGAACAATGTCTTCCATATTCTTTTATTCCCCTTGGGGATGCCTTTTAGAAAACCTCCAGCCTCCCTACCTGGCACCCAACCTGAAAGGCACTAAACTTGTTCACTTTTGTAATAAAATTTTGCCTTACTACCACTTAATCAATCCAAATGACTACCTAATGACACCATGGATTCCAGTATCGTTCGGGACCTTCACAACTACTGCAAGCAAATGGGAAAATGCAAAGAGGCATCTCATTCTTTATGTTCAAGACTTCTCTTTTCTCTGTTCCAAGTTGTTTCTCAACTGGCTTCTCTTACTGACTCTTCAACTGACTCCTCAGTCTGCTTCTCCATTGGCTCTCTTGCTGACTCTAACTCTTAATGTTACCATCCTTAACTGAACTGAGAGCCCCCCTTTTCTTACGAGAGTTGGGCATGTCCTTATTCTTCTAACTCTTCCTTTGATTAGTCACTTTATCAGCCATTCACTCTGACTCATCTCAGATGTCACTTCCTGTGTGACATGGACTCTTTCTAAGTTCTACTTCCTGTTCTGCCTCCACTGATATTTTTTGGGGGGGATTAAAGATATAGCCCCCCCACTGCCTTCAGAATACTGGGATTAAAGGTGTGTCTGCATTTCACCATACCATACAGGTCTCTGAATGTAGCCCCTGGAATGTAAACCTTAGCTTTCACACAGGGCTATTCCTCTACACCCTACCACTTAATTATATCTTTAGAGGTATTCACTTTACCAACTCCTTCCTAGTGATGCCAACTTATATTCATCCTTTCAATATTACAGGGAAGGAGGGATATGCCTTCAGGATCTTGGGTCACCAACTTGGGTCTTTTATACCTATTGCATACTGTCATAAGATAGGCACCATATCTGTGTACTCTGGCTGCAGATGAATTTCTTATACTCAAATCAATGATGTTAACCTTTGTGTCACCTATTACTGTGTTCTCTTCTCACCACCTATCCCACTTTAAAACATAAAAGAGTCTCCAAATATTACCCACTTCCTGAGTTCTCTTTCTTCAGGTAGCATTGGTAGAAGAACCATACTTGCCTTGCAGTCATGCCCATGTCTCAGCATTTCAAACTAACTCAAATTGCTTATTTGACACTCTTAAAATGTGTCAAATCCTTTGTTTCAGATGGCTTCTGCCACCCATTATATTTGGTTCCAAATTCTAGAGTCTGTCTCTTCTGTCCTTTCTTTACTCCACCCATTCTAACCACCCATCTATTGTTGCCTACTAGGTAAAAGTGCCCTCTCTCTGGCTCCTGGAGCCTCCTGTGCCCTCTGAGACCCTATCACGTGGCAACCTAGTTACCACTAAACTAACAAGTTATCAAGAAACTCCCTTCTCTATTGAAAGTCTCACAGTTTCTTCATGTCTTCTTTGGCTTCTTTCTTGCCTCTCAGCTCCCACTTGAAGCTTATAGAAACTCCCTCTGGTGGAGTTCATTTTACAACCCTACATCTCTTCTTCCATGGACTAAGATTTTATCCAAACCTTGCTTCATTGCTACAAACAGATTGGCCTCAGTACAGCTCAATGGCAAAAATTGGCATTCTCAATTTTCTCTGGTGTTGACACTGCGCAAACAATTTGCTACTACACAAACAATGATCTGAAAATCTAGTACTTGCTCTCTCCTCTATTTCTTCGTATATACACTTGTCTGGGGTAGCTCACACATATGGATATTTAATGTCTAACAGACATTCCCTTCTAACCAACAGCCTGTACTAACAGTGTTTGGAAGTTGTTCTATGGCAGGCCATCAAATGCTGTTCAAGTTCCCCATAACTCTCTTATCCATCTCTTCTTTACCTGAGCTTATCTCCTATGCCTGATATTCTTTATCTTTGTATGATAATTACTATCCTGAAAATAAAGTCCTCAAAACAGATTTATGAAAGGTAGAGTTTAAAAACAATGTTTTTTTTTTAAACAAGGTATTAAGGCTGCATGCACCTCTATGTAGTCATAAACCAGAATGTACCTCACTCTGGTAGCCAAACATTGTGTCACCCAGATGGAATTAGCTTTAAAAAGACATGAAGAGATCATGGAGAGCAATTGAGGCTTGGCACTGTATGCAGTAGTGCTTTGATAGAATCAAAGTGACACTGTATGGTGAGATGATGTTTGACACTGAAGTATGGTGAAAGAATGTTGTGAGATGATATATAAAACTTGAAAACACATATTTAAATGTTTGAATCTAATCTTCAAACCTAAACATGGAACATTTCAGCTGATTGAGCACATGCTAACTAGCTGTCTTCTGTACTAACTATAAATTGTAAGCTGTCCCCTTCTGACTCCCTGCTTTCTCTCTTAGCTTATTCTGGACTGGCACTGCTTTTCTCCTGAACTGAACTGTCTATGAGCTAACGATGTTCAAACTGCCTAAATGAACTAACTCTCTGCCCTGCTTCTTGTCTGCTTCCACCTTGGCTTCTTCCTTGCTTTTCTCTCCAAACTCTGGTGTCTGCTTCCACCTAACTTCTACACTCTGCTTCTTATCTCTGAGCTCTCATTGCTTCTTTGTCAGCTTCTACCTCGTTATGAGCTCTGCTTCCTGTCTCTGCTTCATCACTCTGCTTCTACTCCCTACTTCTCTCTACTGAGCTGGGATTAAAGGTTTATGCGGTGACTTCCTTCTTTTTTTTTGGAGTGGGGTGGTGGTGGTCCAAGTCAGAGTTTTAACTTTAGCTGTCTTGGAACTCACTCTGTAGACCAGGCAATCCTTGAATTCACAGAGATCTGCCTTCATATACCTCCTGAGTGCTGGGATTAAAGGAGTGTACCACCACCATGAGCACCATGAGTTGGGATTAATGATGTGTACTACTTTGCCTTAAACACAGAAATACCTTTCAGATAGCATTAGCACAGAGGACAGAATTAGTCTTAATAACATTCTTTCTGCATTCCATCCAGATTATACAGGCCTCTAAATGTGATCCCTTCATACAGGCTTTGGACATGATCCCTTCCCACCTATATCACAGGATTTTCAATGTGATCATTCACTAGAGAAGCTATATTGATGGATTAAAAGTTTAAATGTTCCTCTACACCCATCCTGAAAGTTCTAGTCTTATTATTTTTCTCCAGAGACTTTAATATTTTTTTTGTTTCAGACTATGAATTAAATGAATAGCAAAAACATAAAAATATTACTTACCTATGTTTAAAAATATAAATTTGTCAATCTGAACTTGCAGTTCACTGTGGCTCAGATAAGATGTGTGTCATTCCTTGTTGACACCTATCCAGAATGATGCTAGTGTAATTTAAGATTTTTATCTTCAGAATTTAAAAGAACTTCAGAGTCAAAAAAAAAGTTAGCATGTATGAAGACATTAAGTTAGTTTTAAAAGACAGATAAAAATCAGTAAACAAGCAACTGACATGATTGCCTAGTTCATTCAAAGGGACTAAAAGAATAAAACATGTTAATGTTGATGTTCCCAGTGAGCCAGAATGTGAATGTAACATGGAAGGATTTCTGACTCCATTTAATTGATCTTTGCTTTTGGCAAAATAAGAGAAAATTTGGCACAAGACTACAGCTTAGACATCTGCGTACTAAGACCTTTCTGTACAAGTATTTGGTGTCATCTATAGTCAGTCCCAGAAAATTTTGGTTGGTCCAAGTTTTTCTGTCACTCTTGAAATTTAAAATGTGACAGAAAGAACAGTAAATAAGTGAGACAAAATGAATCACCAAAAATCATAAAATATAGTTCTGCAACCACTTTATTGTTTCCTAGACTAAGAAAACCAAAACAAGTTTCTTTATCTACAAAAATAACAAGAAAAGCATGGAATAACAACAGTGTAGATTTAAAATGCATGTACCAAAACTAAGAAGCAGATGACATCTGGTGCCTTAGAGAGAAGATACATGTTTCACAAAGCCTTTTCTTATCATGGTGCTGAAGACAGCCAAGGAACTGAGTAATGTGAAGCTACAGAAGGCCTGAGATTAGACTGAAAGTTCACCTAGGACCTTACAGAATGTAATCAAAGCCAGCTTTGCTGAAAACATATTTACCTTCTATAATGAAAGCACTCAGAGCACCTGAAATCAGAAGGAAGCTGGGAATGGAAGGTCACCCTAGGTATTTCTTATCATCCTCACACTGCTCAGACTTCCTTTTTGCTCAGCTAAATCACAAAGGAATGCTTGTGATTTAAACATTACATAAGTTTGGATAGGAAACTTTACAGTCCAGGTATAAAAAGTAGCAAAAACACAATAACCAATATTATTGGTAAATACGAGAAATTGCCATATCAAAACTGAACTGAAAAATCAGGGGAATAATGATTCTAAATCATTATTCTAAATGATAGCTAAACAAATCAGCCCCATAGCTGCAACTTAATTGGAGCATATATAACCTGATAAAATATTTTGCACAGAGTACTCATTTTGCAGGTTAAATGAAATAAGAAAAATCACTTTAATAATTACCATTTAATAACTTTAGTTGTCTGTAAAATTTATTTCCTTGTTTTTGAGATAGGATCTCAGTATGCTAGAAAAGATGTCTTCACACTTGTTATACTTCTGTCTCAGTATAGAAATAATTATGAATACATAAGTTATTCTTATTTCATTTACACATGATTAAGGCATTCTACAAACCAATTCACATTTATTTCTCTTTGCACATAGTGATGACAAATATTCTCACATATCATTCATTTAAAAATTTATTTATATTATTTTTAATTATATGTAGGTGTATGTGTCTGCATGTAGGTATGTGTGTGGGTTTTTTGTGGGTGCAGAGTTCCAGAGGGGGTGAATGGCGGACAGTCACTAGCCCAAGAAACAGATTCTGGAGATTAATGCTTTATTGTGCAAATTCATTTATTGCAGAGGGAAACAGGTTTTTATGGAGAAAGTAGGGTTTTGCATAAGGGAGAAGCCCAATAGCATTTTTCTATGCTTACTAAGACACTTTAATCAGCCTATCTAATGCTTGTTAATCGGAGAGGGAGGGGTAAGGTCAGTGAAGGCCCAATCATCTAATACCTTGTTTGTAAAGACTCTAGCCTATCTGTATAACTGATGTCCAACAAGGTATCCATAAAGACAGAGGACATGGAAGCATGGCCTTGGCATGGGTTTTCCTGCCTTCGGGGTTAAAACAGTGTGCCAGGATCCATCATTTTAAAGGGCCATGGGATTTTCCACAGGTTGGGGTACATGTCTCTGCATGAGCACTTATGTCCATCTTTCTGTCCTGTCATTGGGATCTCTTTAACTCCAACATATGTATGTGTATGTGAATGCAGTTGCCTGAAGAGGCCAGAAGTGTCACACTCCCTTAGATCTAAAGTTACGGAAAGTTGTATGGGGTCTCAACAAAGGCAAGTACTGTTGACCACTAAACTTCAGTCTGTCTTCTTGTTAAGCCCAGATATACTTCAAATTAGTAGAAGATGAAGATAGGAATGACAAGAATAGATAGAGTGAGTTTACTTTCCTTTCCATCCTAGTGTATTGAAAAGAATCAGACCACTCTTATGATCACAGTAAATACAGGTGAGTAAATGAATGCACAGCATAAGAAGTCATGCTCCAAAGTCTGTCATTGGCTTTGTTAGTCATTCCAAGATATTTTTGAGGCTTTATGCAAGGTACTGTTTCATTGATTTCTTTCTCCGTATGTTTGTCATTTATATAAAGGAAAGTTGCTAATTTTGTTTGTATATTTTTCCTGCATCCAGATCTGGAAGGAGTTGATGGACAGGAAAGAATGTGATAAAAAATACTGTATGAAATTTTCAAATAATTGTATTGAAAATACATTGCTCCCCCCAATGTATTCTGCTTATGGTTACCCTTCTACTCCTCACAGTTGTTCCCTACCTTGTATCCAACCAGATCTACACCCTTTCTGATCTCATTAGGAAACAAAGAGGCATCTGAGTAATAATAAATAAATAAATGAATGAATAAACAAACAAATAAATAAACAAATAAATAAGTAAAAATTGGAATATGACAAAACAACCAAACAAGAAAAGGAGACAAAAGGAGGAAAATACGTAAGAAACACATATTGATACAGTGACACACATATATGCACATTCAGGAATCCCAAAAGAACCCTAAACCAGAAGACATAA
This sequence comes from Cricetomys ansorgei, assembly GCA_026225945.1. Taxonomy (NCBI): domain Eukaryota; kingdom Metazoa; phylum Chordata; class Mammalia; order Rodentia; family Nesomyidae; genus Cricetomys; species Cricetomys ansorgei. The sequence continues at coordinate 9,787,919 of JAMJFZ010001360.1, forward strand.
TGTATATGCGAAGTATCTGTAAGGTACATAACTAACAAACAGGCCTGAATTAATATTCTGAGAAGCAAAATGCCCTTGAGTTCTTTTTGTGTTGGCCCTCTACTGCTGGGATTGGGGTCTACCTTTAAGAGTAATTTATTTCCCCAGTGAGAATCCCTTGGAGAAAACAAATTTTACATTTCCAAGACTGCTTTTCTGTTAGTAATGGAGTGTGTGTCCATTTCTCCCAGCTCTAAGACTTCATCTGGTGTTGATCTGTGCAGGCGCTGTGTATGCTGTCTCAATCTCTGTAAGTTCATATATGTTCAACCCTATTGTGTCTAAAAGGCCTTGATTCTTTGGTGTGCTCCATCCCCTCTGGCTCTTACATTCCTTCTGCATCTTCTTCTGCAGAATTTCCTGAGCCCTGAGTGAAGGAAGGATTTGATGGAGACATTTCTTTTAGAGTTTGAGTGTTCCAAGGTTTCTCCTACTTTTCATAATAAACTGTGGGTCTCTGTTCAAATAATCTTTTAATTAGAAAAAGCAGCCATGCTATCTAGTTATTTCCAAAAGCAAAACTGATGATCTTTAAGTATGCTATAATTGAGATAATGACAATCATACAGCACATAATTTCCTTTACTTTAAGCAAAAGCCTCATATGCACACTAGTTGATTTCTGTATTTAAAAAAATAAAATGATTTACTATAAGTTAAATATGAGGCTTTTGAGATGGCTTAATGGATAAAGGGTACTTGCTGTCCAGCCTAATAATCTAAGTGACATTGCAACAGCTTGCATTATAGAAGTAAAGAACTCCTCTGCCTTATAATGCGAGCACACACACACACACACACACACACACACACACACACACACACACTCTAAATAAATAAATGTGATAAAAGTATTTAAAGCAACAGAAGTGTTGGGAAAGATATGATTCATCCATTTATTTCGTCCAAATTTCTTGCTCTTAATATCTTCTCTAAGCAAAAATTCAAGCATCAGCGATGTAGTGATGGTTCAGTGGTGAAGAGCACTTGATGCCATTGAAGAGGGACCAGGTTTAGTTTCCATACCCACATAGTGTCTAATAACTGGAACTCTAGTTCCAGGACTTTTGATGACCTCCTTTTGTATCTATGAGTACCAAACATGAATCCCATGTGCACACATTCATTTGCACAAATACAATAAAATTAAGTAGATCTTTTAAAAATAATTGCTGGCCATTAACAAAAATAATTTACTTGGCAATTAATGAAATCATCATTTTTATTTAGAAGTATTAGAACTGGATTGGAGGTATGACTCTAAATTAGATTTTGTGATTTTTTTTATCCTTGAAATTGTAGTCAAATAAAGGCAACCATGCTTTTGTGTACAATATGCATTTTTTAAACAAAATTTTATAGTTTTGAATGTTCTGACTCTTTGAATATTACTATGTAGTAAAATAAATACGATTTTATGATTTAAGAATATTAAAAAAGATTCTAGGACTCCTCATCTAGGATTCAGACTTCCTGTGTGATTACTCTAGGAAACAATTACTTAAAGCTTATGTGTCTACTGCTGACACTCAGGGTCTAATCATAAACTCCAAAAAATAATACAGAAGATTAGGACCTATGAGAAGGACAAGTTTTTGTATTGTTATGCCAGATTAAAGAAGTGTCAAATTAGGTAAATGTTTGTCATCTTGAACCTCAGACAGCCTCATCTGCATGTAAACAATACCAGCTTTGAGGGCTGTTCACACATCAGAAACAACTGTTTTCATCTGCTTTGTTATTTTTACTGCTGTCATTATGCCATATTCACCATTACTAGAACATGACGCATGTGCCTCCTTTTCTCTCTGAGTGTCTTCTTTGCTTTTTTTATTTCAGATTTTCCTGCTTTTGCTGGAAAACAACAAAGCTCTTGCAGATTGATTGCACACTTTGCCTTTCCTTCTGGTCACCATTTGTCACTGCTACCAGTAAACAGCAAAATAAAATCATCTCCGATTAAATGGGATTCCAAAGAAATCACATACAGACTCTCCTTCTGAACCAAGACTTGATTTTTCTGTGTGCCACTGGTTACCTGTATATGCAACCTAACAAATCTGAGAGACAAACGCTTCTAGCTGTACTACTAGGAGTCTACATCAGGTTAAGCATTTCAACAAGCTATTATCATTTCTTAAAAGAAATTTTGTGTGATGTAGTACTGCTACTTTTCATTTAATTTTTCTGTCCTTATAGCATATATGACATAATTAGATTATTAGATTAATTAGATTAATAAGATTTTGAGAAACATAATTTAGAAATAGATCCTAGATTTCAATTAAGTGTATTAAATTTAAGGAATGTAATTTTGGCGTTAAAATTAAATGACATTTTTATTCTAAGAAATAATGAGTTTGAAAGTTAATAGAATTAATGAAACAACAAAAAAATAAGATGTAAATACCAAAGTTTGTTTTCATCTGCCATGTTGGCTGACCTGGTTACCCATTACAAGATACCGAAGCCAAATTAATCTGTGAATAAGGACCTTGGACATTATTCCATTTATTACTTATTTATAGAAATGAAATCTGAGAAGAGCTCTTAGAGGAAGAGATATTAAAATTGTATGCAGGTTGCGGGGGGAGGTCATCATAGCATTAATAAATCCTAGAATTTAGAAGTACAGGATAAAAATTGGCATTTTTATTAAGAAAAATTCATATTGTGTTTATGCAGTTAAGAATATATATGTAAATGTGTGTGTGTGTGTGTGTACATGTGTGTAACAACAACTAATAAAAAAGAGGTCATGAACTTAAAAGAGAGCAAGGAGAGATATATGGGAAGATATAGAAAGAAGAAAGGGAAGTACAAAATGATGTAATTCTAATATAATCTCAAAATATAAAACAAATAATTAAAAATTAAAATGTACAGATGTATTTTGTAAGTTTCAAGGTTAAAAAAAACAAAATGTACTTTTAAAAACTGAAAGAAATCCTGCGAAAATTCTATAATCTTGATAAAGTTCAGAATCAGTAAGTACATGCATGCTGCATTTTCTCACTTAGACACAGAGCTCTCTCACAAAGATATGAATTTATCTAATACCCAGGAGAATAAAAAATACACATATTTCTTTTTAAATGACCACATAGTAGCTATTAAATCAACAATATTATGCATTCATTTGTATCATAAGCTAACATAGTTTTTTTTTTTTTCCTAAAAAGTATTTGATACTGGACACATTAGCCTTATTTAAATACTAGTCTACAAAATCATCTGATCTTGTGGCAGGTGATCCTCTGAAATGTTTCTGAATTATCCATTCTACCAAATACACCATTTAGAAAGCCCCCTTTCTTTATTGGGTCCATATTACCTATACACTCTTGTGATTATATTAACAAAAATAGTAAAGTTAAGGAAAGAAAGGGGGCAATAGAGGAAAGAGAGTTATGTGGGATAATTAACACAAAAGATACTTGAAAAGGGCCATATAGTTACTACTGTAGAAACTATCATATATATGTGTGTGTGTGTGTGTGTGTGTGTGTGTGTATATTATAAATATATATGTAATAAATATATATTATAATATACATAAATAGTCACTCTATATAATATATATATAAACCATAAATATGCGTATATATATAGTGTGTTTGTGTGTGTATATGTGTGTGTGTATGTTTGTTTAAAGAGGTTACAACAATTACAACAATTAGGCAAGACCTTTCCCAGACACTATAGGTGATTAAATGCCAGGAATGGGTTACTTCTTTTGGAGTTGTTGGTTAATTGGATCCAAGTATTACAGACTATTGCTATTCATTTTATTACCATTAAAAACTTTATGGTAATACTTTTTTTTTTTGCTGAAGATACAACATACTTGAGTCAAAGAACATGGATCAATAAAGCTGTTAACCATCTGGAAGCTACATCGGTACTTGCCAGTTTTCATAGTGCTGGGAGGTACTATATACATTGTTGAGGGATTAAAGTATTTAATATTCATACTGTGAACCCTGCAATTTAGAGTAATGATTAGATTAAGAAGGCATGCCCAGTGGATTTAAGGCTGGCTCTACTAGATAGAACTCATTTGTGAAGTCATTAATAAGACCAAGAACTCATAATTTGGTAGGCCATTGGCCATAAAGCTTATTATTAAACTGAATCCTAAAGACATTATTATAACTATAGAGTTTTTCTTATAAATGGCTATTAAAACAGAGACACACAATTGTCAAGCATAGAGAAAATTTCTTAATCTTCCCAAAATGGGACTTTTATATCACATCGCCTTTCACCCAAGGCCCATCGTGGAAGAAGGGGCAGAAAGACTGTGTGAGTCAGAGGCCGTGAATGACTAAATCAAGCAATATTTTCCAGTTGTGACGGGACCGTTGCATATAACTTCAGCAGCTGTGAATGCATGCACAAGACCTGCAGGTGATCAAGCCAGGCAGAATGCTAGGACTGAAGGGATTTTCACGACACTGGCAGCATTAAGAGTACTCGATATGTTTAACAAACAATAACAAAAGAAATTAATAGAGAATAGTGGTTAAGGCAGAGGGAAGGACTTGGAGGCATGGGATGGAGTGGACTTGATCAAAACAATATACATATACATTAAATATCAAACAATAAAATAATAAGTTAAGTAACTATAAAATATTGTAAGTTATACAGAATGCCTTAGGTAAGTTGTGAAAACATCATCTTCTTGTAGCTTTCACATGCTTCCTGCCTGCTTGTTCTGATGAATCAAGCTAACGAGATCCCCAGAGAAATGAAAAAGCAAGGGAAACGCTTCTGGCCAACCATTAGTGATGTGCAGAAACACAACTACAGACTCTGTCCCGCTCAAAACGTTGGATGATAAGCAGTGCAGTCATCTTCTTCCACATGGGATGTAACAACCCCTAAATGTGAGTGATGTAAGCTTTGCCCAGCATCTCAGGCAGCTGAAAGGATGAGATAACACATGTTTAGAGTAGCTTGTAGGGAAAATTGTTAGATATCAATATGAGCTCTAGAAGGTCAAATTTAACAAGGTCTATAGTCCATTCAGCTGTTGTAGAAATCAGTTACTGGAGATACCTCTGAAAAAATCAAAGCTAATCAGCGTGCTGAATGTTGAGCTGCCATCATGCAGTCTGTGCAATGGTGATGCTACTAGCACAGATCACATCCTGTCATGTAAGAACATTTAAAAGAGCTGTGCAGTATGATTGAGCTACGCATGTGAGTTCTCAGAAGACACATTAATTTTAATTTCTGAAAATAAAAGAAAACAATGGTTTTGGTTTCAACTACTGCGCTTGCAAATTTTCAGTAATATCACTGTTCACTTTCTTCCTTTTAAAATGATAAAATAGGCTTAGATATCATTTCTTGGTGGGAGTCAGGCTGGGTCTCAAAATTATAATAAAAGTGAATTTTTCAAAAATTTATTTATTTATTATGGGTGTTTAATCTGCATGTATGTCTGCACATCAGAAGAGGAAATTGGGATCCATGGAATTATAGTTAGAGGCGGCTGTGAGCCACCATGTGAATGCTGTTCTTAACCACTGAGCAATCCCTCCATCCTCCTAAAAGTGAATGCTTATTTTTAGTATTTGGGCTGTAGAAATGAAAGCTGAGTTGGCTAATGTTGGCTAAAAAGGTCTTAAATTCAGATTATTTTCTTCACACATGAATTACTTTTGTCACTGTGTTCTGTTTTGTTTTGATGTTTTTATGTAGCTCAGACTGACCTTGAACTCATGATCATCCTGCCTCCACCTCCTGAGTGCAGTGATTATGTATCCTCTCAAGCCTGCCTGACAATGAATTTCTTACTTCCATTCTACTGCTGCTGTTGCTGCTACTACCACCTCCACCACCCTGTCGCTACTGATAGTAAATTAAACTCTGTTGTCCCAAAGGTTTCAGCTGAATGACTTTTGTATGATTTACCCACTTCCCCATACTGCGTAACAATTGCATTCTTGTGGAGTTTTTTCATTCAAAAGCTTTTGGGAATTAAAAAACAAATAATGCATTTTTGTTAAGCAAAGAATATTGATATTTGTGGTGATTCCCTGAAGGCTTCAAAGCAGGCAGGGAAAAATGATCCATAAAGAGACAAGAATGAGACTCAGCTCAGACCAATTTTATTGTAACCAGCACTGGGCTGGCTAGGGTTTCTAGAGTCTAATCCAGATCATTTTACTTTAGCCATATTTAAGCACAGCACAATTTGGAGAAAAAAAGGGATTCAGATAGCAATTAACTCAGCCACATGAGTACAACAAACTTCAGACATGTTTTATGAGTTTTATGGTCTAGAAGTAATATTTAAGGTTTTAGGGGAAAAGGGTCTGGGATAAACAAATATAATATTCTGGGATATAGGGCAGAACCTGTCTCATCTGACAGCAAAGGATCACAAAGATCCAGGAAGAGCAGCTGTGAACATCATTCCAGTAAAGAGGTAAGATGTGTGTCTAAAACTCCTGGCTTCTCTAGTGTTTAGCTGTGTGCACAAGGCCTTTTTGCGTTCTATAGGTATTTTTGATATTTGGATCATCATATGTGACAAACATAAAAAAATCATACTAAAATGGGCGATGTATAAAAAGATATATCTGACTCAACCTGTCATTGTTTTTCAATATGGAAACACAAGGATGGCATTATGACTTTAATTTTGCATTTTCACATAGAATGTCCGTATGAAGATACTTTCCCATCCTGCACTTGAAATGCCATCCAAGTCATTAAAGCGCGAGCCTAGTGACACTGCTCCTCCTGCGTGGGGGCTTGTAAAGGCTACAGCAAACAGATGGGGGACTCACCTAGTATTTTCTATCCCAGATGGATTCTATTTCTTAGAACCAGTCAAAACAAAGGCTTTAACAGCCACACTACACAATATAAAAATGCACGTTTCCAAAATTGGGTTTCCAGGAAACCCAATCAACCCTTTGATAGTTTTGTTTTCTGATTATTACCTTATCTAAATCACCCTTACATATTTATTTTTGAAAATTTTAAATGACCTATTAATTACTGATGTTTTATTTTTCTTTCACTTGTACTCTTTTCTTATCGATCCAAATGAATTATCAAAATGTAGTTAAGGCCCACACTTTCTGCCATTGAATGGTTCAGGAAACCCTTATCAGAAGTCCACATATTACAGATGTTACTCTTCTGGATTATTTTGTTTCTTTATTCTCTACAGTATTTATTTTCCTTTACTAAAAGATTGTTATTAAGTACTGGCAAACTGCAGTAAGAAATTGCTAATACCTCAAGATGTCCTACCTCGTTGAGGCCCTAGGCTTGTTAGCATAGGGTCATATCACTCCCCCTATCAACAAGAAACCAAAGCATTAAATGTATCTTTCCTATTAAGCTAATCGCTGAAATGCATCTGTAAGAGTTCCCGGATCTACAGTAACAAGTCCAGAGCACTTCCCCTAACTTGAACACTTGAGATTTCTGCGTAAGGGAATGATGGTAGCTCCCTAGATGGCAATAGTCATGTAAAATAATCATTTGCTTTAACAGTACTTTCTTGTAACCTTTATGACGTGCATAAACCTTATGAAGTGCAGGTCCCTAGGGAGATAAATTTGGAGTTATCTGAAAGTCCAAACCTAATAAAGCAATTTTAATTTTACCACTGTTTTTTCTGAACAACTGTATCTTTGACATAAAATAAAGTGTTTCCTTTTGGAAAACAAATGATGAATTAGGAGGAAATCAAGAATAAATAGGTCCATTAATAAAATAAATTAATACTGTTTCCATTAACTGTCTTGAGAAATAGGGAAATAACATTTATAACTATGTCATCTATTGGAAGTTGCAAATAATTGATGTCTGGAGCACAATAGAAAGTTGCTTAAGGTACATCCATTAGGAGTAGCCATAAAGGAGAATCTACCTACTACAAATGTATGCTAATACTGTGAGGTCTGTGAACGCATTTCTGTCAGTTTTCCACTTTTTATTATAGGTAGATTTTTTTTTTTAGTATAAAAACATAATATTAGTAAAATTATTCACATTTTGACTTTTGAAACAAGTCCTCGCTTCATAGTCTGAGTGAGCTTCTAAACCTTCCTACTGCTACAACCTTTTAATACAGTTCCTCCTGCGATGTGAACCCCAGCTATAAAGTTATTTTCATTGCTACTACATAACTGTAATTTTGTTACTGTTACAAATCATAATATAAGTTTCTGATATAAAGATGGTCTTAGGTGACCCCTGTGGAAGAGTAATTTGACCCCTAAAAGGAGTCATGACCAATAGGTTGAGAACCACTTCTCTAACCCATGATCCTCCTCCAGATTTCAAGAGCTTGAGATCTCAGACATGTGAACAATGCCCTGAATAAAACCAAACCTAAAATATTTTAAGTACAAAAATCATTTTAAGAGTTCACTGGTGTGTTGGACTTTGATGCAATATATAAAATATGCATCAAATTATTGTGCTGCAGAAGTTTATTTTTAGTTATATATAAAAGAATTGTTTTATGCACTGTTGGGTGAGGACCTGTCCAGGGCGTTTTGTATTGCTTGCAGGTGTTGAATTTCTGTGGGGGTTGTTTAATTGCTAATGGTCTGCATGTGCTATCAGTAGAACACCTGAGGAGTTCTGAATTAATAAAACACCTGAGCTGAGATGCTCAGGGTTCCACTGTCAATTGGCCACAGCAGTGGTTCCCTCTGCTGAGGTCTGGCAGGGTTTGCACCTATGAAAGTGCCTCCATCTCTTCCTTGCTGAGCCCACATAGTAGCATACTACTACATTATTGTTTCAAACTAGCCACATTTCAATAGTAGAAATGTATTTATTGAACATTGATTTTTTTCTCTTGATTAATATAAAATAATGCTATACTAAAAGATATACCATATGAATGATTTCAAGACACCTATAACATATAATTTCTCAACGTGGAGTTCTTTCTCCCCCCCAGATACTACCTGAAGTCTGAAGCACTGAGGCAGACAATTCTATGTGCACTCTGAAGCACTGAAGCACATGGCTCTCTGTACCTCTTAATCATGGAGGCATATGGCCCCGCTGCAGCATCTGGGGAGTGTTCTAATACTCTCATCTGGATTGTTCACATTTCATTAATTATAGTAAACATTGTTACAGGGCTCTAATTCATCTTATATTTTGTGGCTCTTTCCTAAGAATAGAGAGCTGAAATGTTTATAACTTTGATCTTCTAAACATCAAGCTCAAATATAATCCCAGTGTTTGTGTCCAACTATTCAACTCCTCCACCATCTTTTTTTAACCGAGTTACTGTTTTTTGTTGTTTCTTTTTTTTTCCAACATAATACTTTTATTAGTTACTTGAGTTTCATACAATATATCTTGATCATACCCTTTTCCATCCTCTTAGGTCCACCCTCCCATACTGTTTCCTCAAAAAAATAAAAAGTAAAACAACAACAAAAAATCCCTACAAGATAATAAAAGGAAAAACACAAAAGAAAAATAATAAGTGAAGTCTGTGTGGCAGGAATGTGATCATGGGCATGACCATGGTTCTTGTTGGCTGCAGGTATCATGAATCATGGACATCCATGTGACCCATGTTATCCTGAGATCAAGCATAACAAATTTTGTCCCAAGGTTGAGCCTCATTGCCTGAATGTGTAGGTTCCATGGCATCCCACAGGTTCCCAGGGATTCTAAATGGTCTCAGACATCCTGCACACACCCAGAGTTCCCACAGCCATCTGGACATCCTGCAGGCACCTGGAATTCACAAGGTACCTGGCATCACATAAATATCTGGACATCATACACACACCCTGTCATTCTGCAGGGACCCAGACTTTCCTTAGGTACATGGACATCACACAGGCACCAGGTCATCACTCAGGCACCTGGAGGTCACATAGGCACCTGGACATCACACAAGTATCTGGACATCACACTGGTTCCTAGACATCACACAGGGACCCAGGCTTCCTGCTGGTTTTGTCATTGCAAAGGCAACCTGACACCATGAACAGACCTAGAGTTCATTTTGGGATTTAGATATCCTGTAAGATCTTGTCCATCCCTCAGGCACCAAGCCATTCCACTGGAAGCTGGACATCCCTTAAGCACCTAGACATCAAGTAGACACCTGGAGTTCATGCCGGTGCTTAGACATCCCACAGAATGCTAGACATTCTACAGGTACCCAGACATCCCACTGGCACCTAGACATCAAAGTGCTCCCAGTTATCACAAAGGCACTGGACCATCCCCACACACTTGTCTTCCTTTAGACACACTGTCATCCCACATGTACCTGGACATCCCCAACAATCCCAGGCATCCTGCAGTCACCAGATTTCCCACAGGCACCCAGGCTTCCTGCAGGCTTCAAGACATTATGAAGGAACCCAGACTTCAGGTACGTGATCAGATATCACACAGACTCCTGGACTGTCTGCCAGAATAAGTGTGTCATAAAACCAGGGTCAAGTGCATGGTTAATTCTGATGATGTCAGTTTTCCAGATGGAACTCTAATTGTCCTGGTCCACATTAGCATTTGGAGATTTTAAAAAACCCACCCTACAGGAGGAGACTCAACTTCAACTTCTTCAGCTGGGACGTCTTGTTGTTACTTGGGATCAGGGCACTCCCAATATTTGGCAGCCCTTTCAGGGCTACTTCAATTATTTCTACTGTTATTTTTTTAATTTATTTGTATTTTCTTTTAGAAAGTTTTGTGATTTCCCTAGGCTGCCTATTGCACACCAACTCACTAATTTTGGCTTTATTCATTACAATAATATTATATAAAGGAAAGTTCACTACTGGAATCCCACAAGTTTTGATACATAAAATTTTACTATAATTATTTATAAATAATTTCTTTTTAATGCCTAAATTATTAGAAATGTCTCATTTCAAACTTTAAAAATCTTTCATTTGTTTACAAATTAATTTTATTATGCCCCAGTAATTATTTTTGAAAATTATTTTTATTAATTTTGTAAATGAATATAGAAATATATTGCTTTTATTACACAGAATTCTATAAGTGGCTATTATACTAAATGTGTACAATAATATTTTTCAAATGCTTTCTTATCAATTACTGAGAAAAGTGAATTGTAACTTCCCAATATAGTGGTACATTTGTATAGTTTGGAGTACTTACGTATACTATGTAAATATGTAATGAATTATATTCGTATTTTCCTCCTGTCTGATTATGCTGGCTAGTTTTATGTCAATTTAACATAAGCTAGATTCATTTGTGGAAAGGATATCTGGTGCGAAAATGACCCCACCAGATTGGTCTGTGGGAAAGCCTGTAGTGCATTTTCTTGCTTAATAATTGATGTGGGGTGGCCCAGTATATTATGGGTAGTGTCGCCCCATGGCTGGTGGTACTATTCTATAAAAAAGCAGGCTCAGCAAGCAATGGATGCAAGCCATTAAGAGAATTCCTACATGGTATATCCAGTTCCTGCCTCAAGTCCTGCCCTGCTTGAGTTTCTGCTCTGACTTTCCTCAAAAATGGATTGTTACCTGGAAGTAGAAGTGAAATAAACCCTTTTCCTCACCCCCCCCCAAAAAAAATGGATGATCTGATATGAACCTCCCCCCCCAGCTTCATGGAAAGAAAAAGTAGAAAGATGGGGAATAGAAAGGATGGAGGAGAAAAGAGGAGGGTAAAGAAAAGAATGAGGAAAATGGTTGGATTGTCTTAAGATGGTGAGTATGAATAGTCATGGCTTTCCATAATCAGTAACAGAAAGAAGAGAATGAGGTCAAGGGATAACATTCTACTTACTCAAATGGGTTTCCCACTGGATCTAACCATTCTAGTTTCATGCAATGTATCTCAAAAACACTCTTCTTCCCACTCTTCCCTGTTCCACCCTTCTAACTCTGTGACCTCAGTAAATAAATAAGTAAATAAATGAATAAATAAATATAAATAAAATTGAGTCCAGCTTGTGTGTCAGGTGCATGGATCATGGGCGTCACCATGGTTTTTTGGAGGTAGCAGGCAGATCTGATCATGGACATTTACCTAGCGCATACTAGCCTAAGATTGAAGCATGCCAGAGTTTTTCCTGAAGTTGTGCCTCACAGTCCAAATCCAGACACTGAGCAGGCTCCCTGGTATCCTGCAATCCCTGGGACATCCCACAAGTCCCCCCAAATCCTACTGTGAACATGGTCTCCCCCAGGCACTCAGCCAACCTCTAGACACCTAGATATAGTACAAGCACCCAGTCTTCCTACAATTACCTATGAGCATCTGGTCAGCCTTCAGGGACCTGGACCTCCCAAAGGCACTAGGGCCTCCTGCATATACCAGGGCATCCCACTGGTACCCAGACATCCAGTAGGTACCTGGACCTCTTGCAGGCACCTGGACATCCTGCAGGCATATGGACTTCTCACAGGCATTGGATATCAAACAGGTACACAGACATCTGGTAAACATCAGGACCTCCTTGCAGGACCCTGGACATGCCAAAGACTCCCAGTGATCCTGAAGGCACATAGACATACCAAAGGCACCAACATATCCCATGAGCACTAGCACATCCCTCAGACACCTGGCCATCCTCCAGTCACACAGACATCACACAGGCAGCTGGACATCCCTCAAGTACCTGGACATCACACATGTGCCCAGTCATCCAGAAGTCTGATGCCTGACCTTCTGCAGGTACCAGGACATAGCAGAGTTCCAAAAAGTACCCAGATTTCTGGTAGGCATCAAGCCTACAGGCGTCAGAACCTCCTATGGGCACAAGGGGATCCCACAGATGACTGGATGTCCCATAGGCACCAGGATATCCTGCAGATACCCAGACATCATGCAGGTACTGCCCATCCCACAGATGCCTGGATATCATGCAGGTAACTGTTCTTCCCACAGGCCCTGAACACCATGTAGGTACCCAGCCATACCTCAGGCACCTAGACATCTTTGACTCCTGGTCCTCCTGTGGGTACCTGGCCATCCTGCATGCATCCTGATCTTCTGAAAAATCTCTGGCATTCTGCAGGCACTGGCCATTCTCTAGGCCCTCAGGCACCACATCAGCCTTCACACTTCAGTTAGGCACCTGAATATCAGGGCCCAAGACTGCTCACTAGAGTCAGAACCTCATGAATCCAGTGCCAAGTCCCAGGTGAACTCAGGTAATGTTAGATGTTAGAAATGCAGATGGAACTCTAATCTTCCTAGTCCACATGAGCATCCTGAGGCCTTCAAAGTCCCTCCCCAAAGGAGGAGTCTTAACGCCACCTATGGAACATTCTTTGTCTGAGACATCTTGTTGTTGCTTAGAATCAGGGTGTTCCCTAGGTTTGGCAGCATATTTCAAGGTCAAGACCCACTGAGACTCTATGCAGCTGGGCCTTGTCCTCACCCTAGCACCATCTATTCATCCTGCCACCTCTGCCTTTGCACCTGAAGCCTGCTGCCATCACTGTAGTCTGTGTCCTCCCCAGCCCATCAGAGAGGGCATCCACAGCCACAGGAGCAGTGGCTTGGCTCTGGTATGGCAGGCAGTGAAGTAGTCAAGTAGGTCTAGTGGTAGCCAAAAGGCTGGTCCCTTATGTGGAGACCTCACCCAGAAGATGACAGAGTTTCTTTTTATCTGGGATATCTTGCTGATTACTCTGGTTCAGAGTGATCTTGAAGTTTGGCAGCGTGCCCACAGGCAGGACCTGCTCAGACTCCAGGTTGTTGGACCCTACCCTGCCCTGGGCACTGTTTGATCTGCTACCTCAGGCCTTATACCTGCAGCTTGCATTTAGAAGAAAGTACTATAGCCCATAATTAGGACTCCGTAATTAGGGAGGGTACTAACGGTGGCATCAGCAGGCATGGGACAGCAGCTCAGCTCCAGTATGGCAGGTAGCAAAGTGGCCAGGTGAGTTCGGCAGCTGCCCGAAGGCCAGCTGGTCCATTTGGAGACTTTGCCCAGGTGATGAGACATCCCTCAGCTGAGATACCTTGCCAATTGTTCAGGTTGAAGGCGATCCTGCAGTTTGGTAGTGTGTCTGAGGGCAGGACCCACTCAGCCTCCAGGCTGATGGGCCCCACTCTGCCATGAGCTTGTCCTGCTATCTCAGGCCTGGTGCCTATAGCCCACAGCCAGTAGGCAGTGCTGCAGTCTATGCTTTCCCCATCCCATCAGGGCTCGCACTATGAGTGGCAGCTGCAACAATGGGAACAGTGGCTCTGGTCTGGTAGTCCTGATGACTGGTCCCTTGTCTACACTGGCTTCACTGCCATATTTGCGACTGCCTCCAGGTATGCATTTCTTAACAGTGCTCGCCATTGTTCTCCTGTCTGCAGAGCTCCCAGAATTTGTCACTTAACCCCTAGTTCCTTTGTTTGTCATCTTGGTTATGTCAGTTCTATGACTGTGCTTCAAGTTCAGATTCTCTCTGACTACAACAGGGCAGGTGGGAGGGCATCAGTGGTCCCTGCCTCCTAGGGGTAACCCCCACATTTAATCCCGCCACAACTCCGGCTCTACATCTGTGCCCTGTATCTTGCTATCTTTGTACCTTGGAGTATTCGGCTATCATTCCTACTTCTCCTCACAAGCAGTCAGTTTTCTGGGTCTGTTGTCTTTCCATTCACATTTCATTCTCATTTTTTTCTGCTATACCTTGTCAGTGGTGGGGGGACAGCAGTGGCTCCCACCTCCTAGAGGGACCCCCCACATCTGACCCCACCCCAATTCTAGCTCTACATATCTGCTGTTTACCTTGCTGTATTCTGCCATCTCTCCTCTTTCCCCTCAGGGGCAATTAGATTTCCAGGTCTGTTGTCTTTCTTATCACATTGAATTCTTAAAATTTTCTCTGTTGTACTTGGCAACAGAATAGTTTCTGTCTGTCCATGAAGTGAGGGGCCAGCGGTGACTATATTTGTGGGGCAGCAGGGCTAGCTGCCTTATTGGATTCTGCTACTGACATCTCAGAATCTTATCATTATCCTATTTATTTATTTATTTATTTATTTATTATCCAGATTATCCTCTTCAAATGTTCCTTTTTAGTTTTATTGTGATTTTTTTTGTGACTATCCAGAATATAATAATTACCAAAAGCTTGATTTAAATGTGCTAAAAAAGCATATTTGATCTGAAAATAATGTTCACAGATTATATTTGGCAGTATTCTCTAGTGAAGTATCACTAAAAGGAAGAATATATATTTTGAAAAGGGATTTATTAGATTGGTTTAAAGAAAAGGGTCTGAAAACTCCAACAATATATGTTTGTATAACTGAAAACCTATTAGCAGTAGTTCATTTAGCTTCCTTGACAATCACAATCTCACATTGAAGGCTTGGAGGATTCCTGGAAATGTGCTGCCTTCAGTGCACAATAAAACATCAGAGAAACTGTTGTGATGTCAGGGAATGGTAGTAGTTGTAGTGGCAAAAACAATCAGTAGATAAACTCACCAGGAAAAAGTTAAGGCAGGCAAACACTCTGGCTTTTCCTTAGGATTCTTTGTCTCCAGGACACTGTTGGGAGGTGCTGCTTACCCACTCTAAGGAAGCTCTCCCTCAGTTACTCCTTCCTAGAAATGCCTACCCAGAGACATTACCCAGGCTGATTCTATATCCAATAATGTGGACAGTAAACTATCACAAGTTCATTCTTTGTCAACTTGACACTGAAACATATCACATTATATCACACTTAACTTTCAAATGAGGGCAATAACAAGATTATCATTTTGCCTAGTATGATATAATTATATTACATGTGACTGAAAGCACACTAATATTCTTCAATAATATGTGACAAACTCCTCTGAAAATTCTTAGTCTCTTAATGTATCATAATTTAAATAGGATAATACACATGCAACAACACTTAGCTATTAGTTTTAGGTCAATTGATATTATATTACATGGTAAAGAAATAGGAAAGGAAACACACATATCTACTTAATAAGCACAAACATTCTCTAAAAATAGAACAGAAAAACTTCTGGCAATTATAAACATTGTTTCCATAAGTAACGGTGCAGCATTAGCTGAAACGTATAACTGCTCTATTATACTAATCATTCTGTCTCCCCCATTTTCAGCAAGCAAATCCATATAAGGAACTTGGTTCCTTATATGGAGGGATGACAAACACCTTCATTCCTAAGGGGTCCAGGCATTTATATGTCATGCTAGAATGCATTACTATTGACATTACTTGTAGGACATGGTAACTTAAAAGGAGCCCTAATGGTTTTACTTTATTAAAGACAACTCTTTCTTGCCTCCATTATGGAGTAGCAATCAAAGTTCCCCCTATTAGTCTAGATTAGTCCCTCATGCTAACACTGTAACTCTTTGCTAGCACATTGGCTCAAGGTCACCAGGAGCCTGAAGTGGCCAGAAGTCTTTACTTCTACTTCAATACTCCAATAGAACATATTTTTAACCTGCTGAGATAACTCCTTCCCTCAAAACAAACAAACAAACAAACAAACAAATAAGCAATGCAAGAAACTACAGGAAGAGAAAGCAAAAATTTTGCTAGTTGTCAATTAGGAATAATGAAAAATAATACTGTTTAAGTTTATATTCTTCGAATTTTGGATATGTGAATCCTGACCATGGGAAAAATTGTACCATATATTAGATCAGTGTTATACTATACATGCTTTCTGGAGAACACAGCCTTCTGGAGAATCTTTCTTCAGCAGCTCAGGCCAGTGACAATTAGCTGGTAATATGACTGTGTCTTTAACAGGTCATCTTATAATATACAATAATATCAGCTGGGCAGTGGTGGCACATGCCTTTAATACCAGCACTCAGGAGGCAGAGGCAGAGGCAGAGGCAGAGGCAGAGGCAGAGGCAGAGGCAGAGGCAGAGGCAGAGGCAGAGGCAGAGGCAGAGGCAGAGGCAGAGGCAGAGGCAGAGGCAGAGGCAGGTGGATCTCTGTGAGATCAAGGCCAGCCTGGTCTACAGAGTGAGTTCCAGGACAGCTAGAGTTCCAGCAGAGGAACCCAGTCTCGAAAAACGGTAACTAAATAAACAAATAAATAAGTAAAATAAAATAAAATAAAAGCTCATCTCTTCTATAAAATTAGCTGCTTTGAGACTGTGGATACCATAGTAACCCAGAAAATCACATGATATTGGCTCTTCTGTGCTTTTTAGATTGTAATAAGAACTTCTTGGTCAGAAAACTATACAGAATGTTATGATAATGTGTAAGATGATATGGATGGCAGTTTCGGCAGAAGCACTAAATGTAGGAAAGACAGTTCCACAACTAGAATTAGCATTCATTCCAATAAGGATAAAGCTGTTTTTTCCCACAACGAAAGGTGAAAGAACCTAGGAACTTACTTATGCCAGTAAAATATTGGAACAGCAGAGAGACCATCAACAGCGAGAGAGCACTCACCAGCAAGAAGCAGAGGAAACATTCAAAGAATGCTTTTTCATGAAACCACTTCACATGTAGGCAGCCTTCAGATTTTATTCACTCTGTCAAGGATCTTCTCACCTCCATTAATTCATCCTGGGAACTCTATCAAAGATGCACCAGAGGAGTGACTCTTAGTTCATTTTAGATCAAATCAAATTGACAATAAAGATGATAATTACATAGTTCAAACAAGGACACATTTGGCTCAAACAAGGACACATTGGGAATGAAAGTAGTAGAGTGATTACTCTAGGACAAGAGGAATGATTTCGGAGTATAACAAATAGTGCCGTACTAGAGACTTAGAAACCAGTCCAGCTGCTTAGAGACATTATGGTCTGCGGCATTGAATAGCAATGCAAAGCTCATGAGCTCTGAACCAGTACGTGTTTCCAATATCGTATCAATCTTTTAAAAGATATTGTATTATTATTTATCTCAGTTTTTCTGTCTAGAAAATGAAATCTCAAACAACATAATAAGTGAGAGGGATCACAGAGATGCGTGCTGCATTGCATAAATTCAGGTTTTGCAAATGTTGCACATAAGACAGAACAGATAATGCATGTTGGTGTTACGGCATAGATGATGCATAAATGGGCATCAGGATGAGTATGGTAACATTATTCATGTTTTCTATATGCTTACCAATATTCTGCCAACTTGTTCTAGCAATTCCTGAGGAGAAGTGGTGAAATATCCACTTATAATTCTGACTTGTTCTTTCAATTATGATAGTTTGTGTTTTGAAGACTTTCTGGTGGAAAAATGAGTATTTAGGTATGGTGTGTTTATTTGATGAATCTTTGTTTATTCTTGGTGAATTGAATGTTTCATCTTAGGAAACATTCCATTTTATCTCTGGAATACTCTTTGTTGCCTGCTGTCTGATAGATAATAAATATAACTCTTGCTTACAATGCAATTTGCCCTAACATTTTACCTCCTTTTGATTTTAGTTTCTACTTTTATACTTTTACAGTATGTAGTTAAGTCATACATTTTTACCCAACAGACACTGGAGGTTTTATTTCCTATTGAATAAACATAGAACCTTACACATCCTATGCAAGTGCTCTGTCTCTGCACCTTATCCCTGTGGCTTTGGAGATGGAGTTGCAATATGCAGCCATGCTGGCTTAGCATGCTTAGATGCCACCAACGTGGCATCACCCTCAATCGTGCTGCCTCATTCTCCCAAGTCTTCAGATGAGAGAAATATATCACTATATCCAACCTCATGGCTTAAAGATTGCTTAGGGTTTTAACAATGATTGCATTTCCACATAAGAGCAGCCACAACTTAGCTGTTTTTTGTTTTACTCCCTTAAATTTCCAGTAAACCTTTTCTTTTCTTTCTTTTCCTTACCTCTCCTTTTCTTCCTTCCTTCCTTACTCTTTTTTCCTTCCTTTCCTTCTTTTTTTCTTTCTTTCTGTGTTTCTTTTATTTCTCTTATTTATTATTTATTTATTTATTTATTTATTTATTTATTTTTTGAGACAGAGATTTTCTCTGTAGGCCTGACCATCATGGAAGTCACACTGTAGACCAGGTCAGCCTTGAACTCAGAGATATGCATGCCTTTCCCTTCTGAATGCTGAGAT
Source organism: Cricetomys ansorgei (assembly GCA_026225945.1). Classification (NCBI taxonomy): domain Eukaryota; kingdom Metazoa; phylum Chordata; class Mammalia; order Rodentia; family Nesomyidae; genus Cricetomys; species Cricetomys ansorgei. Next base: position 9,806,988 of record JAMJFZ010001360.1, read on the forward strand.
TAGAGGTGTGCGTCACCACACCCAGGTCCAAAACGTATATTAAACCAAAAACATTTAACTTAAAAAATATTATCCTACTCCATGTGTAAAATCTGTGGTATTCACACCACACCTGAGGAGAGAGCAATCAGCTGCCTCAGCCTCCACAATCGTACCTGAGTAGCAGGCTGGTTGGCTTTATGCTGACAAGAACTAACCAGTGACCACATGGACCCAGCAACAAAAGCTGAAAGGAGGCTTGGATGAGGATTACATATCTAATGCTCTTGTGTTTGGAACACAGATAAGAGCCTGGCAGGAAGCCTTCCCTTAATGGCTTCCAGTTTCTCCACGAATAACATGAATGTGCAACTTTCATGTTCAGAACTTCCACAAAGTCTACAGTAATGGTATGTTAGCATGTCAACAGAGGAGTTTCAGTAGCTCTTTAGACTAGCTATTTCTCCAGATGGAAAAATAATTATGGTATTTATACTATGATTTGTTTTTATATATGTTTTAAATCTTATAATACATTGGCATTTTGTTTTTTCAAATAATTACATCCTTAAAATCCTAAGAAATGGAGAAAGTAACATGTCTTCTACTCTTTCACAAATCTATCACTTACATCATCTGATGGACTACAAAGATTTAAGTTTTATTTTTTAAAATATTTATTTATTTATTTATCTATTTATTTATCTATTTATTTATTTATTTAAATTTTTCTTCTCTCATACAACTTATAAAATATATCCCACCTCCCCACCTCCCTTCCCGCCACCTTCATCTCCTCCCATCTCCCTCAAATCTATCCTCATCACCATCCACTAACATTCCCTTCTCCCCAGAAAAGAACTGTACTCCCAGGTTTACAGCACAATCAGGGTATGGCACAGTGGGATAGAATGAGGCCAGGCATCAATCCCTATATCAAAGGTGGGCCAGGCCGCCTGGCAGGAAATAAAGGGTCTCAAGGGCTGGTAAAATCATCAGAGATACCCACACTCCAGTCTGTAGATGTTTCTCAAGGACACTAATCTAGACAGCCATGAGATATATTTAGGGGATCCTAGAAGTTCTGTGTCTACGACTTCCATCTCTGTGGGCCCCTAAAAATGCTAGCCAATTGACAATGTGGGGCTTTTCCTCCTGATGTCCTCAGCCCCTCTGGTTTCTGCCATCCTTCTTCTCCTTCTTCCATGGGGTTCCATATGTTCCTCTCAGCCACTGAGGAGGGCTGTCTGGTGAGGACTTGGTTAGATACTGATCTATGAGCAGAGTATGACACTATTGGAAATCATCTCTAGGTTATCCAGTCTCTAGTTCCTGTCCTACCCTGTAGTTTCAGGCAGGGGTTCCCTCCATTGGCATGGAGTTCTGCCTTTCCCTAGTCAATGAGGATCTTGTAGAGTGGATAGGTCATAGGTAGAGATTTTGTGGCTAGGATAGTGTCCCAATCTCACCACTGGAAACCTTGCCTGGTCACAGGAGATGGCTTGTTCAGACTCCCTATCCTTGATCACTAGGAATCCTTGCTGGAGTCTCCTTCATCGATTTCTGTGACTTACCACTATGCTAGGTCTCTGGATCACCCTCTCTTTGTCTCCCAGTTCTTATTGTTACATTACATTACAGTCCTTTTCCCTCTGCTCAATTTCCACCCTACCAGGGAGATCCCTGTGTTCCAACTGGGATCCTTCTTGTTGCATAGTTTTTCTGTCTATGGACAGTAGAACTTTTCTTCTTTGATTAGCAGTTAGTATCCACATATAAATGAATACATTCCATGTTTTTATTTCTGTGACTGGGTTACCTCACTCAGGATAATTCTTTTTCTAGTTCCATCCATTTGCCCACAAAGTTCATGTAGTCATTTTTCAGTTGAGAAGCATCTGGGCTGTTTCCAACTTTTGGATATTATGAATAAAGCAGCTATGGACATAATTGAACAATTGTCCTTCTGGTAGGTTGGAGCAGCTTTTGGGTATATGCCCAGGAGTAGTATAGCTGGGTATTGAGACAGGTTGATTTCCAATTTCCTAAGGAATCACCATACTGATTTCCATAGTGGCTGTACAAGTTTGCATTCCCAACAGCAATGAAGGAGTGTTCCCCTTGCTCCACATCCTCGCCAACATGAGTTGTCCTTTGTGTTATTGATCTTAGTCATTCTGGCAGGTGTAAGATGGAATTGCAAAGTGGTTTTGATTTGCATTTCCCTAATGACTAAGGATGTCAAACATTTCCTTGGGTGTTTCTCAGCCATTTAAGATTCCTCTTTTGAGACTACTTTGTTTAGATCTATAGCCCATGTTTTAAATGGATTGTTTAGTCTCTTGATGTCTAGTTTCTTAAATTCTTGATATATTTTGGATTAGTCCTCTATTGGAAGTGGAGTTGGTGAAGATGTTTTCCCATCCTGTAGACTGCTGTTTTGTCTTGTTGACAGTGTCCTTTGCCTTACAGAAACCTTTCAACTTCATAAGGTACCATTTATTATTGCTCTGATCACCTGAACTATTGGTGTTCTGTTCCAGAAGTCAGGAAATATATTGCATTGGGGAAGAGATTTTTGCTTATTTTTTCACAGGAGATGAAAAGCTGTGTGTTTCATCAAAATTGATAAAGATTCAATCTGGTAAGAGAAGCTCCCATACCAACTATTAACATGAAGGGTGCAGCTCAGGGAAAGAGGAGGCACAAAACAACAACACGTGTCACAGAAAGCAGATTCCTCCTATGTGGACAACTGAAGAACCTGTCTGATGAAGGAGAGGTGACAATTAGACTGGAATACTTGTCGTATAGTTCCTTGTTATGATGTCTGTGGCAACTATACAGAGCAAGAATGACTGTCTATACCAATGAGATTGAGACAGCTCTTGCAGAGCTCACCTTGGATGATGCTGAAATGGATACTTGCTGAAAGAATACTGAGGAGAACTCGACAGATGATCAGGACTCATAGCTGCTGTAATTATAGAGTAATTGCATTAGCTGGAGTAGATCTTCATAAGGGCAATCAGAATGTTAAGTTTATGGACTGATACAAGCATTCTACAGAACTATGAACTCAAACAGGTACGATAGATAGTATTATACTTTTATAAAAATTGCCAGATACAACCATGCTGAGCATTGTGGAAGGCTTGGCAGATATCTTAGCTTCACTTAATCCTGTCTTAGCAATCTTTATAATTGTTCTTATTATGATAGTTAAACTGGGCTTGAGCTGTTTTCAGAGCACAATTTATAGCATAAACAGAAAGGGAGAAGATGTATAGGAACACTTGATCCTCTACAGGATCAGACAGCATGATTGCTCTGTGAAAGGATCACCTTCAAATTCCTGTGTGATAGACATTTGATCTCTAATCCATCAGCATGGCTTCTCTGGGGTAGAAAGGATGTTAGTCAGGCTAATCCTGTCCTCTGTTTTTGCTGATGCTAAATAAAAGGGAATTCTGTGGTTCTTCCCCAGTGACTAATATGGAGATATGAAGAACACCCTTGTCTCTCAATCTGACCTTTGCCTAGGAGAAGCAAGGTTGACTGGCCTGGCATTTGGGAACTGACTTATAGGATTGCCTTCATTAATACAAAATACGACTTTTTATCTGAAGAAAACATGGCACATGTCTTTAAGTAAGTCATCTCAGAAGGCAATGATGACACCTGCCTTTATTCCTAACTCTCAGGAGATAGATGGAAACAGTCAGGAGAGCTGATAGAAGTGGAGACAAGAAACAGAGGTAGAAGCTATGTGAGAAGCAAGAGAGTCCAAAGCAGAAAATTGAAGAAGCAGTGGAGAAGACAGCTAATGAGAGGTCATTTCAGTCTCAGAGACTGAAACCCTCTAGGAAAGGGCTTACGTCTTAAAGACTGTATCTTGTTCTTGCTTAAACACCCACGAGAAAAAATACTTTTATCAAGAGAGAAACCAAGTGGACTGAAATTCAAGGGAAAACAGATGAGTCAAGGAGGTATGGTGTGTAAGCAAATGCCTACAATTAAGTAAGCAGAATTCAGCACAAGTCTTCAATGAGTTGCTGAAGACTGTGTTGAATGTAACAGGATGCACCTGTTCCCAATCACAGGTTGCTCTCAGTGCAGTACACATTTAAAGAAAGAGTTGTATTGGGAGTTGATCTTATGGAGTGTCCTTGCCTCTTGGTGTAGATCTCCATTGGCATGGTATAGACCTGCTTTAATTGTAGGCAATGAGTTTAACAGGAGAAGGCCAGAGTCCTGGCCAGCTAAATAAAGTTTGCTAAAGAAATGGAGGCACATCGCCCACACTTACTATTTGTTTGTGAGACAGGTTCTCAATATTTAGTTCAGTCTAGTTTTAAATTTGCTGAGTAGCTCAGAGTGAGCCCCGATTCTCTTTCTGCTTCTTCCCCCTGAGTGCAATTGTCACCATATCCACCTTAACATTTACTCTTTTATTTTTGGGTTTTTTTTTTTTTTTTAGCTTTTGTTTGTTTTCTTATTCAGCTTTTTTCTTTTATTGAAAATTTATTTTTCTCCTATAATATATTGTGTCTATGGTTTCTTCTCCCTCTACTACTCCAAGTTCTTCTCTACCTGCTCTCACATCCAGATCCAATACTTTCATCTCTCATCATTAAACAAACATGCTTCTAAGAGATATTAACACAATAATATAAAACCAGAGACATCTTGATAGAACATAACAAACAGAAGAAAAAAAGCTCCCCTCCCAAGAGAATGAGAAACACATACAGATACAGAGAATCATACTTTTACAAACTCAGAAGCCAAGTGAGGTGGTTTGAATGAAAATGGCTCCCATTGACTCAATGGGTGGGGCTGTGTTGGAAGTGTGGCCTTCATGGTGTAGGATGGCCCTGTAGGATAAAATGTGTCTGGGAGAGGACTTTGAGATTTCAAATGTTCAAGCCAGGCCCAGTGTCACTCTCTCTACCTGCTGCCTGCCAATCCAGATGTACAACTCTTAGGTACCTTTGTAGTACTATATCTGCCTCTGTGTCACCAGTAATGGACTAAATATCTAAACCTGTAAGCCAGCCCCCATTTGTAAGAGTGGCTGTGGTTATGGTGTAATATAACTCTAAATAAGAAACACTATGTATCTAATCTATATCTGTATCTGTGTCTGTATCTGTATCTGTATCTGTATCTGTATCTGTATCTGTATCTGTATCTGTGTCTGTATCTGTATCTATCTATATCTATCTGTCCATATATATGCAAAGGACCTGTGGAGTTACAGAGAGAGAGAGAGAGAGAGAGAGAGAGAGAAAGAAAATAAAAAAATAAAAAAGATAAAAGTTAGGAAAGAAAATTTCCTGACATGACATTATGAGACAAGGAAGCTCAAAAGATGTCCTTGATCATATTCTGTTGGCCACCTGTAGCTGTTCTTTCAACCTCTCCTTAAGAGTACCTCATTTCCCCAGTGAGATTCCCTTGGAGAAAACTAAATTTCCATTTGCAAGTGTTTATTGATTGTAAATAGGCTGATTTAAGTTCTACATTCCTAGCACAATTCCCTTTGCTTAAGAAGCAAAGCTAAAACGATTGGTTTTGGGGCAGTAATCTCTTTGAAAAGAATTGAAAAGGATCATTAGTAATATGTCTACTATTACCTATCTCAGGAAAAACACTCAGAATAAAAGTGTTCTGCCCAGGATCCATAGGGAGACTTCTATTTTTTATTAAAAATATGAATAGCACAGTTGTTCTTTACAGTTTGCAAGTACTTTATTGTAAGTTTAATTCAATTAGATTATAATAAAGGATCAAAGATGATTAATATAGTCTATTTGAAATTTCTTCTAGTTAACTTGTAAGAAATCTGAACTAATTCTATGAATATTAAAACATTATAATTAATTTGATATTTGACTTCAGGCAACTAGAAAAATTGGCCATTTTTTACAAACACTTTACAATTTACTATTGATAAAAGAATCATCACCTGGATGTACTGAGAAACACCATTAATTCTAGCACAAGAGAGGCAGTGGTTGGTAGATCTTTGTGGCTTTGAGGCCATGCTGGTTTACATAGGCAGTTCCAGTTCAGTAATGGCCACATAGTAACACTCTGCCACAAACAGTCATCAATTAAGCTCCAACACCAAACAAATAAAAAAGTTCATTAAGAGTGCTATTATTCCATACTAGTGATGATGTAGCAAGCATTTTCACTTTTTTGACAGCAATGCTAACTCAACAATTTAGTTTTTAAAAGTGTGAAAATAAGTTTGGAAGTTGCTTAAAAATAATTACAATATCCATATACTTTGAAACAGTGCCTAGACTTCTACTAGTATTTTGTTAAGCATAAATTATCAAACTATGCAATTATTCACAAAGATAAGCTCACAGGATCATACATCATGAACAAATAGCAGCTAAGAATACTCTATACTTGTAGAATTAAATACTCATTGTACATATAAATAGTCAAATACTATGGAACAGTTAAATTGAATTTTGAAGAGCTTATGTTTCCCATATTTTATGTATATCTTTGGATATGTATGTGTATATGGTTATTATATGCATACATGTTTTTCTGTGTATTTAATGATTTCTTCTTTTTTTAGGTATGTTATATACAGGAATATCTTACATTTGTCATTACTTTAGAAAAACCCAAGTTTGCTCCAAAGTAACTAGTTGTAGTGCTCTAATTCATTGAAGGTTTTTGTTGTTGTTTGTTTGTTTGTTTGAAAATAAATTAAATGGTCCATATAATACAATTCAGAACAAACATCTTAACCACCAGTGTTTCGGAGTTTACCTGTTTGTAACTGCAGTAACACTTTGAAGAATGTACAGCATTTTGCCCACCTTGTTACACACAAACTAAGGTGTGAATTTAATAAATAATAAGTGAGATTAACGAATGTGATAAGCCTCTGTCGTTAGTAATTGCTTGTGAATAAACTACATCCAAAGAAAAGAAATATTAGAAGCAACAACATTCTGACTGTGTAGCTATGAAATTCACATATAACTTTTGAATAAGAAATGTGAAAAGTTTTCTGGATTTTCTAATTTGTTAGGAGTCATATTCTGACTGCAGGAAATGTTAGACACTCGCAAATGGATTAAAAGCAGAATGACAGACTAAACCTCTTTGAGGAGAATGAATTGAATTTTCACTTGAAGTTCCCTTAGCACCAGTAGAAAATTCTGAGCCACATAAACCAATACTTAAGAGACGCCTGGAATGATAATATTCTAATGGATTCTATGCAGAAAAGGGTTTTATGATGATGTAATAACAAATGAATCAAACTTTAAATATGTCCTCTTCACTCTTCTCCATTCTTACAGTGTGCTAGTTAAATGAATCTTGAATTATATTCATTACTGGATGCCACAAGAAATCCAAGCTTACTCTCAGAATTTACTTCAAATACTTATAAATTCCCATCAGTTTCCCAGTGTTCAACCACTATATTTCTTCTGGGAAACTTAATGAAGTCCAATTTTAGGTGTGCATTTTATTGAGCCAATGAGAGTGAAGCAATTGAGCTGATGTGTGTGTTCTCTGTTATCTACCATGTTGGAATTGGCATGAATAGCCATAGTCTTGAACATAGTCTTGAAGATATTATCCATGGCCATTTTCTATTTATTTAAAGGAGCTTGACCACGTAGAGGGTGAAACTAGATAGCAAAATTATCCCTGGAAATATTTAACAACAGGAAAATAGATGATCTGAATTTTCTTCCTGAGTAGCCTTTTCCTAAAATAATGAGCTACAGACTCTCAGGTGGAATGTGCCACATTTGCTCTTCTTGTAGGTTTGTTTTGTGATTCAACAAAACAAGAAAGAGAAGCAGAGTCAGTAAAGGTTGTTGGAAGCAACACTTCCAAGAGGAGAACAGAAGCTCAAGGATAACCTACTCATTACAAGAGAAAAAGGGGAGTCAAGGTCCTGTTGAAAAAGCAACTTTTAACAGAGGTCTTAAAACATACAAAGATTAAGATGGATGACTTAGGCTTATACCTTCCCTTGTGCTTCTTAGATTTCTGTTAAACTGTCTACAATCCTCTTCAAAACAACACAAAAATATAAAATAAGCAACCAAAGCAAGATTGACAGCATGAACAACAACAAAATCCCATAGGAGATGAAGTACATGAAAGAGAAGACAGATTGATGTTCACTTATTGGCAGATGTACTTAAACATAGCTAACTTGTAGAAAAAAGGACTTGATAAGTTTGTATTGCTGTTTTCCCCAATATACAGAAGTGTTCTTGTGGAACTGAAGGGAGTGTAGTATAGAGGTTTATAGAGGGCAAGCCTGGAAAATATACACAGAGGAAAATAATACAATTAGGAGATGCTCATAGAAAATAAAAGGTATAAAAAAATAAATGAGTGTACTCTTTGACAGTGTGTCAACATGATGTTAAAAGAGTTAAATGATAATACATACAACAACACCAAAACAATAAGGAAATTCTGGTACCAATTATGATCCAGGCAGCAAATGTTCTGTTTTGGATGCTGTGGCATTCACCAGAACTTCTTGGTTACAGATCTTCTTACTCTCATCATCCATAGAAGGCAACCAAGGTTTTTAAGTTCACGAAACACAAAATATGAACAAAATTTATAGCCATGCATTTTAGTTTTACTATCTGATACCCACTTTGGAACATGGGTAAAAAGACTGTACCTAAATAGTGGATTAACCAATTTCCTTTCTGTCAGTTCTCTCAGTCTCTGTCTCAGAGCTTTTAGGTAAGCTTAGTGAGTTAAGTCAACATTTTATAAAATTTCAAGCAAAGTTGCTGTCATGTTAGTATGGTTGAAATTATATTTGCCAATTATGCAGTCCCTCTATACAGCTTTCCTGAAGCCAGACAGCACCACGTTGTACTAAATTCTCTGAAAAAGACAGAAAAGTGTTCTTTTAGCTCTCCCCTCAAGCAACTTCCAATTTAATCAAGAAAATGTCACCTTCAGGATGAACTTTTTTAAACCATGTAAGAGAAAGATGGATCCAGTTTGGGGAACAAGAGGAATGGGAGAGTAGTTTTATTTTACCACTTTCTATAAGTTCTGAATTTTCTAACAGTTATTTTTGAATCATTAAAGTCCAATCCCAGCAGGTTTCAGCAAGTTTCAAATGTTATATTTTGAAGGGAAGGATATAAATCCATATGTGCACAAAAAGAAGGCCACCAGTACACTCTGGATACTTTTGGCAGGTTAAATTTTCCTATGAAGCAGAGCATAAGGCCAACATGCTTATGGGACATATTAAATTTAGTGGACCTATTTTCCTATCCAACAAACTATTTAAGAAGTAAAAGAAAAACACTTTAGGAGAATGGAGGATTTGTGGGATTTAGGTGTAGCCTGGTCCCCACATTAAATGCCTTTAAACAGGTTACTTTTTATCTATGGCTTTCATCTTAGTTAATGCTTCTGTTGTTGTGATAAAACACCGTGAACAAAAGTAATTTGGGGAAGAAAGGGTTTATTTCATCTTACACTTCCAGGTAATGGTCCATTACTGAGAAAAGTCAGAGCAGGAACTTAAGCAGGCAGAAACCTGCAGGAAGAAGCCAAGCCTGCCTTCTCACAGCTTCCTGGAATACTCGTTCAGAGATGGACCTGTGCACAGTGGGCTGAGCACTACATCAGTCAATAAAATGCACTACAGGCTTGCCCGTAGGCCAGTATGGTAGGAACATTTCCTCAACTGAGGCTTCCTCTTCCCTAACGACTGTAGCTTGTGTCAAGTTGACATAAAACTAGTCAGAATAGTTGTGGAGCATCTACTTGGCTTTCGTTCTTTTAAGTAACACAATTTTATGGAATAAAGGCAAGAATTCTGTGAAAACAAAGATACAGACACAATTAATGAAAAAAATATTTAGGTCATGAAGAGATAACTCGGTGAATTTAGTTGTTAGTTATTAGAAATTAGTTATTAGCTCTGGCTAATCTTTGAAGCGTGTCAAGGCTTGAGTTCCAACATCTCTATGTTGTCTCAGAACTATCTGTAATTTCATTTCCCAGACATCTGACTGACTGGACTGCATGGTCACAGACATACATGCAGGCAAAACACACATAAAATCTTTTCCTAATTTTAAGATAAAGTAATTTCCTCATGTCAAAACAAAACAAGACCAAAGGGTATTCTTGGGTATATAAAGAGTAGCATTAGTGATAAGAACAGAATCTAACCCAACAGTCAAATATCCTAGTCACGTCCTGCATGACATCAAGTACAAAATACAGTGCGTGTCATTGTGATAGATTAAATCAGCCTAGGCAATAGGAAGAGCTTAAATAAACATAAATAATCTTTGTTGGGCATTACAGTTTCCTCTCTTGGCAGGATAATGCTAACCTGTATTTTATTTTATTCTTTTGGGGGGGGGGGCTTGTTCATTTGTTTGTTGGTTGGTTGGTTTTTCTGAGACGGGGTTTCTCTGTTTTAACTCTGGCTGTCCTAGAACTCATTCTCTAGACCAGTTTGGCATTGAACTCATAGAGATCCACCTGTCTCTGCTCCCAAATGCTGGGATTAAAGGCATGCATCAGCACCACCTGGCGCTAACTTGTATTTTGCAAATATTAAATTGTGTAGTTCATTGTGTATCTAGGGAAAGATGCTATCAATCTGCAGCTACTTTTTACCGCAGCTATTGTCCTAGGAAAAAGGGATGTGTGAGATACCCTTGGGAGAGAGGAGGACGTAACATAAGTAACATTCATACTACCCTGAAAGAGGAAATAAGATTCCTGATTCTAATGTCTTGGTAAAAACATGAGAGTGCAGAAGGAAACGAACTGGGAGGAACTGGTGGCACATATATATTCTACCTCTCTTCTTACAGTGGGATGATAGTGTTAGAAGAAGCCGGAGCTCCACAGTTACACTGCCACTTATGATCACAAAGTAAAACACACAGTGTGGGAGGCTTCAGTCAGTGCCACCCTTGAGACTTCCCATGTGCAGTCATGAAGTAAGGAGATTATGCTTAGGTGTCAAAGACACATGCTCCTGCTCAACCATAATTCTTGCTGCTCTATTCATAGTAGACAGAAAGCATAAATAAACTAAATTTCTTTCAACTGATGAATAGATATGAAAATGTGGTTCATCTACACAATGGAATTCTATTCAGCTGGAAAGAAATGAAATCATGAAGTTTTCAGGAATATGGGCTTCAGGAATTTCTAGAATTTCAGGAATACTAGAAAATATTATAGTAAGTGAGGTAACTTAGACCCAAAAAGCAAATGCTGCATTTATTTTCTTATTTGTGGATCCTATATCTGAATCTTTAGATTTGAGTACATAAAACTCAGAGCAATCACAAAAAATCAGAAAAGTAAAAGGCTACCATTGGAAATTGGGAGGATCATAGGTGACAGAAAGACTCTAGGACACATGTGTGATGAATGGAAAATATGGTGGTGGGGTGAGGGTTATTTTACACTGAGAATGTTGAAAAAGCTTCAGGGACATATTATTTTAAACTTAATAGAATATACACATATGTTCTTAGTATACACACACATATGTTGTGTATAATATATATATATATGTATATATATATAAAATGAGCATATATAATGAATGAATCGTGTGTGCATAAGTGTGTGTAATAGTAATAATTAAAGGCAAATACATGAATTTGAGAAGAAATGAGGTACAGAGGAAGAATTTTGGGGAGGAGGGAAGCATGGCAAAAATACGCGCATAGTTCTCATATATGAAATTCTAAAATATAAAATTTTAATTAAAAATATTAGCACTTCTTTCTGGTTTTAATTTTTTTAAATGTATTCTTTTACCCTAATGTCTATAGCCTTTCCACTAATGGATTTAAAAATACAAGAATGTATATATTTGGCTAGTGAATTGACTTAGGACAGCCAAGGTATACATGTTTTTAGGGCTTCAGATTTGATAATCTATTAGGGGTTCATTCCAAGAGGAATCTGATTCTCCCTTTCTTGGCAGCCAATGATTGTGTGTACCTCTTCATCTAGTCATGAAGTTTTGTGAAATTTCCCTCATCCATGTTGACATGTCTTTTGGTATTATCCTTATGTCTTTTTTAGGCAACATACTGTTGACAGTTCATGGATGAAGCTTTCCTATTATGTCTGAGAGATACTATCTCACAGCAGACTTGCAGGTCCTCAGAGTTTTAGACTCTTTCAGGCCTCTCTATTATGAGTTTCACTGAGACTTATGTTTAGAGGCTCAGCTGTACATGTACTAGTTGAGGTTCCATAGTCACTTAGTATCTCTATTTGATTCAGTTGTGGTTTCTAAGAATCTCTATCTTTTGCAAACAGAAGTGTCTTTGATTAGGAGCAAGAGCTAAACTGATCTATGGAAATAAGATAAGTACTTAGAACACAAGTGAAAATTATATTGGCTTAGGAAAATGACAGGAGTGGGTTCTCCTCTATGGTTTATGTCATCTCTAGCTAGAAGTAGTTGACTAGGTGTAGACATTGATTCAGGGTAAAAAAAACCAGTTTATTCTTTTGTCTAATTCAATCTCTGGGCCTAAGAGGAGGATTCAAGTATTTCAGAGTATTTCAGCCTCTGTACGATCTAGTCTTAAGGCTAGAACTGAAAGGCTTAAGCCTCAGCCTCTGTAAAATCTAGAATGCTTAAATCTCCATACAATCTAATCAACCTCTGAGACCACACATAGGCATATACCAATTTTAATGACTACCAAACTTGTGTCAATCATGAGGAAATATTACAGATTATTATTTTTACCAGAATACCTACCTTTGTTATTCACTGTGAATTTTTTTATTACTTTTGATTCACTCATTACTAATTTCATGTTGCAAAGTATTCTTTGATGGAAATTTTGACTTGAAAGTAGAATTCAACACAATCAGGGGAATCATTTTTGAATGTTAGGTTAGAAATGCTTTCAAGTGTTTTCTTTGACATGTTCAATTTATTTATTTTACTTTTAGTTATTATTTATCTGTATTTATTTATTTTTTCACTTGTTATAGGATAAGGTCTTACTATGTAGTTAAGTCTGGACTTGAATCCTCTCAGTAGCTCATTCAGACTGGCCTTAAATTCAAGGTCTTCCTGACTCAGTCATTAAGGATAGCACTATAGGCCACAGAGCATGTTCAGTAAGAATTTCTCTGTTTTTTTTTCCTTTATTGAAAACAGATTTTCTTCTCCCATAATATATTCTGATTACAGTTTCCCATCTCTCTACTCCTCACAGCTCCTCCTTCTAGCTGTAAAGATCCATCTCCTTTCTGGCCCTCATTAGAAAGCAAACAGTTTTCTATGAGAAAATAATATGATTAATATAATATAGTATAATATAATATAATATAATATAATATTATAATATAATATAATATAATAAATACTAACTTGAAAGAATTGATCAAAACAAACAAGGAAAAGAACACAAAAAAAAGCACAAGAAACAGAGACCTACTCATATGCACACTCAGGAATCTCAAAAACACTAAACTGGAAGATATAATGAAACATGTAGTATAAAATGGGAGAAGATGAAACATGTAATAAATATCATAGAATAAAATAAAAATAATAGAATAAAATTAAGAGACAAAGGTATGAGCCCTGACATGCCATTATGAGACCCTCCAAGGATGCCCTTCAGTTCATTTTGGTTTTGCCATCTATTTCATGAAGACTACAATTACCAGCAGTTTGTTTCTCCAATGAGACACTATCAGAAGAAACTAATTTGCAAATGATTACCAAATGAAGATGGCTTCTGGGTTAAGGATATAACTACTTCTCCTCTCAGCAATAGGACCCCAACTGGTGCAGACCTGTGCAGGACTGTGCAGATTCTGTGTGTGCTGCCTCAGTCTCTGTGATTTGATATGTGCTTTGATCATGTTGATTTAGAAGGCCTTGCTTTCTTGGTGTCCTCCATCCCCTCTGGCTCTTATTATATTCTTTCTGCCACCAGCCCTACAGAAGGTGCTAGAAGAAAAACTCCAACCTAAAAAGGTTAACTCCACACACGAAAACACAAGGAATCCAGACCAACAAATCAAGAGAGGAAACACACACATACACACACACACACACACACACACACACCCACACACACACACCCCACAATAGCAAAAGAGCAGGCATCAAAAAACATGGATAATTGATATCTATCAACATCAATGGTCTCAATTCCCAATAAAAGGACAAAGACTAGCAGTATGGAAGCCAAAACAAGATCCATCTTTCTGCTGTATTCAAGAGACATGCCTTAACATCAAGAATAGACTTAACCTCAGGGTAAAAGGATGGAAAAAGATATTCCAAGCAAATGGAATTAAGCAAGCTGGACCCTAAATGTTCCCCATTTCTGGTCATCTCTCCCTTTAGTCTCTCTTTCCATCCCTCTACCCCCACTTGATCCCTCCTGGTCCCATTCCCATTTCCCCCGAGGCAACCTGATATGTCTGTTCTATTTCCTCTTCCGAGGGAAATCCCTGTGTCCCCACTGGCGCCCTCCTTGTTGCATAGTCTCTCTGGGTCTGTGGATTGTAATATAATTAATTGTCTTTTACTTGACGTCTAATATCCACTTATAAGTGAGTACATACCATGTTTGTCTTTTTAGGTCTGGGTTAACTTACCCAGGATGATTTTTTTTTTTTAGTTCCATCTAATTGTCTACAAATTTCATGGTGTCAATATTTTTGATATCTGAGTAAAATTCCATTGTGTAACTGTGCTACATTTTCTTCATCCATTCTTCAGTCTAGGGGCAACTAGGTTGTTTCAAATTTCCGGATATTATGAAAAAAGACCCTATGAACATAGTTGAGCAAGTGTCTTTGTGGTAGGATGGAACATTCCTTGGGTACATGCTTAGGAGTAGTACAGCTGGGTCTTGAGATAGTTTGATTCCCAATTTCCTAAGGAGTCACCATATTGACTTCTATAGTGACTATTCATGTTTGCACTCTTACTAGCAATGAAGGAATTTTCCATTTGCTCATCACTAGCATGAGCTCTCACTTATGTTATTGATTTTAGCCATTCTGGCAGGTGTTAGATGGAATTTCAAAGTAGTTTTGATTTGCATTTCCATGATGGCTTAGGATGTTGAACATTTCTTGGGGGAAGGTGACCTAGAGACCTAGTGGAAACTCCTTGGAATCTATGAGGGTGATAGTAAGGACTCCTAGTAATGGGTAGTAGGGAGCCTTAACAGCCCTTGTAATTAGACAAGGCTTACAGGCATGAGACTAGGACACTAACCGAAACACAAAAACTTTGATCAGTAACTTATTGTCCTTGCAGGATCAGCTAAGGAAAATGGAGGGGCAGAACCCAACTCCAAGAAAAGAAGCTCATGCTTGACACTGTAGGGCTGGCTAGGAACCAGAGACTGGATAACCCAGAGATGATTCCCAGTGATATTCTGCCATGCTCATAGACTGATGCCCTGCCCATTCATCATCATAGAGGCATTCTCTGGCAGCTGCTGAAAGCAGTTGCGGAGACCCATGGACAAACATCAGGCAGACTTCAGGGAACCTTGAGGAAGAGGGGAAGAGAGATTGCAGGGACCAGAGGGATAGAAAGCAAGCTGGCACAACCATTTTAATGTCTGGTAAACTAGACTTCAAATCAAAGCTAGTTAGACGAGATAGGGAAGGGTACTATACTCATCAAAGGAAAAATCTACCAAGAGGACACTGTAATGCTTAATATCTATGTACCAAAGACAGGGACATATTGGTTCATAAAAGAAACATTACTAAAGCTTAAATCACACAATACCCTACTCCAGCCAACAGATCATCCAGACAAATCCTAAATAGAGAAATGCTGGAGGTAATTGATTTTATAAACCAAATAGAAATAACAGATACTTACAGAACATTTCACTCACACAGCAAAAAAGAGGCCTTCTTCTTTGTACTTCATGGAACTTTCTCCAAAACTGACCACATACTCAAACAAAAAGCAACTCTTAACAGATATAAGAAATTTGAGATAACACCTTGCACCTTATTAAAACTTGATATCAACATCAAAATGAACATCAGAACACTTACAAACTAATAGAAACAGATGAACTCTCAAATGATTGAAAATTTGATCAAGACAGAAATTAAGAAATTAAAGACATTCTGGAATTGAATAAAAATAAATATACAACATACAAAACTTCTGTGACATAAAAGGAGTGCTAAACAAGTTCATAGCATGAAGTGCCTACATAAAAAAAAGTGGAGAGATCTCATACTAGTATGTTAATAAACATTTGAAAGCCTTAGAACAAAAAGAAGAAATCACATCCAAAAGGAATAGATGGCAAGAAATCAAGAAATTCAAGGTTTAAATCAATAAAATTGAAGCAAAGAAACAAACAAAACAACACAAATAATCAATGAAACAGAATGAGTTCTTTGAGAAAATTAATAAGACTGACAAACCCCTATCTAAATTAAAAAGTTGTGAGAGACTATTTAAATTCAATTAGAGACGAAATGGTGGTTATAACAAAAGACACAACCTATAGCCCTGGTGAAATAGATGCAGTCAGTAAAAGTCTTCTAACCGAAAAAAACAAACAAACAAACAAAAACAAAAACAAAACAAAAACAAAACAAAACAAAACAAAAAAAAACAGGACCTGATGGTTTTAGTCCAGAATTCTTCCAGGCTTTCAAAGAAAAGTTAAGGCTAACACTACTCAAATTCTTACACAAAACAGAAACAGGAATGTTGCCAATTAGTTTTATGAGGCCACAGTTACCCTGATACCCAAACCACATTAAAACTCAACAAAGAAAGATAATAACAGAATAATTCCCCTTATGAATATTAATGCAAAAATTCAATAAAATACTTGCAAATGATCCAAGAACACATAAAAAAACGCTGATCCACCATGTCTGAGGAGGCTTAATTCTAGAGAGGCAGGTATGGTTCAACACACATTTTAGTTTGAATTCTATTTCTCAAGGTATTGGGATAGTGACATCTTTTTTCCAGTCCTATTTGTGTGTTAGAATTTTTCCATCCTTTCTTAAGTTAGTTTCTATTTTTGAAGATAAGATGCTTTCTTGGAAACATTTGTAAAAAGATGGATTTTTTTCTCTTTCTTTGATCAGATACTTTTTCTCTTTTGATTGAGGAATTAACCCTATGGGTATGTAAGGTCTTATATGTTTTTGTTCTTAATTATACTTGTGTTTCAGTAATTATAGCTTGACTCATTTTGTTTGTCTTCCTTTCTACAGGCTGGTGTATTACTTTCAATATTCTTTGTTGGTCTGGCTTAGTGGATATGGATTCTTTAGCCTTTTGATAACATGGAAAGACTTTATCTCCCTTTCAACTGTACCAGGTAGTTTTGCCCTGTAAAGTAGTCTTGTTTTGGATCTGTGGTTTCATAGAACTTTGAGTTCATTGGTTTAGAGTCTTTTGCTTTTAGTTTCCATTGAATAGTCAGCTCTCTGATGCATTTCCCTTTATATGACTTCTTCTTTTACTCTTGCAGCTTTCAATATGATCTGTTTGTTCTATATTAAATCGCATATTTCATGGGGAGTTTCTTTTCCATTCCTGTCTCTTCTGCGTTTTGTGTGTTTCTTGGATCTGTTAGGTTTATCTTTCCTTAAACTGGGGACTTTTTCTTCTATGATCAAATTGAAGATTTGAACTATGCTATTTCATGGGATTTCTCTCCTTTTCCAATGCCTGAATTTACTAGAATTTGTACTTTTTTAGTTTTCCAAAGTTTCTGAATGTTTCTTTTGTGTATTTAAAAAGTATTTACATTCTTTGACTGTATAATCCAATTCTTTTCTTTTATCATCAAATCCAAATATTATCCTTAACTTGTTCCTGTGTGTTAAGGTTTTCCTCTGAGGTTTTTATCTGGATTATTGAGTTTTTCAATTCTATTTTCATTTCAGGAAAATCTTTCTTCGGCACTTAATTATCTTTAATGGATTCAGTTTTCAAAACCTGAGTCTTTTTCTCACTTAATTCAGCCATGTATTTGTGTTTTCTCGAACAGGTTTTCTTTTCTTCTATCCTCTTTCACGCATTGGGATTTTTATATATTTATTTGTGTCTCATTTCTTTTTCCTATAAATTTCTTGATCATATTTATGATTTAAAAAAAATTGTCCAGAAGGTTACCTAGGTAATTCCCATTTAAGTACATTTAGTTAATTTTAGTGGATCTGGGGAGGTGAAATAT
The DNA here is from genome assembly GCA_026225945.1 of Cricetomys ansorgei. Lineage (NCBI taxonomy): Eukaryota > Metazoa > Chordata > Mammalia > Rodentia > Nesomyidae > Cricetomys > Cricetomys ansorgei. The sequence continues at coordinate 9,825,224 of JAMJFZ010001360.1, forward strand.
TGTCTTGTTCTTTCATATTCTTTATGATTTTGCTGTGACTCACACGTTGAAGTCTTTTGCTAGTTGTTTGGGATATTTATCTGAGATGAAATTCTAGCGCGCTTCTGTTTATTCGGTTTCGCTATCTTTTTACTATTGCTCAATCTTTGTTCATTTCATAGAAGTAGGTAGGAAGACTTGGTAGGCCTTCCTTCAGGTACTCCTTGCTAATTTTTGAGTGGATACAGGCTGGGGGTGGACAGGTTTCCAATTCATTACTAACCAGGAATATTCAAAAATTTTGCTCCTTACTGGGTCTGATTGGGCTGGTAGACAAGCTAGACTTGTGTTTTACTTTGTTTTCATTGCTACAATAATTTCTATGACCTTAAACAACTATGAGAAGAAAAGGGTTATTTGGTTTACATATTTTGTGTTACAGATCATGGAGAGAAGCTAAAGTGGGAACTCAAAGCAAGAAGCTGGAGGCAGGAACAGGAATAGAAGCCACACAGTATTGCATCTTATAGGCTTTCTCTTCTGAATTTATCAATTTCACAGGCCAGGGATGGTACCACACAGTGGGCTGAGCACTTTCATATTCATTATTTCTCTAGAAAATGCCTCATAGGCTTGCCTATAGGGCAATCCAATGGGTCCCTCTTCTCCATTGAAATTCCCTTCTCTCAAATGACTCTAGATTGTTTTAAGTTGACAATAACTAACTATTTAACTAACTAACTAACTAGGCTAGCAACTTATGCCTGGGAGTATGGGAATGGTTCTGGATAGTGGTTCTCTGCAATATTCACCAGACTGGGGTAGTATACATGCCACATCAGCTAAGCTAGGTCTGGGAATGTAGGATGGCTATGGAAGGTAATGTTCTAGTGAATTCATTGGAATGGGTTGGCACACAACTGTGTGACCCGAGCTTGAGCTGATTGTGTAGCGATGGTATAGGTAGGTGAATCCATTAATTACTAAGCAATTACTGGTAAGCTTCTCATTAGTTGGGTGCAACAGTTCTAGTACTATTGAAATTCTTGATTATTGAAAACAAGATATCTGTAAGTCTTTATATCCCATAATATATAATCTAATAAAACCATATGCAAAAATAATGACCCCCTTTTTCCTCTCTGCTCTTGTGCTTCCTAGGAGGATATTGAAAGCACATCACTGCTTTTAAGTTTACCCATATGCTGTCTAAAATATTTCTTTATCAGTGATTCTATAAATATAAATGTTGTTTACAAGTTAACAGCTTATCAGCAGATTCAAAACCAGTGGTCATCTAAATACTTGCTTGGGAAAATCCATGGGATCCTGCATCCCTACTGTCTTAGCACTAAGGATATTGAGAACTGAGGATCTTGAGTTCAAAGTTCCCTGATACATAACATAAAGTATCTGAGATCATCCTACGCAACACCTCATGGTGTGTGTGTGTGTGTGTGTGTGTGTGTGTGTGTGTGATGAATTCTGATGATGATCAGTTTTGCCTCTAACTAAAAAAAAAATATAGATCTAAGAACATCATATGGCAAGTAACATTTTTTGTTGCTACTTCCATTCTGCACCTTTATCTAGTAATTTTTCATTTTGACATACCTAAAATGGCCTGTCCCCTTCACTGTACTTCCAGAAAATTAGCTATCTCACTGGATTATGCTATCAAGTTAAAAGAGTGACAGAGAATTTATACAAGCCCTCTATTGTTTCCATTAAAAATTCTAGCAATGTTAAAAGCTTAAATTCAAGAAACTAATTTGTTTATAAATATTTGGTTCAAGTCCTGTACAAATTCTCCAGGGTTAAATACAGAGTACAATGAGGGTAATATAACTTTTAAAGATCCATGGAAGAATGTACTTCCTTGCTCCTTTGAATTTGGCTTTAAACTCAGTTCTTCCAGTTTTAGGGATGGAGTCCTCATTTCTTTGCTATTTGTCAGCTCAAAGGAGCATCCTGAATCTCAAAATGGGGTTATTTGGTTTATCAGTTCTTTCCTTCATCTTCAATATTTTGGCCACTTATATATTTGGTGCCTCAGAAAATTTGATTTTCTCACCTCCATTATTTCATATTGCTTCTTTGAGCATTTAGAATTTTCCCAATCTAAGGGTTTGTGTTGTTAAGTGGAATTCACCAAAATTATTTGTAAAAATTTACCTATGTCAAGTTCTGAACCCTTCATTATATCTAAAAAAATCCAATGACCACAAAAATAGCATAACCACAGATTCTGAAGTTACATCATCAAACTATTGAAGAATCAGTACTATCTATATCACAGAAGATTAATAATTCTTTTTTATCTCTAGTTAAATGATGGCTCTGACTAAAAATAAAACCAGTATGCCTTTAATTAAAAGTTGCTGTTTTCATAGTGTTACTTCTCACTGACATTCACATATTTTAAAAACTCACAAAAGGAATCATTCAGCCTTTGAAGGCAACAAGGCACAGTTTTCTCTGTGTGAAAATAATCTAAGAATATGAAAATAAGTATTTTCAAAGAAAATTATCATTTTATTGCTTATATAAATAATGCTGTTTTCAGTGTTGGAGACATGGCTTCGAAGTTAAAACTGGGTACTGCTCATCCAGAGGACCAGGATTCAGTTCTCATCACCCGCATCAGGCAGATAGATCACTTGCATCTCCAGATCCAAAGAATCCAGTGCTTTTTTGTGTTCTTCTTGGGCACTGTACTCACATACACATGTCAACACAAAACTCAGGCATACACATAATTCAAAATACAAGTCTAAAACTATAATCCCAATTTATTTGTTCCATGGAATGGTGATTTGAGAGGCACTGATACATTAAAGATGAATGATTCCTGTCACTCAGATATATTAGAAAATTCCAAACATCCATAGTTATTTTTCTATATATCTGACAAGCACAATAGTTGGTTGAGGAAAAGAACTGACACATCTTATCCTACTTAATGAGCTTTGTGAGAAGATAGTCCTGTGACCATGATAGTTTGTGTGGGAGCATGATGAGGACTTGAAGTGAGAAAGCAGCCAAGACAAATGCAGCATCATGCTGGTTACAGAATGATAGACATTGAAGGGAGAGAAAGAACCCAAGAGTTGTTAGGAATTAGGCATTAGGAGTTAGGTTCTATGTATAGCATGGTGTATAGGGATTGATGTCATGATTATATATCTTTTCAAAAACATCTAAGAAACAAAGACTTTCTTTTTTAATTTTTTCAAGATTATTTAAATTTTATTTAAAAATATTTTATTTATCAATTCTTTGAAGTTTCATATGAGGTGTTTTGATCATATTCATTTCCTCCCATAAATATTCCCAGACCCATGCACCTTCCCTACAAACACAACTTTCTGTCTTTTTACTTTTTAAATTATGGAAGGCCAATATGTGCTGCCAAAATATTTTTAGATGTATAGTCTTCCACTGGAGCATGATCAACATACCAGATAAAACCATCTTTGCTTCTGACAACATCTAATAATTGCCAATAGCTCCACTACTAGGAAACAAGTTTCATTGTTTCCTAGGACCAAGGCTAAGCTATTGGACTAACTTTCTTTGGAGTTTTCTTCCTTGCTGTAAAGATATGGAGCTCACTTAACAAAATGAAGCTTATACAGCCATTTTCATGAGAAAGAACAGATGTCAGTAGAAGAAAATAAGCAGACTAATGCAGTTGTACATTTACTGTGCCCGCTCACCAAAAGAAACACAGAGGCATATTCATTGGTACATACCCTGCCAGACCTCAGCCGACGGAACCACTGCCATGGCAAGTGCAAGCCTGGACAGTCGAACCCTGAGTGTCTCAGCTCAGGTGTTTTAATTCTTCCAGAACTCCTCAGGTATTTTATTGATAGCACATACAGATCATTAGCAATTAAACATCCCCCACAGAAATCCAACACCTGCAGACAAAACAAAATGCCGAGGCCTACGCATCCCTTTTATCAACAGTGCATAAAACAATTATTTTAGACACAACTAAAAAGAAACTTCTTCAATAGACTTAGGAGACCAGTTTTCTTCAGCAAAGTGGTAATATCACAGCACATGACCTAGAGTATTTGCTTGATTATCATGGCGTTCTGGATGAAAATCTCAAGCTCCTAAGACTCTCTAGCACCCGTGTAAAATCCTTTATATAAAAAAAAAAATTATTTTTACTAATTTCGTAAATGTGCTTAATTTATATCAAGTCATCACATTTTAGGTAGAAATGCTTATGTTTATAAAGTGTGGCATATTAAGTTAGTTAAAGAAAGTACTTTTTAATACATTGCCATTAATTATTTCTCTTCATTTTCCAAACTCTTGGGGTTGGGTATGAACTTGATTCACCTTGACCTGTGCATATAGGAATGTTAGGCCAGCAGCAGCAATGCCCTTGCCCATGTGTAAACAGAATAGTTATTTAAAATGATAGAGAAAAGGAAAGATGGCTCAATTTATGTTTCATTGAATAATAGTTACTTTAATACATGAAAGCAAAATTCAGAGTGTGAAAAGCTTTCCTAGGCTGTTGTGAAGCATATTCTTCCCTTCAGATAAATATTGAAAGACAGGGATTATTTCAGGAAATGTATATGAAATTCTATAAAGAAAACCCATTTCCCTCATTAATTTCTTTTAGTACTATTGTGCTCACTCATGCTGGTATTTTTATGAGATAATAATATTTGATTTAAGAAGTTTCTCTTGGCCTTTCTTTAAAAAGTACGTAATCTTATCATATCTCATTGGTTACTTCCTGTCTATGTGAAGATATAGATTTTATCATGAGATTATTGACATTGTCTTGAGTTTGTAAGGTTCCCCTGGATTGAAAGGAAAAAAAAAAAAACCTCTTTGATGGACATGTGCAGATACTACTGGCACCTGTTGTAGAAGTTTAATTTTAGTTGTGTTTAAAATAATTGTTTTTGTGCACTGTTGGAAAGGGGGCTGCCTAGGTCTTCAAGTTTTGTATTGTCTACAGGTGTTGGTTTTATGTGGTGGAAGTTTGATTGGTCATGATTTGCATGTGCTATCAGTAAAAACACCTAAGCTCAGACACTCCAGATTCCACTGAGAAGGATGGTGCTTGCCATGAGAGTGGTTCCCTCTGCTGAGGTCTGGCAGGTTTGCACATATAAAATACGCTTCCTTGTCTTCCTTGCTGAGCTGCTTCAGCAGCAATGTACTACTACAGGCACCCAGTTTGGACTTCTTCATTTGTTTGAATCAGAATTGTAATCATTTTACCCCTTGACTAAAAGTGGTATTACATGGTCATTTATTATCAACAAAATGTGAGTAGAAGTGACATGATATTCATTGGCTAAATCGGTTAAGATCACAAGAAAGTGTGTCTTCTCCACCCTCAAGTTCTTATGATTTCCACTATCTACCAACTAAAAGAGAAGAATCTCAGACTTAGAGAGTAGAAGAAAATTATCATCCAGAAGGTATCCATACCCCTTGATTTTGTATAACATGAAGTCTTCCACATTTATGCTAAGTTTGTGTTGTTTATCTTGCTAGCATAAAATTCTTCATTATGAAACAATGATGCTTTTTTAGATAGTCTTATTGCAGCATTGTTCACAATATCCAAAAAAACAACTTAAATGTGCTTTGACATTTGAAGGGATAAATCATATATGACGTCAGTATACATTGGATATTATTTAGTCTTCAAAATGGGAGCAAATCTTCCCCAGCTATATATTAACCTGGAGATCCTAATATTAATGAAATCAGTCAGACACAGAAAGAAAAGGACTATGTAATTTCATATATACATATGATTTAAAACTGTCAAACTCATGTAAACAGGGAGTAGAATGCTGTTTGCCAGGGTTTGGTGTGAGAACAAGAATTGAGATGTTAAAACGTCTCTCATACAAGGTTAGAGACTTAGAGAGAGATATTCATATTACACAACTCATCATTATCAACACTGTACTAACCCCTTAAAGCCTTGCTTGGAGTTCAGATACCATGCTGGTGTTATTATCACAGACTCACACAGAGCACAGGGAAATATACTGATGGTAGAAACTGTGATAATGTTCATGACTGTATATTTTTCTTCAGGATCATAAAGTTAGGTTCATTACATATGAGCAGTGTTTTATGTGTTAGTCAGTCATAACTTAAAGTAGCTAAAGCTGTAATATACATAATAAAGTAATGAAAGCAAGTTTAAATTGAACTGATTGCTACAAAGTTCACTAGTATTTCAGATTTCCACATTGAACTCAATATATATATTTGTGTGTGTGTGTGTGTGTGTGTGTGTGTGTGTGTGTTTGTTTTTCAAGACAGGGTTTCTCTGTTTTAATGTTGGCTGTCCTGAAACTTACTCTGTAGACCAGGCTGGCTTCAAATTCACAGAGATCTGCCTGCCTCTGCTTCTTCAGTGCTGGGGTGTGCATTTGCCACTACCCAGCTTACAACTATGTATTTTTAATTCTATCCTAAATAGATGTGCTTAAATCCTTTCTAGTGTCAAGTACAACATATGTGTTGACTGCTCCATGTGTGGCAGGATGTGAACACACTTAGAAGTGCCTCAGCCTTTTCATACTAATAGTTGCACAAATGTGTATTGAATCTACCTAACTGAAACATGACATTTTATTCCTAAAAGAAGCAAAAACAATTTATAGCTAATCTTTAGACAAGTACCTTAAAGTTGAGATGTTTATCATAAATTATGAACATAGATATTTATACAGTACTTTGTAGATCATAAATACACACACATACACACACACACACACACACACACATCTTCATGTTTATACGAACTATATGAGAAAGGTTTTCCACACATGTGACTATCAAGTAATTCCCTAAGATCATATAGTTAACCTATAGTGAAGCAGAAATCTATGATCTTTCTAATACTATTCACTCTCTCCAAATAATTAGCATATTAAACAGCTTTCCTACTTAATTACCATGAATAATTTATAATATGAATTCACAATATAAATTATATAATAAAGAGCATATCAACAAACATCACTAATATCCATGCACAATCTCTTCCCAGTTGCTTCCTTTCAAAATGCTCAGTGTCTATCCATTTAATCTTCCTCCAAAAATGATTGTATATCCTTTTTTATTGAAAATAGATTGTTTTCTCATACAATAGATTCAAACCACAACTTTTCCTTTCCTCTACTACTTCAAGCTCACCCTCACTTTCTTTCTCCCCCAGATCCACACCCTCTTCATTTCCCTTTAGAAAAGAGCAGGCCTCCAAGAGATATCAACCAAACATGACACAAACAAGACACAATAAGAAAAGGCACAAAACCTCGTATCTAGGTTGGGACAAGCTACCCACTAGGAGGAAAAGGCTCTCAACCAGCAGGCAAAAGTGTCAGAGACACCCCAACTCTCATTGTGATAAGTCCCATAAAAACACCAAACTAATAGCCCTGACATGTAAGTTGAGGATATGGTATAGACCCTCGTAGTCATTTTACTTGCCACTTCAGTCACATCTGGTTGCGGAGGAAAACTCTCTGATGACAATTAGACAAATTGGAAATCCAAGGTCTCTAGGCTATCCAGTCTCTGTATCCTGGCCACTCAGGAAGTTTCAGGTATGAGCTCCTTCTCATAGTGTGGGCCTCAAGTTAAGCAGTCACTGTTTGGCTACTTTTGCAAGTTCTGTTCAAGCAGACATCCCATGCTCAAATATAGACCATGCTTACTGGAAGATCAGGAAGGTCATCTCTTGGTATAGACTTTTCCCCTTCTTTTTGTTCCCCCAGACCAAATTGTTACTGCCTGCCCCCAAGTATACCCAGACTTGGGCAGATACCATCTGCTCAACCACAGGCCATGTCTGTCAGAAAACCATATGGGTTTCTCCTCAAATACCTACTCCACACTCTGTTTCCATAGATTGAATTCTAAGGGTCTTCCTTAGTGTTACAATAGAAAACTAGCTTCAGCTTTCCCACTCCTCAATCTCTGTCCCCGCCCCCCATGTTCTAACTCCAGCAATCATTTCCCACGAAGATACCAGTTGAACTGACCAACAAAATAGGCAGTACACAACCAACATACTCTCTGAAAATCCACAGAAAAAACAAAAACCAAGGAACAAAAAAATCCACTCAGGGAAGAAAAGTCCAGAAATCAGCACCTAAACTATTATTAGCCCAAACCCAGATGCCTAGATGACAGCATATGAACACCATCAATAAAAGCCAGGACAATATGGCTCCACCAGATCCCAGCTATCCTGCCACAGCAGGCCTTGAATATTACAACATAGCTGAAGCATAAGAAAAACACCTTAAAGCCAACTTTATGAAGACAATAGAGTTTCTTAAATAAAGAATGAATCAATCGTTTGGAGAGATCCAGGATAAGATAAAGAATTGGAAGAAATGAATAAATCTCTTTTAAAAAGACAAGGAAAAAAAGAAAAAAACAAACACTTAAAGGAAATGGATAAAACTCTTCAAGACTTGAAAATGAAAATAGAAGCCATGAAGAAAACACAAACTGAGGGAATTCTGGAAATGAAAAAATGTAGGTATGTGAACAGGGACTACAGAGGCAAGGTACACCAACAAAATACAAGAGATAGAAGAAAGACTCTCAGGCCCTGAAGATACCATAAAAGAAATAGATATATTATTCAAAGAAAATAATAAATCTAAAAAAATCACTGACACAGAACATCTAGAAAATCTGGGAGAGTAGAAAAAGACCAAACCTGTGAATAATAGGTTATAATTATTGGCCAGAGTCATAAGAGTTCAGTCAGAAACAATAAGCCAGCCCAGAAGATCAATTTGAACCAGTTAGCTAGAAGGAGAGTTTGATACAGAACAGCAAACCAAAAGGGTCATTGAGTTCATCCAGCTATGAGTTGAGAGGGAGCTAGTTGGGGTGGTTCAGTCAGCAGTGGAGACTTAAATGTTTTAGATTGTGTGTAGGTTTAAAAGTTCTATATTTTACAAAGGCTGAAGCCTTCCAGTTCTAGGCTTAAGAGTAGATTGTATAGAGGATGAAATGCTCCAGGACTCTAGAACTAGGACTGGGACTAATTTATCCAAAAAATAAACCACCTTTTGCCCTAAATCAATGTCTATATCTGATGAAGCAACAGTTATACTTCAACACTGACCAAGGAGACTTTAAACAATTTTCACTAGGTAACATTTAGAAAAATTAAGGACAGCTGCTAGAATTATTTCTTTTATCACCCAATTGGCCCCAGATATTTAAAAAAATTAAGATATTAGTAGGTACCAGTTGCTAGAGGTAGCTCCAAAGGCTGATTAGGACAAGACCTTTTGAATAAACTGAAAGCCACTGTCACCTTCTCTGATAATGAAACATGAGTAAACTTACAGATACCAGGCAAAACTTTGGTATCTTACCCTCTGTCAAAAGAATATTTCCTAGCTGAAAGTTCTGCCTCCAGTCAAAAAATATAGTTAGACTATCTCTCAAATTAACAACAAAGATTCCAGGGCACATATGCAGAAACCAAACCCCCAGGATTGGCACAACAAGCTCCTACAATTGTTCAACTAACAAGCTTTGCTACCTCCCTCCAGATTAAACAATACCTAATGACTCTGGAAACAAAGGGGGAAATTGCAGTCTATGTTGCATGGCTTGAAGAGTTAGACCTCCTTGTACCCCCCACCCCCTCCCCCACCCAATCACTTTGGAGTATGCCTTTCCTGCCTATGAAGAACCTGGGACCTCTGATTCTCATGACTCAGATTTTTCCAGAGAAACAGGGCACACTGTCTTGGACTTGAAAGATGTATTTTTCAGTCTCCCATTAGCAAAGGTGAGTCATCCCATCTTGCTTTTAAATGGACAGAACCAGTGGAAAATTACAGAGGGCAACAAACCTGGAACGAGTTGCCCCAGGATTTAAAGACATTTAATGCAGTCTTCCTGTCCTTTTGTCAGAGGTTTCCTGGGAAACCGCTAGGAAAATGGATTATAAAAAGGCTATTAAGTGACTGCTGCAACAATTGGAGACCTTGGTCTACAAAATGTCAACTAAGAAACCCCTATTTTACACATCAGAGGCTACCTGTTTTGCCTACTACCTGAGGGGAAGCAAAAGGAGCCTGTTTCAGAATAGGATTGCTGCCTTCACCCTTCAGATCCCAACTCCAAAGACTAAGAGACAGGTTTGAGAATTCCAAGTTGTGTCTAGGTATTGCTGCATTTGGATGCCAGGGTTTGCAGAATTAGCAAAGCCTGTGTACACCAACAAAGTATGAGATGTTGAGCCCGCGATCTAGACGGAAACCGAACAAAGGAGATTTGAGGCCTTAAAAACAGCTCTGACTTTGGCTTCAGCCCTAGAACTTTCAGGTGTCTCAAAATCTCAAAATCTGTTTGTTCATGAAATAAAAGACACTGCAAAAAGAGTTTTAATCCAAACTTTGGGACCAGGGACATACCTGTCTAAATAATTGGACCCTGTAGCCACAGGAGAGCCCACTTATCTAGGAGTTCTGGTGGCTACTGCTAGTTTAATGAAAACAAACAAATTAAAACAACTAAGCAAGTTAATTCTGGGTCAAGATTTTATATGAACAGCACTCCATGACTCAGTTGAGTACCCCCTCATAGGAGCAACAGAATGCTGGCTTTCTAAGGACAGTGTGTCTTAGTACCAAGCCCTACAACTGGTCCACCTTCGAGTCTGATACGAGAAACCCACTTACATCTGCTACCCTCTTGCCTGATGACAGCCTGCGGATTCTCATCCAAGACTATCACAAGATGAAAAATAAATAAACACAAACACAAACAAACAAGCAAGCAAACACATAGGTATATGGGAGCTGCAATAGTTACTTTACCAGAAAAGTTTTGGGCCCAAGCCAGGTACCTCAGGCCGAGGAGCAGAAATGATTGATCTGATCCAGGCTCTCAGATAGGAAGAGGAAAGTCCACTGCTATATACATGGACAATGGCTATGCTTCTTCTCCTGTGGTAGTTCACAGTATGATAGAGAAAGAGGGCTTCTCACTTGTCCAGATTCTGGTGCATGGTCCTGAGAAGACACATCTGCTATGGTGATGAGAATTCCATCCCACGAGGGAACCCTTCCTGCAGACAAGGTTAAAAGTTGTTTTTCCTGCAAACCAGACTCTATCTCAAAATCTGGAAATTGTTTCCTCAGGGTCAGCACACAGAAGTTGTCTTCCAGAAATGGCTAAGGTTGTATCTCATGCTAGTAGACGAACTTAATACTGTAAGAGTAACCCAGGCTATGTTGGTTGTGAAGGCATGAAAAAGTCATGTAGAGCAACTGAGGTTGACATTGTAAGAGGCTAGGAGAGGCCATTGGTGAAGGTACAGCCTCAGTAGCAGTTGAAGGCCCAGATTGAAGGGGTCATACAGAGATGTTGAGACTTGGCATCATGAAGAGAGCCCAGGAGAGGCTATTGGTGAAAGTGCATCCCAGTTGCAGCAGAAGACTGCAACAGTTCTGAAGATGCCAGTACCATGGGATGACAACCAAGAACAGCAGCAACAGTGGAGTGGAGCCACCTGGAGCCTGGAGGACGAGCTGTATGTGCTGCAGAGGGCAGAGCCAGAGATGTGATCAAAGTCCTTTGGAGGAGCCCAGGAGATTCTCAGTGAATTCCAGATAATTGGACATCGATAATGTATTTCTGCTGTCCAAAGACACTGAAAATCTTGATAGATTTTGGTTTCATTTGGTCTTATGCATTAGCAATCCTTGTGTTTGTTCCTCTTATAAATAGTTTTGCTGGTGTAGTGTTGAATTGTGTTATAGAGATAAAGCAATTTTTTTGATTGGCTTATATAATAAAGGGGAATTATTTTAGAAGTTCATTTTTAGTTATCTATAAAATAATTTTTTTGCACTGTTGGGTGAGGGTTTGCCTAGGTATTGACATTTTGTATTATTTGCAGGTGTTGGATTTATGCAAGAGATGTTTGATTGGTTGTGATCTGCATGTGCTATTAATGGAACACCTAAAGAATTCTGATTCAATAAAAACACCGAGGCTCAGGTGTCCAGATTTTCACTGTTCAGTATGGAGCTTGTCGTGGTGGTGGTTCCCTCTGGTGAGGTCTAGCATTATTTCCATCTACAAATACGCCTCCTTGTTTTCTTGGCAAGCTTACATAGTAGATGAACTACCACAAAAATGATAAACACAGGGTGGCTGCATTTCTATGGAGTATCTAAGTCCGTAGAGACAGAGAACTAAATGGTTGTCAGAGACTGAGAGAGACAGAGAGCTGATGTTGGATTTGTAAATGTGTTGATTTTGATAGATGAATAAGTTCTAGAGACATACTGGCCAAAGTGGCATTCCTAGCTGGTGATAGGTTCTGAATGTTTGGTGTCTAACACAGTGTTTATGATGATTGCATCAAAGTGCTTACATGTGCACAGATGGATCAAATTGTAAATATTGAAATGAATAGCTCTTTGTATACATATTACATATCAATAAACCTTTAAATTTTTTTATATATTGGGCTTTTTAATTATTTCTTTTATTTTTGAGATTACCACATAATGATGCCATTTCCCCCTTCCCCTTCCTCCTTCCAATCCCTCCCATAAACCCCTGCTTGCTTGCTTTGGAATTCATAGAGCTCCAGGAAAATTTCAGCGTATCATTTATAAATAGATGCATACCCATCTTTGGTTTGCTATTCTTAGTATATATATAACTGTGTAAGACCTAAGATGCCTTGCTTTATTTTGAATCAAGATTAAAGGAACATTCTGGAGGGAATGGAAGGTCTTAATTCAAGACTTCCTGCCACTTAAGCCTCTCACACTAGGAATGCACTTCAGTAGTCTGCTGGTGTTCTTCTTATTTGGGAAACAGAAGGAGACTCGTTCTTTGGTGTTGTTGAGATACAATGCACATAGAAAGGCAGGTAAACATCACCTTGTACTACAAAGCATTGGGAATACATACATATAAGACAGTTTGGATGAGAAAGCAGTTAATACTCTTAATTTTCCAGTTAAAGTTCTCATGATCCTTTTAGCTAACAGTGTCATAATAATATCATTGATTTACTGTTAGATTTCCTATGATATACCATTCTAAATCAGACCACAGACACACCTTGACCTCTTTATTAGTGTGTAAGAGCACATGTATTCTGAAGTGTGAGTGTATGGCTGCTTTGTTCCCAGTGCTTATCAGGAATTAAACTGTAAGAACTAAACTTGTATTTTAGTCTCCCTGAGACTGAACTCTCTGTGTTCATCAATATCTATAACCATGGAGCTCATTAACTTCAGATATCCTGGAGTAGAGTCCTTGATGTGACTTTGGGCTTAGTCTGTTACATGCCTGTTGTCAGGAGGGGTATACTCTTAGAGAATGCTGATTCTCCATCTTCCAGTAGTAATTAATTACCCATATGTCCTTAGCTAGTAGTGGGACTTTCTGCCCACTTGCATTTTCCATGCTGAGATTTTGTCTTATCTGATCTTGCAAAATTTTTATGTATGGCATCATGACTGATTCGAGCTAGTTGGCACTTCCCTATAAACTTCTATCAGTGAAACAATCTACAAGTTCTTTGGCTTTTGTCTTAGTAAGGTTTCTCTTTCTGTGACCAAAAGCAAATTTCAGTTTAGACTTTCAAATCACAATCTGTCACAGAGGGAAGTCAAGGCAGGAAATCAAGTAGGAGAATAGAGGCAGGGGCTTATGCAGAGGCCATGGAGGAATATTACTTATTTTCTTGCTCCTCATGGTTAACTCAGCCTGCTTTCTTATAGCACTCTGGACCACCTGTTCAGATGTAAATATTCTCAAGAGCTGGGCCCTCACACAGCCATTGTTAATCAGGAAAATACACCAAAGTCTGAACATAGTCATGTCTGGTGGGCACATTTTCTCCATCAAATCACCAATAAACACAACTCTAGCTTGTGTCAAGCTGACATAAAACTAGTCTGCACAGGTTTCTTATCCTACATCCACAATGAAATGCAACACACAAACATACATGTGCGTGCATATGTGGGTGTACACACACACACACACACACACACACACACACAGACACACACACAGACACAGCATAATAGAAAACCAAGGTTATATTAGGAGAAAAATATAGGATATTTAATGTCCTATATCCACAAATAAAACGGAAGTGTTCTCTGTAGCCTGCACAATGTGAGTTATTGCATATAAATGGACACATATGTGTACACATACATGCACATACTACTCATTAGGATTTGGACATACCACATGAAATATTCAAGAAGCTTTATTTTGATTTCTTTGTTTATCAATGGCAGATTGAGGATGATGTTTCTAAACGCAACAGTGTTTCTCTTTCAGTACTTTGGTAATTAAATTTATGAGCATGGGAGATTATTCTATATTAATTTTCATTTTAAACTAAGAATTTTTGCTCTCTACAGCAAAGAATGAGAGTTATCTCACTCCATGAACAAAATGGTAGTGTCGCAAATACACAAACATACACAAAACAAACAAAAAACAGAAGACTATTTTGGGATAAAGAAAAGAAAAAGATGGGGGAAATACATGGAAAATATTTTCTTTGGTGATTGAAATCGAAGGTTTGTAGGATGTAAAAAAATAAATCATCAGAATTGTCTAATATTCACATAAATTGCTAAAAATGATTACAAGTAGATTTCATTTAAACCACAAATATTAATACAATTTCCATTCCATCCTCCTTGGATGATGACAGAAATGAAGCAAAAGAAAATTCAGATATTAATCCAAAAATATAAGAATGAAGGGGCAAGAAGCAAATATATATGATAGTTTCTGATTAGGATTTGAAAGTCAGGAAAGTGATAATTGGGACTCATTTGAGGAAATTAGCTGTATGTATACACACAGACAAATGCCTTCAAGAAATGAGACAACTAGTTCAAGTACTTTGATTTAGAGCAGTGGTTTTCAATCTTCAAAATATTTTGACTTTTTAACACAGTTCCTCATGTTGTGGTGACCCCCAACCATTTTCATTGCTACTTCAGGAATGTAATTTTGCTACTGCTATGTAATGGATCTGATATGCAGATGCTCTTAGGTGACCCCTGTGAAGGCATCATTCATCCTTCAAAAGCGTAGCAACCCACAGGTTGGGAATCCCTCGCTTGGATTCTCAGTTTGGATGCAGTGTGAAATTTGTAATCAAGAAGAATTGGTTAGATAAGTATATGCATATTTGGCCCTCCACAGACATTCTAAATCTGTAGGAATTCTCACATCTTTGTGATGCTATGAAATGTAAAATTTTTCATTCTATTAAGCAGAAGAAACAAAAAAAAAAAAAATGAGGGAAGAAGAGAGATAACTACTCAGAGAATTTTGTGGAGGTGTTCCATTGGGAACTAGGACCACATACTTAAACTGTGGTCCTGCAAAACTACCACTCTGGAAAGTTAAAATAACCATCCACAACAAATCTGTCCAAACATGGAAATGTTTTTCATAAAGAAACTGACTGGCCAAGAAGAAAAATGTACTCCAAATAAAACTTACATTTCTTTCAAGTGTTACACCAAAGTAATATGTTTCTTAGTATTTCTGATCTTTGATATTGATTCCTTAAATGATTTATAGAAGGGCACACTGACCAGGGATTTGCTCTGAGTTTCACATTTTCCTGCATACAGAACCAACATGATCTCCTGCTCTGTATAACTGTAATGAATAGCTTCTGGCTCTATCTTAAATTCTGTGCATCCTTCTCAAATCTTGGTTATCAATAATCAAAAGTGTTGCAAGAAACCAGGTCAACATTATAACATTTTCCGCAGGCACAGTAATTTCTAAGCTGAATTTTCTATAATATTTCTATATAACATGGAACTTACAGCTTTTATGTTTTGGTTTAGTCATTATCTGATCTTTTCAAAACTTTCAGCATCAGCATTCATGAAGGCCTTAGAGCCTCAGTCCAACAACTAAAATGACATGGGTAGTCTGTGTATCCATGAAAACAGAAATGAGTACACTTTCTGATAAGGTTATGCCATCTTTTGGATAAGTCATAATAACACCTAGAAAAATAATTCAGGACAGGAAAGGGCCTCAAGCAATCCTGTCCTTATTAGTTTTCTCCCAATGTCATTGCTTTCATTTGTAATGGGTAACGTATTCTTCCACCTGCCACCTCTACTTGTCACTGAGATTCATATAGTTTCATCTTTCATGGACTTTGTTTTTTTTTTTGTGACTCACTTCCTATCTTCTGCACAGGGTTAAAGAAATGAAAATTATTTATTACATTAATTTATTGGTTATATAGTCTTTTTTGTTTTTAGAATACTTAATTTTACTTTTATTTATTTCCCCTTATATAGCATCCATCCTTTTAAAATTCTGAGTTTTATGCACATACTACTTCAGTTACTCCTGTAAGGATTACCTCATGTTTTGACAATGTACCACACAGTGCTAAACAGAGCTAAATGCATATTAAGCTGCAGTAGGCTGAATTGTTAATGATATTTCTAGTTAATTATCTATAAAAATATATTCTTCTGTACCTGGAAATGATTAACAAGAAATCTCATTAAGTTTTTTTTCCTTTCAGATATGGAGAGATGGCTCAATGATGAAATGAACTGGACATGTCCTGGTTATGGTTTGATTCCCAGAACGCATGTGATGATTCACAACCATTCTTTTCTAGGGTATCCAACACACTCTTCCAGACTCTGCTTGCACCACACAATCATGTGGTTCACTGAAAACTTGCAAGTAAAACATACACATAAATAAAACACCACCACCAACAACAACAAGAAGAATAAAATATTAACCTAAAACAGTGCTTCTTTGGAGAAAGTAAATATTAAGTAATGTAAATGTGTTTACACACTTATAATCTTTAATTCATACATATGGCTACCCTGTTGTGCCTGGGCAACATGGCTTCCATGTAGTCGCTCAGTGCCTCTGGCTCTTACACTATTTATGCTCCTCTTCTGCAATAATCCCTAAAACTTTAAGTCATATGGTGTATATGATTTATGTAGGGATGGATATTTCACAGTCTCTTGGTTTCTGAATCTGTCCAGTTGAGGCTCATTGTAGATATCATAGTCTACTATATGAAGAACCTTCTTGATCTATGCTTTATAGATCTATGAAGCATAGATCAAGAACCATACCTTGATCTATGACAATGATAGGTCATTAGGAGTCAGTTCAATACTATATCCATTTATCAGAATAATAGTTGTAGTTTTTCTCCTAGTGTCTATTATCCATTTAGCCATATATTCCTGGCTGATAAAGGTGCCACACATGGGTTTGTGTCCATGTGTCATGTGACTTAAATCCCCTAAAAGACAAACATTACACACTTTATTTTATTTGTGGTTGGCAGATTTGAATTTTCAGATGTGTGTGTCTTATTTGAATGACCTATAGAAATCAGGAAATTACTAAGGACTAATAGGACTGGACTTTCACGGAAGAGGACATAGACTGTTCTGGTATAAAGGGTTAAAAGCAATTATGTAACAGGAAATTGTGTAACAGGAAGTGGTAAATTATGATTGGAAGGGGAAGGAATTGTAGAAAGATTAACAGAGAGGGAAAAATAACACTAAAGACTTTTCCAAAATGACATATAAAGACATACTATTGCAAATTTTTCAAAAATAAGTATATACATACATAAGAAGAATCAAAATGTGATTGTTTTACAATGGAGCATCAATGGCTACCAAATAAACCTGAAGTTAACAAATTAAAAGCCCACTTCCAAGAACAGATTACTTCTTTTGAAACTGTTGGCTAGTAATGTCCCAAAGACCTACAAATATTGTAGGATATTGTCAATTCTCTTGATTGCCTTTCATAATTTGGCAGTAATGCCATGTTGATAAAGATGTTAACTACTTGAGTCACAGATCACTGAGAAATAAAACACTAGCCTGCAAGTTTCATTACTATTGGCTATTTTTCATAGTGCTAGAAGTTTCATTGCTACAGATTATCTTTCATACTGCTACAGGGACTTATGCCTACTCCCAGAGGATAAGAATAATCATCGGTCTTATCAAGAAATAATCTCTGTGACATACAACAACAACTGTGCTGACAAAACATACCCACTGGTGTAATGGTGACACAAAGTACTGGGAGTAGCCAATCATCTTTAAAATTGGATTTAAAGCTTGCTTTATCATTAGTTATTAAAGTGATGATGGGGAAGGTTGAATTTCTATTTTATTTTGTAGTCTGAAATTTTTCTCTTAAGAAATATTTGTCTCCATAGTAGAAAACATGCCATGAACCTGGGAGCTCATATGTACTAGGTGTGAACTTTTTACTCTTAGTTTGCTAAATTGTTATAGTATCATACCGCCTCCTAATTTGATATCTTTCTACTCAAGGATTAGTGTAGGGAGGTCCTCAGTTCTCTTCAGAGCAGCCTGTTTACGGAGTAGATAGCAATTAACACAGAAACTCACAACCTGTCAAGTGCAGACAGTAAGAGCCTGTGGAGCACTCATCCAAAAGTGAGACATCTGTGTTGCAACATCTCACAGCCTCTTGCAATTGAGGTCAGGGACCATTGTGGAAGAGAGTGCAGAAAGATTGTGAAGGACAGGGGTTGGGGAAGGCTAGCCTCAACAGTGTCCTTTGGACATACCACTGCCACTTTACTCATGAAATCAAATCAGCTTTGGTTGCCTACAAAAGATCTAGTGAAGATCAGATCAGTAAACAATACAGCAAAAAAGGGGGGAGGGACTCATGAACCTCATCCGCTAGATGTGGTGATATTGATCCTGAATGACTTCTAGGGATGAAATGCCAGTTTTGTTTATTAAGAGTGTGACTCTTCATAGGTCAACCAAATTGCTCACATCCATGAACATATAGGCAACACAAACTGGACTTGGCATGTTATTTAAACAAAACTGAAAGTAATCTGGGAGATGGTGGGGTGGTGGGTCTGAGAGGAGTTGCAAGGAACAGCAGGTGAATATGTTCCAAGTGTACTGCATGCATGTTTGAAATTCTCAAAGTATTATAAAAAATATTATACTTAAAAAAGAATATTGTCTTTTATTCCCACAACTCGATTCAGAAATAGATTTAAATCACCTAATCTAGCTATATCGTATTTCAGGCTTAGTTAGCTATGTTACATTTACTCTTATATGTTGATTTGTTTGATTAAATTTCTTACATAATATGAAACATATGTCTATCTGTCAGTATAGTAAGAATTACAAAGCATGCTGTCATATTTGGTAACAACAGTTATGGTTCTTCCCTGGCATTTCATCTGTTTTAAATTTATGCTCACTATTTACATTTTATTAAGGTATAAGAACACTTGCATTCATTTATGCCATGAGGGCTTTAGCAGACTTCACATCGGATTTCATTTTTCACATTGTTCTTGATTTCTTCTAGAAAATTGTCCATCGCTGAAGAGTCAATAATAATAACTGCTTTTCTAGCACAATCTAAAAATCCAGTAACAGTAGTACAATTATTTATATATGTATTAGGGAGAGTACTTGCTAATAAAATTGATATCTTAACATTAGGCTTTTATCAGCAAACACAAATACCACAGACATTTTGAGAAACATAGAAGTAATTTATTCATACTTACATTTGTATAAGAAGGTAAAAAAGAATTTCCTGTTCAGTTAAAATACTTCAGCTCCTATAAATGTATTACTTTCTAATAATTTATTTCATGTGCAGATTATTTTTTTCTTGGAGTAAATATATGCTACATTTAAATACTTCTTTAAAATTATCACCTTCTTGAAACATTGTTCAATGGTGCTTCTTTTGTGATTGTTCTAATAAAAGCTGTGGGTCTCACTTTATTTCAGATGCAGAGTGTGTGGTTGTGGAACAATATTCCTGTTTTGAGTGGTTGCTGGAGAAAATGTTGAATAAATGTGATTAATCCACATTTATTTAGTCATAATTATTCAAAACTATTACTATATTTTTAACCATTATTCATTTATGTACACAAAACAAAAATTTTATAAATCCAAACTTTAGGATCTACACATTTTCAGGCATAAATTTTGTTTTGTTTACAGTAGCCACTAGATTTCTCTATTTTTACTGTATTGAAAAATTCAACTCTCTATAACAATAAACTCTGTTTATACCCGCTCATTTGACAAACATTTATTGACTACTTATTAAAGCCAGATGTTGTGACAAATTTCTTAATTAAGACATGACAAAAGCTACACTATGGTGTGACTGGTTCCAAACAACTGAACTTTCAGTGCAAAGATTCAGGCACATGACTGAAAACTAAAATATATGTTTTCCATAAACCCAAAGTTTGCTGTGTTTCCAAAGGATCAGTCCTGAACACAGTACACATATATGCCCTTATTGAATATAAGTAATTTAGACTGTTAAATATTCACAATTAAAAAGTATATTTAACAATTTCCCTCTAAAATTTGAATACAAATCCATGTTTGTTTTTGAACATACAATTCAGATAAAAATATGAGATTGTCAAAACACAAATAAAGCTTCTATCTAATGTCATTCATTATATCTTTCATTAAGTACACAGTTGTATAGTTTAATAGGATATTTCTAAATCATTACTGAAGCTGAAATAATTTGAGATAGAATTAATATTGTTAAGTTACACATTTCCCTCCCTTTTCTCTCCCCTCTCCCCCCACTTCTTTTTCCTTCTCCCTCAGAACCAAACACTGTGTGAAGACATAAGAAGCACCTTGATTTGATTTATATGAAGGGTCCCTCATCTAAATTTTATTGATCACTTTTGTTATTTGACAATTTCATATATATATATATGAATATATATGTACATATAAATCACACATGCACACACACATTGTGTATATATTATATGTATATACATATTCCCTATATCATTGTTTCTCATATATATCATGTATATATCATGTATACATTTATACGAATATATTTACTCTATCTCCCACCCTATATCATGTTTCTCTCAACTCTAACACCCCCTACTCATTCCTACCAGTCTTTTTCTCAGATTCAACATCTTTGGTTGGTGTGTGTGTGTCCCATTTTGTTTAACAAAAGCACTCTGGGACCATCAGATTGGAGTTATGCATTTAAGTCTGGTGGAGTGTGGGCTTTTCATGGGTGTAGTGTTTCTGAGGGAGGGAGTGGTGAATATAGTTACTACTAGCCCAAGAAACAGAGTCTGGAGATTAATGCCTCATGGTGCATATCTGTTTATTGCAGAAACAGGTTTTTATGAAGAAAGTAGGGTGGCACGCAAGGCCCAATAGCACTGGTCTATGCTTACTAGATATTTTAACGGTCCTATCTAAAGCTTGTTGATCAAAGTGGGAGGGGTAAGGTCAGTGAGGGCCCAATCATCTAATAGCTTGTATGTAAAGACTCTAGCCTATTTGTATAGCTAATGCTGGTGAACAAGGTATCCTCAAAGATAGGAAGAGGAAGAGGAAGCATGGCCTCAGCAGGGATTTTCCTGCATTTGGGGCTCAACTGGTGTGGTGTGCCAGAAATTGCCATTCTAAAGGGTCATGTGGATTTTCTGCAGGCCAGGGTTCACACCTCAGCAGGTGTGCTAGTGTCTGATGTCTGCCTTTCTCTCCTGTCATTGGGACTCCTTCAACTCTAACAGTGATGTCACTTGTAGACAAACAAATGAAGGTCAAGACTTCATTTATCTTTAAATTACCAGCAGTAAGGCACAAAGCTATCTGAGCCTTCTTAGTCCACATATAATGGCTGGCAGGCCAATTCTCACAGAGACTCATTTCAAATAACATCAGTTGCCTAGTTCACAGCTGTGCTTGACTGGGTCTTGCAAGAAGAGGACTGATGTATTTCTACCTATCTTCTGATTCATTTACTCTTTCTGATACTTCTTTTGCAAAATTCTATAATCCTTACCTGAGCCTTAGAGATAGGAAAGCTGTCTCTGTTAATGCTGAAGAGTAATCCATCACTTTTATCACAATTTTAAGCAACCATGAATCTCTGCACTCACCACTATTCAATGAAAAGAGAGACATCTCTGAGGAAGGCTGAGAGAGGATTTATCTACTGATGTAATCATAAACAATCAGGAGGAAGCTTGATGCTATGTCACTTCACCTAAACAACAGTACGTATTTCTTTCCCAGGGTCTATGACCTTTCATACAGGGAACTTTTGACCAGGTTTCCAGTGCCAGACATGATTTTGATGTTGTTGAGTGAGCCTCAAATCTCAACCAAAAGCAGTTGTTTACTACCATAATAGCAGGTCATTTGCACAAATAGGTATACCTTTTCTGGCAAGCTGGTCGTGTGTTCATACGGTTCTCATTTGGGTAATACCACTGATGTCATTTGTCTCCCATCAACCTGAAAAGCATCTTCCAGAAATATAAATCAAGTTGTTAGGAGGGAAGAGTCTAGCTCAGTTTTGAATTCTCATTATCATGCACCAATATGCTTCAGCAACAAGATGTTATCATCAAGTATCATCAAGTGGGCAACCGTGAATAATGGCAATATCCTTGTTGTTTTGGGGGCCTCTGAGATTTCTCTGATTTTCAGGATCACCTGCATAGGAAGGTATCTAATGCCTAGGACTGGAATTTGTGTTTAGTAGCCAATAGATGTTAGGGGTGACATTTCCTCCTTTGAAAATTATGTATACATGCATATATAAGCACACATATTGCATCTGTATATATACATACATATGTGTGTGTGTGTTTATGTATATAAAATTTTATATGTATTAGTATTTTGACTGCAAGCATGTATGTGCACCACATGCATGCTTGCTTCCACAGGAGATCAGAAGTGAGGATCAGTCCTTCCCCTGTAAATGGTTGTGAACCACCATGTGAATGCTTGGAATCAAAACCCAACTCTCTGCAGTGTTTTGGATTTAAGTTCTTAATGTTGTCTAGACATTGATCATCTGTTGTTTTTTATAGCAAACAAATATATTTCTCTAATTCTGTTTCTTCTGAGCTGTTTCTTCACTTGATGGACTATTTCTTCTGCTGTACAAAAGCTTTTCAGTTCCAAAAGGGCCACATTTGCCAATTGTTGGTTTTATTTCCTGAGTGACCAGTACCATATTTAGAAAGATTTTGCTCTGCTTATGTTGTAGCATACACTTTACCTTTTGGTCTCATGATTTCAGAGTGCCAGGTTATTTTTTAAGGTCCTGCTGAGGTTGAATTTTGTGCAGGATGAGAGGTAAATGTCTAGTTTCATTCTTCTACATGTGGACATAAACTTTTTCCTACATCAATTGTTGGAGATTCTGTTTCCCTCAGCCTGCTATTTCGTGCCTGTAGTTGCATGGACTTAAATGTGGCTCTTTTATTGTATTCCATTAATTTACTGTTTGTTTTCGTGCTAACATCACACTGTGTTACTACTATGACTCTGTAGTGTAACTTGATTAGGTATGGTGAGACCTCCAAACATTACTATTTTTGCAGCAGAAATGCTCTATCTATCTGTGATCTTTTGTTTCCATATTAATTTTAAGATTGTTTTCACATTTCTATGACAAAATAGCTTAGGTATTTTATTTGAAAATCTATATATCATAATACTATTGAACTGGATATTAATCTTTAACATCCTCATTTGGAGAATATCTTAAAAATAGCACGTGTGATTTTAAAGACATTGGGGACTTCAGCGGTATAAAAGACAACAAAATACAACCATGCTTATTTTATGATTTCTATTAACACATGTGCTTTCATAAATCAGCAGTGTGAAGAGTGTCTCCTGATAACAAGCACACTATAGTTTACAGCAGATGGAGGATAACGAGAACCAACTTCTGAGATGAGTACTCTGATTCTAAGCCTCCAATGAGTATTTGCAGCTATTAGTTCAGAAACTGAAATAATTAAAGAATTTGTATTTGCTTATCACCATGACTAATGGAAACAGAGTTCCCTTTAAAAATCAAGGGCTCACTGGGGAAAGCTCAGAGATTAAAACAAACTAGAATGTGAAGAAAAAAATGTATGAAATGAGTTTAAAGAGAAGAATTATGTGTATAAATAAAAGAGATAGAGCAGCATTAAGAATTAATTAAAGCAACTAGAGAACTATGAGAACATCCAATTAATAGATGGTGTAATTTTTTTTCTGACTACTGTGTTGATTTGTAAAGTTTTGTAACTCGATATTTACCAGATTAATAAATACACGTTATGACATTCTACTTCCAAATTATATATTTCACTATAATGATCATTGAACTGTTATTATAATTTTATCCTAAAAATCATTTTATTTTCAATTAAACATTGAAAACACATTACAAATTGCTTATGTCTCATAACTTGTCCATTTAAAGTTTAACATTCAAATGTTAAAGGTCAGTAATGGTGTTTTTTGTAGTAATTCATATGTTATGGCTCACCAGCATTATAAACAATTTATAGGGCATTTATCCTTTCTAGATCTTGTAAATCCCTTGCTTACAAATTTATAAATATAATAAGTAATTGATAACCACAGCTTGAAATGAATCATTTCTGAAATTACTTAAGTTCTTGGAATTTTTTGTTTACTGGTATTGTCCCTCGACTTCTTTTCAAATCTCAGGTATTAGGAGAACGACTTCCATGCATCTCTTCTTATTCTTTCCCTAGTTTACAAACTGTGCCACTATTTACCTTTGCAGTGTGAATCTAAGAATTCATTTCATCGATTCTACCAGCAAGGTTAATGAATGAATAATTTTCTTCATAATCTCTAATGCATTGGCTTTACAGTGTTCTCTCTGTCACTATCTCTATCTCTTTCCTCCTCAGCCTGTTTTTATGTCTCTCTTTTGCAATTTAATGATCATTATATTGAAAATATAATTCTGAAGTAGAATGTCATTACTTGAATTTATTAATTCAGGTAAATATCAAGTCTTTCCCTGCTTCCCCTTCCCTCTATTCATTTCTTCCTCTTTTTTTCTCCATAACTCGTCACCTTATCAATATTAATTCTTTTATATTAGGGTTCTGAATGATCTAAATGGCCAATTTACTCACATTTTGGTGATGGACTTATAATTTGCTACATGAAATATACTATCAAATAATGTGGGTGCTTTCAAGTATGGAAAGAATATTAAATATAAGAAAGAAATCAAAGGTGATGGAAGTAAAATACATAACATGTACATCTGACCCTCGAAAAAGATTGTGATAATAAGTCTCTCTACCTTTTAACTCTTTTATTCATTCGAACTTAAATTGTCTCATGTTGTCCTCCTCTGCCTAATTTTTATTGCTGAAATAAAACTTTATTCTTACTCCTTCTTCTAGTCAGGTATTTTTTAACAAAATTAAT
Source organism: Cricetomys ansorgei (assembly GCA_026225945.1). NCBI lineage: Eukaryota > Metazoa > Chordata > Mammalia > Rodentia > Nesomyidae > Cricetomys > Cricetomys ansorgei. The sequence goes on from JAMJFZ010001360.1 coordinate 9,850,597, forward strand.
CAATTAATTATTCATCATCTATTATATATATTCATTTATTAAATGCAATTTGATTGGTTCAGAATGAAAATGTTCCACCAAATACATGTTGACCTATGAATAAGACAACCTAGACAGAATGAACTTTGGACAAAATAATAAAAAATGTTGTAGCTATCTAACCACTCTCATACACTGTGAGATGCATATGATAATGCAGTACGCATATGACCACAGATACACTGGGATCCTTGCCTTCATGTAAGTGTCATTGTAAGTCTGTAGGAATAATGCTTTATCCATTTGAAATCGTCATCATAGAAATACTGATCTAGTCTCTTCTTTTGCATACCTTAATTATTTCTATGAGCTTCCCACATGTGAAACTATTCTGCATTTAATGGTGCAACAGAGAAAAGAAGATTGTTCAGATGTCAAGTTGATTTTCAAGCGAATTCACATAAACAAGTCATGAATGAAATAGTGAAGATAAATAGCAGTCCGCACTGTTGGTGGTGTTGGTTAGTGAAATGAAAACGAATGTTTTGTTTGTTTGTTTTATATAGACACACAAGAAGCTTCTCTAAGGAGCAAAAACACATTTTGCCCCTTCAGTGGATGCATTTTGGGAAGATGAAAACTCTGTTAATAGAGCAGAAATGTCATCTCACTTCAAATACATTTTTGTTTGCATTATTCAGTATTTGCATTGGCTTCTGTTTGAATATAAAACAGAAATGTAAAACTTTTCAATGAGTGAGAGGTCAAATATAGGTAATTGTACAAAATCAAGATAGAACTGCAACATTGTGCCTAAGAAGTCATAAAAGCAGAGTCAAGATTTATTGAAGAAAGTGTTCAGTTGATAAATGATAACATTTATTTGTAATTTGAAGACTTGAGCCAAACAACACTCATAGGCTCTGTTTGTAAGAAACCAGTTCAATTTATGAATTTATTATTTGTCCTAATGATATTGGAAAAGGAATTTTATCATAGTGATAAAACTGAGGATTGTTCAAAACAAATGTAGATTTCTTCCAATGTTATTATATTTTTTTTTAAAAAAATCTATGGTTCTATAAATTTCATAAAGGAGGTTTATAAATGGTAGTCCTGGAAAAAATGCTGACATGATAAGAAGCATCTTTTGTACTCAGTCCCATTTTGTGAAGCATAATTGGTGCCACTTTTCTTTCCCACAATCCTTTTGAAGCATATTTGAAGCATATCTTGTGCTATTTCTGTCTGGTGATCTTCATAACAACAGCTAAAACTTAACAATTTAATTTTTTTTTGGACCAGAAGATTGTCAAATGATATATTTGAAACATTCTGTCAACAACTAAAAGATAGTTCTTTGTAAATAAAAAAAATTTATATTAGGAAAAAATTCAAATATTATATTAACACTCAAAAAAACTGTATAAACCTTTGGGTTAAAATCCATGAAGTAGGAAGAAGCATACTCTGGTATCCTTGCTGATTTTATGTCACCTTGACACAAGCAGAGTCATCAGAAAGGAGGAAGCCCCAATTAAGAAACACTTCTATGAGACCGGGCTGTACGCAAGTTTACAGGGCCGTTTCTTAACTGATGATTGAGGATAGACAGCCTAGCCTATTGTGTGTGGTGCCATTCCTGGGTTGCTCGTCCTGGCTTCTATAAGCAGGCTGGGCAAGTCATGAGGAGGAAGCCAATAAGCAGTACTCTTCCATGGCATCTGCATTAGCTTCTGCTTCCAGGTTCCTTCCCTGCTTGTCTTCTTGTCCTGATTTCCTTTGATGATGAACTGTGATGTGGCAGTCAGTGTAAGCCAAATAAACCTCTTTCTCCCCAACTTGCTTTTTGGCAATAGTGTTTCATCGCAGCAATAGAAAACATAGTTAAGACATCTGGTTAAGGCCCGAGGTCGTCTCACTATTTGACTAGAGTACTATCCAATCAGAAGGATTACCCAGTAGGTAGAAACAGATTGTAAAATGTTGACTAAAATACTATCCAATCAGAAGGATTACCCAGTAGGTAGAAACAGATTGTAAAATGTTCAGCATTCAATGTATATCTGTATGAAAATTTTAATGCATAAAAGTTAAAAATAAGCATCTCAAAACATATGATGTACAAGGTAATTATTTTATTTTTATACAAAAATTATATGAAATTTGACTTTCTTAATAAATTTAATGGCATTAAATCCTTGAAATAATTTTGAAAACCATTGGATATGAAAGGAAACCTCATATAATAATGGTTTTATTTGCTGATATATGGCATATTGTTTGTACATTTCATTACTGTAAATGTGTAAGATTATTTAATATACATTCCTACATTGCCTTCTCACAACAATGACAAAACTGGGGATCCCAAATGCCACATACAGCTTCTAGGAATAAGAGGCTCAAAGTAACACAAAATCAGTTATGAACTCATTACTTACAGTGATGTGTGTAGTACTCAGCAGAGCAACTATTTGAAGAATCCCTGAGATAACTGGCCAATGCTTATCAATATACAAAAATATGTGTAAGGATCAACCAGAAAGCTTACTGAGGAGGATCAAGTTCATTCAAACTCTGCCCCATACCCTCACAGACACTGTTCTATCTTTCTTTGTATATTTAAAAGGTTTACAAGGCTCTTCTTCAATGTTATACAAGACAGACACAACTTCAGTTTGGTTGGAGAGAATGTATTATTTATTCCTATGGAGCTTTCTACAAGCAGAACAGATAACTCTGAGGATGGAGCTTTCATGCCATGTTGTATCTTTTAGTAATCCTTGATCACCTATGCTCCAGTAAGCAACCCCTTACTCATGTTCACCAATTAGACTTACGGAGAATCATTTCTTTAGTCTGTCATTTACACCCTGATGTTGGTGAATAGAAATTTGTTTTGTCACAAATTTGAAGTGTCACACAGCAAAGGGAAATGAAGTATTTTCCTATTCAGTTATCAGTCTGTTTTAACAACATTTTTTCTTTATTTTGTGATTTTTTTTAAAAGAAGAGTCACCAAGAAGACAGAATGAAAAACTTTTGTCTACTAAGTGGCCTCATTCTTCTTTGCAGCTTCATATAATCGCCTTACTCAGAATTTAATGGTAACATCTGCTAGCCATCTACATTCCTTGTTATTTCTCTGCAATTCCACCACTTTTGTTGATTCTTCCCTCACATTTCTGTGGTTTTTACACAACTGAATACATTCTAGACACCAACAAAGGAAGTGCCTACATGGTTTAGTAATGCAAAACAAGTGAAAAGTGGGTATCATTATTCCCATTGTACAGACTTGAAATCCCAACTCTGAAAATGATAGGCCTTGCATGTGCAAAAGACAATGGAAATTTTAGTTATAATTACACATATATATTGTGGACTAATGATGTGTATGAAGTTGTGATAATTCCTTAAAATGCCATATCTTTAAGCTCCCTAACAACCGAAAGGAATAGAAACATTCTTTAAATATGACATAACAAGGAAGATAGCTTAAAAAACTCTCGCCAAATCACACTAAAAATTGAGGTATGGAATAAGCAGAGGATCTCCAAAACAGAAATAAAAATGGTGGAAAACATTTGTAAAATTTTCAACCATTGACCATCAAGAAATGATAAATCAAGCTATGCTGAGATTTTTTTCTTACTACAGTCAGAATGGCAATAATAAATAATAATAATAATAATAATAATAATAATTGTTATGATGATGATTATGATGACAGCACATGCTGCCATGAACGTGGTCCTGAAAGTGGAAAAAGTAGTCATTGTTGATGTAAATATTAACTTGTGCAGCCACTATTTAAGTCAATGTGGAGGTTTCCCTAAAACTCCCCAAAATAGATATCTAACATATTGAACAGCTCAACCTTTCTAGGGCATTTTCCTAACGACTCTATATTTTATTACAGTGACATTAATCTATATTCAAGTTTACTTTATTCACAATGATCAGGAAAATAGAAATATCCTAGATGTCCATCAATGATAAATGAGCATTGAAAGTGCAGTACATAAAGACAATGGTGTGTTACTCAGCTATACAAAAATGAAATTTGCAGTTAAAAGAATAGAGCTGGAAATAATCAATTTGAGGCAATCAAGACTCAGAAAGACAAATTCCGTATATTGTTGTCCCTTATCTCTGAATGCCTACTTAGAAACTTTCTTGTGTGTGTGTGTGTGTGTGTGTGTGTGTGTAGTGTGTGTGTGTGTTGCACATGTGTATGCGTGTCCAAGTTGGTATATACAACTTGTGATTTTTACTTTATTTCTCAACACTATTTATTGAGACAAGGTCTCTGACTGAACCTAGCACTCATTTCAATTAGACTGGCTGGCAAGCAAGCCTTTGGGATTGTCCTTTGTCCATCTACTATGCTAACCATACCTGCTTTTGTATAGGTACTCAGGATCCAAACTAAAAGTTCTCATGGTTGCACAGCAAGCATTTAACCATCTCTTCAGCCCACAGGATTACTCACTACCTCAGCAAAATGCATCTATCCTGCAGTGTAGCTTTTTGTTGCTCTCTTAAGGGCAAGTGATTTTATTATTCCATCATACCTGGTAGTCTTGCTAGCCATAGGAATCTTGGTCTTAAAGCAACTTAGAAAACTCTATGACAGTTAAAAGTCACTGTATAAGTTTCTCCTATTTCATTTTTCTCTTCTCTGTAATATTTTCCTAGCATATCCAACTGTTCCTGCTTATGACCTGTACAATATCTCTCATATCTCTTCATGATTTTTTGATTGAGAATACTACTTATCTTTATAATGTGACTATTGGCCCATATGTAACTTTACACATCACACCTCTACTGTTTGAATTTTTAAATTACATAAGAAGTGTCTGTGTTCCCTTATATGGTAGAAAAACATACTTTTCCATCTTTATTGTTCTTCAAAACTCTCCTTAACTCTTCATTGCCCTTCCCTGTGAGTAATATAAATTGACCTTGGTACTTTGCACAGTGTGTCAATGGTAGAAAATGCTCTCTTTATCCATGAGATAAATATGTTCTCAAAGTTATTTTATATGAGATCTCTCTATCTATTATGGTTCTTTCCTTATTATAGGATATGCTTCTGAAAGAGACCCTGCTCTCCCCATGGAAACAGCACTCTAGTCTACCGCACATGTTTTAACTCTGCTCACTGTCCAATAGTGTCTCAATGGCACCCATTCATGATTTGGAATTTTTATCTCACTTGCCCCCTTTTATCTTTCTAATTCCCCTTTTCCTCTGGAAACTCACACAACCACATGCCATCTACCATGAATCCCAGACTGACTGCAAAGAATACCAAAGGCTTCCACACAAATTGTTGATACCTCTGGGCACTAATGTTCTCACATCCTTTCATCTGTTTACTCCAACTTGAAAGAAGGAGTTACATTTACGCTTCGTATAAAGTATAGGTGTTTTGAAACTTAATTAAATAAATGTACAAAACCATATATTATTGGAGCCTTAGTCATGTCAAGGTGATTTTTGATACTGCTGTTCAACTCTTTCTTTCCTCAGGAATCAATGATCTTGATAATTGTATCCTGCGGGGTACTTAGAAGATGATATAAGTATGACTCAATCAGGAGATAAAAGAGTAGAAGGATGACCATGAATCTTTGGCTGCAGGCACTTCCCAGGAGGAAGCAGAGAAATAGCCCCTGGTGCACAATTTATATACTGGCTTTCTTCCAAACATTTTAGTAATATATATTTCAAGACCTAAATATTTAAGAATCCAAAGCACTGATTCAAAACTAGAATAGACAGTGGCAAGGCTAACTTACCATCCACTTAAACACTCTTGTTTTTATAGGAATTTAATAAATTTCTACAAACTTCATTCTTTTCCACCTGTGGTACACCGTTTTCCAAGACGGCAAGTGAAAGATTACTTGCATGGCAAAGTTGTTTCCACCTCATTAATGATGCTAGACTTTCCACAAATCTCTGATGGACAAAATTCGCATAAGCTAGAGGATGTATTTGCCTTGGTAACAATTCACATAGAAAATTCAGCGATTCAATAATTTCATACCACTTAAGCTCTTTGGCATCTAGAAATTCAAGGACCTCCTGCCTTCAAGACAATTATCAGCAGCAAAAAACATAAAAGCAATAATGTGAAAGGATTACTAAGCTAGTGCAGGCAAAATGAATTACAGTGAGCAATTACAGGTTTTCCATGGTCAGTAGATACGTAAATGGGGTTTTATTAGTACTGTGTACCTGGTGGCAGAGGTAATAGCCAGATCTGCAGTTTTTTGTACCACTTGTTAGGCTTGCCTACATAGTGTGTACTTCAAGGCTGATGCCAAGCAACACACAGAGCCAAACCGTTGAAGTTCTGCTTCTTGAAATGATAGAAGATGGGGATTGATATCATATGTTATTTTGAAAATCAAATAAGAATGTGCTATGGTTGTTAATCCATATACAAAATCAAAGGGAATGCTTAATCTGTCAAAAAAGAATTTTAAAGCATCAGATACTTTTGAATTTTTTATATTCCTTTTCTTTTTTCATTAATGAACCTGATCTTTTCAAAAGAAAACGTCTTTTGACTTAAAAGATTGGCTTTCTTCATGGTAGTCATGTCTGAAGCATAGACAGTAGTCTTTCATTTTAAAGTTTGAAGGAAATATGGTGAAATGCCATATGTGCTTTTCTTACGTAGTCATATATAGACAGCAACAATCACCATCTGCCTATATTATCACAGAAAGAACACCCACTTCAGATTTCAGTCCCATGAACACATGGTCAAGGGTTCACAGCATTAGCATGATAAGAGTGTATGAAACTGACTCCCTTATCCATTGAGAATTGAATTAGTTTGTTGTACATGTTGTTCACATCATATCACAACTGATCTTTCTGCAAGGAATTGCCACAGCTCCTTCCACATTTTGACTTAGTCACAATAGCTTAGACAAGGACATTATATTACTCTGATGAATATATTTCCCAGGGTATAGTCTAGTGAGAAGTAGGGGTGCCAAATATTTGAATATTATCCTATTTTAAATATTACAAATCATTTATATTTTCCTATATTCTCACAGAGTTCATGATCTGTTAAAACACACTTTTTAAATTCATGGAAGTAAATAATTTCACATCACCAAACCAGCCTTCCTTTACTGCATCTCAATGTGTGATGTAAGCTTTCATGCCTAATATGGGAAATAAGCCTGCTGAGTGCTAAGGGCAAAGACATAAAGAATGTAGTTTTTTTTGTCTAAAGAAGTCTGGACAATAGACACACAGTAAATGCCAAGGCACAGGTACACATTGGTACTATATCCACAGAAGTCACAGGTTAATCCACTGGAATTTTTAGTCCTAGTGATCAATATGTCCGGTTATATTTAAAAGGATGAGAACACAATCTTTTTCTGTGCTTACTGCTTCCTGGTAGCCTGTCTGAGGGCATGGAGAAGTATCATCTTTGGGAAATCTTTTGTCCAACTTCCTTTATACTTCAAAGAATTTTTTCCACTATAATCAACACTCCTTTGTCATATATTCATGAATTTTTCCTGGGTTTTCAGTTTCTAGGCTAAATTTCATTTTCTGTTGTCTGACTTGGCTCTGAGCACCTAAGTTCTTATTCAAACTGGCACAGGCAGGACTATATCTTGCTTGTATTCTTCATATTCTGAATTTGTTCAACTCGGCTCATTAGACTTTGAGAGTACACTCATCCTGTATAAAACTATAGGCTTCTTCCAAATCAATGACACGAGTAGCAAAATTTTTGCTGAGTTTCAAGAACTGAATGATTTTTCTATGTTCATGCTGGGTGGTAGCATGGGGAGGTGCTGGGGCATAATGACCCACCCTGCGCAGGTGCTGCTCCACAGGACTGTTCCCAGCTTGCCTCTTCCAAGGTATGGGTCAAAGCCACAGTTCCATTCTACCATGCTTCCTTTCTGGATTCATGGTCACAGGTTCCTCCAAATCTGTCAATGCTGCTGCATCTTTCCAACCACTCCAATTATCAGAGATTTGCATTGCCAGACCCAGAGGCAATGTGCATCTCCCATTCCATGAACACATGAGTAGCTGTGACTGCCTTGAATGGAAGCACCAGGGTAGTTGCTGGGGCACTGATGAACTCTGCCTGCTTGAATCTCCATGTTGCAGTTTTATAATTAAACTTTTTCAATATAATGTTTTCAGTCAGAAACAGCAGGAAATGGAAGCTGATTTCCTGATTGCTCATCTGAGTCCTAGAAAAAAATAATTGCATCAAATTCTATTTCTGCTTCTTGGGTGTGAAGCATCCCTGTGACCAAGCACTTGGATCATGTGCTCTCACCAGCAATCTGGAATTTCAACAAAGCAATGCTGTAAAAAAGATGGAATTTAATATTTTAAATGTTTGTGAAGTTAACAACTTCAGTTTTAAAAATTATGTAACTTAGCTCAGTGGTCGTGGTGGTGGTGGTAGTGGTGCACACTGTTAATCTCAGCACTTCGAATACAGATGGATATCTGTGAGTTCGAGGCCAGCCTGGCCTACAGAGTGAGTTCCAGGACAGCCAGAGAAACAACAGAGAAAACAAACAAATAAACAAATAAACAAAAGATATAACTTGTATAAGTTACTATATTTGCTTAAATAAAGAATTTTTAAAACAATCAAATTGCAAATATAGGAGAGGTATGCTGTGTGACACAAGTAGAACATGTGAACATGAATTCAAGAAGCTCTGAGTTCTCACTTAACTTCTCCTGTAACTGTGAACTGAACACTGACTTACTTAACTCTTCCTTTTCCCTTTATGTAAAATGGAAAACAATATTATATATTTTGTTTAATCAGATGTATTACTATGTGTGAAATGCAATTTATAAACTTGCCTAACGTATAATATATCCTCAATAAGGATTATTATTATTATTATTATTATTATTATTATTATTATTATTATTATTACACAAAGAGAACAGCAAAACTGAATATATTTTCAGCATCTACAACTATATTGAACTAATGCTATAGAAAATTTTATCTCGGCTATATGAAAAAGACAATTTAGAACCTCAGTGTTTACAGCAAATTTCTGCACAGCAAGTAAGAAATAATACATTCTTGTGGTCATCTTTGGAACTTTTTGTATGTATGTGTGTATTCTGTTTGGTTGGAAAAGTACGTTGCATATTATCCTGAATTGAAATGAATTGTAAAGAAATCTCTCTAAGATATAAAAAAAATGCATGTAAATTTTGGTCTGAAATAAATGTCTATGCATCTTTAAACGTTGTTCTATAAGACTGAGAATTTAAATATGCAGGTTGTCTGAGTACAAAATAAAAATATAGCAATGACCTAGAAGACAGGTATGTGGGAACACACTTTGATTAGAAGAACACAGTAATATGAGTGTCTCTTTTTAATTTGTCTTTTCTTTTAATTTTAATCCTCAGAGATGTGATGTATCCCTTCACATAAGGTTGTGAACTGCTGTCTCAAATTAACACTGCACGTCCTGTACTGCACTGTATGTGCTCCTGAGGTCATGTCTGAATACCACAAAGGTAGAACTCACTGGGATAGCTAGTGTGTCTAGGATGAACAGAGACATATTTTATATTTTTATCTTTGTCTATGAAATTTTGTGTTTAAAAACCTGAAGAAGCTTGTAACATAAGATGGCTATAAATTTAGTACCATAGTTTGTGTTTTAGCCATAGTTTATTAAGTGTAGACATTGGGGTTTCCTAATAAGTCTATATTTATAAGACTAGAACCACTAGATGAACTTACAGACCCACTCAGCCTGTGGGTTTGACCAGTGAGTTTGACCTTGAGGTTGGGCATACAGCATGGAGGAATGAACCAGGAGGAGAAATCAGGAATGGAGACATGGAGCAGAAACAACAACCGAGAGATATAGGAGTGGACCTGCTAGGTACCACAACTACTAGACAGGCCAGGGCATCCTCTCAGCCCGCAAGTGTTGTCCAAGACATGGAGGAGTCAGGCCATGGGGTAGTTGAGGATGGAGAAACACAGCCATACACAGACTCAACATGGTAGTGGGGCAAAAAGCCTGCAATGTCTGGGTGCCTGCAAGATGCCCTGGAAACTGGGAATGCACTGATGCTTTCAGTATATCTGGGCACCTCCCTGGTGTCAGGTTATCTGCATGATGCCTGGATGTCCACTGGTTGGCCCAGTGCCTGCTTGATGCCTGGGCAGCTGTAGAATATGCTGGGGCCTACAGGATGCTCTGATGCCTGTGCAATGTCCTGGTGCCTATAGGCTGTCCAGAACTCTGCTGGAGGCCCTGATGCCTATCAGATATTCAGATGCCCATATGATTTCAATTTACCTGTAAGATGTCCTGGTGCCTGCAGGATGTCCTGGTGGCTGCAATATGTCCAGGTGTCTGTAGGTTTTCCCAGTGCCTGCATGATTCCCAGGTCTCTGTAGGATGTCATTGTAGTCCTGGGGGTGTCTGGGCACCAACAAGATGCCTGGTATTTGAGGGATGTCCAGGTGCCTGTATGATATCCAAGTGTCTGCAGGTTGTACCCAGTGCCTGTGTGATGACCAGGTATCTGTGGGATGCCCTGGAACCTGTGGGATACCCTGGTGCTTACAAGAAGTCCTGCTGCCTGAGGAAGGCCCTGTGCCTGTGGAAGGTCCTGGTGCCTGTAGAATGCCAAGGTGACCACAGGAGGCACTAATGCCTGTGGAATGTCAGAGGGTCTGTGGGATGTTTGGATGCCTGTGAGATGCCCTGGTCCTTGCAGGGGGTCTGCTTGGTGTCCATGTACCAGAGTGATGTCTGAGTACCTGCTGGAGGCATGAGTTCCTGCTGGTTTGGGCAGTAAGAACCCAATTCTGACAAAATTTCATCATGCTTGGTCTTGGGCTAATATGGGCCAGGGTGAACGTCCTTGATCAGAGCAGCTTACTGCCCCCAAAGACTAATATGATGCCAGTGATCCAGGCTCCTGCCATATAAGTTGGATACTTAATTTTTTATTTTTGAGGGCACAGTGGTGGGAGGGTGGAGCTGAAAGGATTAGGAAGAGGGTATTATGAGGATACATTATATGAAACTCAAATTATTAATAAAAAGCATTATAAAAAATTGCAACATGTTATTTTATCATAAGAGGTTCATTCTTGGTAGGAGACAAAACAAATAATATTTGGAAGCAAAAGAAAGATGGGATAGTTAAGTGACCTTAAGCATATATTCTTTTTTATGAAGACATATTTATTTTTAAAATTAAAATTTTCTCACATGAAGTGCTGACAAAAATATTCTCTTAGAGAGTATGCTCCTGGGGTAGAGGGGCATATGAATTGGAAACAAACCAGACACCAAGTTACCAAGAAGTTGTAATCAAGTTGATTAAAGATGTATAAAATAAATATTTATGAAGTGGTTTCAAATGTCTAGAATTTTGTTGACAGTGGAGAATACTGGGGAATCAACTACAATTTCCAGGTAGCTAGAATAAATGGCACACCAACTGGAGGAGTAATTTACTAACTAAGTAATTGAGGAAATGTTTGGGGGAAGGATTTAATCTTTAGTGTCTTAATATGATAAATATAACAAACATATTGGAAATGGAAGAAAAGATGAATGAATTCTGAAATGGCTTTAAGGAAATTGTCTGTCTGTACAGAAGCCCTAAGTAGGTTTTGACTCCTCTTAGCTGCTATACAGATTACTCTTAAAACTAAAAATATTTTAAACAATAGTCTTATAAGTTTAGGTTACCACATACTGCTGACATTTCATTCATTTGCTTCAAATAACAAACCAGAAATAAGTCGAGATACCTCCATATACTCTACTGTATGAGAAAAGGAATTGAAATAAATATGAATTTTTTATATTATTGTATAAACTATATTTATAATTTTGTTAAATGTGGTTTCCTTTCAATTTTATTGAGAAAAAAACCTGAGCCATTCTTACTCTTTTAGGCACCTTCTTGGATCTGCCCAATGACTTTTGCCTTATGTTGATGGAAACAAACTAATCACTAAGCATCTTCTCATCACCTTCAAGAACCACTGTTCTCCTCTATTCTTGAAGGAGCAGCACCAAAACTCTCCCAGAATCTCTGCTCCATGGAATAAAGCCTCCAGCTTCTCATTTTCACTCAATAATTCATTTAAATACATTTAATGTACTTCCATCTTATTTAAAAAATTATCATGTATTAATATTCTGCTTCACATCTTAAACCAGTAAAATATAAGAACATTGCTTCTCAGTTGTCATTTTTTAAAAAGTTAAGTAATTTGTCTATTTTTGTAAAATAATTATCTTTGAAGTCTTTAAGTAATATGTGGTTATACATAATATATGAATAATCACAATGATACATAGTTCTGTAATGTAGGCGATTCTGTAACGACTGTACAGACAAGATGTGGGGCTCTGAGTGGTCACACCCGACATCTTTCTGTAGTATTAGTCAGTCCTATGATGTTATTAAACAGTAATGTCTCCAGATCATCTCTTCACAGAATGGCTAATCTCTTGTAACTTCATTTCAAATCCAGATAATCTTCAAAAGAACACTTAGAATCTCAAAATGAAGGTGTTGTGCTTAATTTTGCCAATTTTTCCAAAGATACTATGCTAATTTAGCAATACATATTTGCTGTCCTGGACCTTGCCAGATTGAAGGCGCTAGGGACTCCTGCCTCCCCAGGGCAGGAGAGACCAGGCCCTCCCTCCTGCTGTCTGCCTACTTGGGGTCCATACTAAGGGCAGCAGTAGCTCCCCAATCCTTGCTGACTGTCTATGTGCAACCCATGCCCCTAAGTCGGGAACCCATTCAGCCCCCTGCCCGGTGCACCCTATAAAAGTCCTTGGCGGCGCTGAATATTCTTGACCTCTGCTTCCATCATATGGAGTCCCGGGACTGATTCATTGCATCTAGTTCATTCATTCTTAGCGCTAAGGTCAGGGTCTACTCGGATCCCAGAACCCTGTCTCTCCCTTCCTGTCCTCCTGTCCCTCTCTCAGCACAGCTCGGAGATTCAGCCGAAACCCAGCTGGCTGTGGACTAGAACAGGGAGGCAACAGAACATCAAGGAGCCATACTAACACATATTTCAAGTAAAATCAGCGTCACTTTTAATATTCACTGATGCATCATTCTGTTAAATTTTAGCCACTACAAGTGGCTGTTTCTTCAGAAATATTATGAATTAAAAGTTCCTCGAGTACATGAAAAGTACAATTTCTCACGTTAATTTTACTATATATTTTTTCTTAGAAGAGTATACAGTTCTTGTAACAGTTACTTTTCTCATCGGGATGTTAAAATATGTAACAAAGGAAACTGAAGCAAAGAGCTATTTGTATCGGCTCGAAGTTTGGGGTAACTCAATCACAGCAGAGAATGTTGGATGTCCTTTCTGGAGCTCAGCTCCCTATCTCCTGTTGTACAGTTCAAGATTCTAGCCAATGAAATGTCGCCATCCATACTTAGGGAGGGCCTTTCCTCCTAAGTGACCTAATCTATAAAATTATTTACAGATATACCCAGAAGTTCTAATCCCCTATTCCTGGTGGGGTGATTCTAATTACCGTCACAAATCCATTCTTGCCAAATTAACATGCAAACATACCACTTTAAAATCATAATCTCGTGTAGGAGGAAGTAAGGCCTCCCTAAGAACCGGCTGCCAGGAGTTAAAACAGGGGCGGTGGTCACACAGATGTGAAAGCTGATACCTTGGAACAGATGACATCACGAGAGCCAAACAGCAAAGGACATTTCACCATGATCATATTTAAGAGACGAATGAGCACTGGATGGGGGACGATGAGGGATCATAGGGGCTATAAAGTGTGCACTTTGTCCTGAACAAAGAGAGTTTGCTTGTCCATGAATCCCCCTGAGTCTGGTCTTTTGATTCCTTGCCGGCTTATCCTCCAGGCAGCAGTGGGGTAGATAGGGCCAGAGATTCCAGGCAGTAGTTAGGAGTGCCCCACAGGGTGCCCTTAAAAGCTACAATCTCCCATTCCTTGTCCCCACTGGTTCACAGAGATCTCATGATACAAAATATACTCAGTCTAGCTTCAAAATTCTCCATTTTTTAAAACAATTCTAGCTATGTTTAAAAGGGCAAGTGAGATTTCTCAGTGGTTAGAATGCTCACTGCCCATCCTGATGTCCCTGAATTTGATACCAGGATATCACATGATCAGGGAGAAAATGACTTCTACAAATTATCTTTTTACCTCAATATCTGTACTGTGGTATGCTATACAAACATACTCAAAAGCATGACTATCCTTAAGAAATTTGTTAAATATGAACCTCTATAATGTCATAAAACAGTTTACACACTATTGTCATACTGACACAGGGTAAACACTACTATTCACAAAACTATCAATGTGGCCATATCTAAGAAAGACTGTGCTAAAGTAAGACTGAAAACCAGCAGAGAAAGCATTAAACCTTGTGTCATGATGGAATGATCTGAACGCCAAAATCGAGTCCCATGCCCTTATCTCTGCTGTCTGCAACACTTATAACCTCTCTTCTGAGTTAGCATCACACCATTCACGGAGCTTCCTTTGGAAAGCATTCCATGGTCCTGGCATTTTCAGCATCATTTGGTCTTCATAGCAATATAACCACTCCACAGATTCATATAACAATCTCTCAGGAGAATCTTCCTGTTACATATTGCTCAGCCTCATGGGCCTTCTGATACCTTGGATCCTTGATTTTTCATTTGTCATAACTGTAAAACTAGAATCATATGTCAATGCTGCTTAGTCATTCTGCTGTCTGGCAATGGAGCCAGGCACCCTGGGTCCAGAACTACTTTGCCCTCTGTGTGCCATAAAGGCTGATCATATTGAAAAACTTCCCTATTCTGTTGGTTTTGAGCAGTGAAATCCTTTACCTGCATTATCAGTTTAAAATCTGATTTGTCTAATGGATTTGGACTTTTCTAGATGGTGCATCACATGTTTGGAGATCTTGCCTTCATAGCACTTTTCCTATTGTCCCAGTGTAGAATATATTTCTTTTTTATGGTGTTAACTTTATAATTAATGATTACTGTTGATTTCTCAGAGAATGCTTCTCTGAAACTTCAAATGATCTCCGTTTCCCACTAAGCTGCATGTTTTTGCATCTTCTTGTACCATCTGCTGCTGATGTCTATCACTGTAAGTCTATCTAGGAGTCATTAGATATGATATTGTCACCACCTAGTACTAGCTTGTTTTGAGATTTCTTCTGCTGAACATATTTTTGCTTTACTTTTGAAGTCAATATCACCAACTTCTTGGGAGATGGCAGAATTCAGGCAGATTGTTTGCCAGAGTATCACATGAATGTTCCCAGGCCCAATAATTGATGAGTTTTCGTTCCTTTCTGATACATCAGAAGCTTCATCACTGCTATTTGCTTCTCTTGGCTTATGGATTCCCATAAGCCATAGAAGCTTACTTCTAAACTTACATACTAAAGCTTACACTAAACTGTTCATAGCATTCTAGGGCTTTCTAAACTGTCCCAAGTTCCCTACATTCCTCCAGGAAAGTAGAACCAAAGACATACAGAACACATGGTTAGTTTCATCCCAGCAATTGTACTACTTTATGGTATCAGTTTCTGTCAGTTACTTCTTAGCTGTAAAACATACTTGACAAAACCAGCTTATGAAAGGATGTGAACAGTTCATTACATTTGTAAAGTCATTGGAGCAGGAGTATGAGGCAGGTGGTCATGGTGTCTCTGCAGTAGAAAATAGAGAACAAAGAATGTTGTCACTGATATTCTGTTTGTTTGTTTGTTTTATCTTTATAGCCATCTAAGACCCTAGCCATGAAATAGTGCTTCCCACATTTAGAATGAGTATCCTTAGCTCTATCACCCTACTCTAGAAAGTCCCTTGCAGATATATCCAGATATTGTTTCTTAAGAGAGTCTAGGTCTGCTCAAATTGATCACCAATATCAACCAGCTCAGTACTGAATAACTTGAACATTTAAAAATCATTGAATTCTTTCCTTTTACAAAATTAAAAAACACAACAAATGAAAGGTGGAAAAAGGCAAAGGGAAATAGAAAAGCAAAGGCAGCAGCCTGTATCTGTTTTGTGCTCTGAAATAATAGCACTTCCTGTATCTCTCAGGGTGAAATTTCTAAAGCTTTACTACTAGAATCCTAAAATCTAACATGACAGTGAGTTCTGAAAGTTGCAGCCTACAGGAACATCTCTGAGAATACACATGAACTCCTTGAAGCTGTGGAATATGAATATATTGTACATAGTTACAGGTTTCACAGAGACATTTACCTTCAAGAATATCATGTTCTTTGAAAATGTTCACCCAAATACCTTCCTTTTTATCTCACCTTCTCCTCTGTCCCTCTAAGCTGCATTGCTTTGATATTCCATGCTAACTTCAGCAACGTTTAGTATCTGACTGGGCTTGATTCTCTTCTGATGTATCTTCAGTCCCTTCTCTCTCTCTCCAACTGTGATAAAAGGTACTTTTGAAACATCACAGTTAGAGTTTACATCGTGTGAAAACACTGTTTTTGAGTCCTGTTTTTAAGTATCAAGTATCATATCTCACCTTAATATCTTTCACATAGGATTCCCCAAGGACATGGCAAATGAGCTCAAGTCACTTTCACTTTTCAAACAGCTTTCCTTAGATTAGCTACTGGAGTTCAAACATTCCCCAAGTCAAGATAATATAAAATGCAATACACTTCTGAGTAGTCCAGGCTTTGAAACAATATAGTAATTACCATTGATGTTTGATATAAAGGAAAGATGGAAATGTCACAGGGAAGGTAGCAAAAATACGTTTTCACAAGAACAGCTTTAGTGCTTCAGATCGAAAATCAGCTGCGCCCTATGCTAAATGGCTTCCCACAACATGTGAATCCATAGGAATCCACAGAGGCGGAGGCTAGAATCTATTTATTCTGACATTGTGATCTTACTCTGTCTCCCCTTTTTTTGGTCTCTCTGTCTCTGTCTTTCTGCTACTCTCTGTCTGTCTCTCTCTCTCTGTGTGTGTACATTTGTGTGTTGGATCAAACCCAGTGATTTATGTACACTATGCACGTAATCTACCCATGAATGTGTACCTCTTTGTTACGATTTGAATAATTAAATCTATAAAAACATGGGATTATCTTCTCTATGACATAACATATTGTAAAATGTATCATAGGGTCCTGTGATGAGTACAATGATTATGACCTTCTTTTCTGAAATGTTCAGAATTATCATGTACTTAACATGCTTCTTCACACAGCACTCTTACATTCGTGAAAACATAAAAACATTTTTATACTAGTTTAATGTTTTACAACTCTCCTATCCCATTTATCTCCAATTTTTTCTGCAGATTTTAAATTCCTTCAGTTATTGTGATCTGGCTTAAACAAATCCTAGTACAACTATTACATCCATTTTCTTCTCCTCTTAAAACTGGAGTCTTAGTTTTCATTTAAAAAAAAAACACTTCAATTTACACAACCCTGGATTTTAGCACAGCCCATGGGTAATAAATATACAGACTATCTGGAATGAAATGTGAACATTAACCATAATCTCATTCATCTCTTTATTCTGCTTGAATCTCCTTTACAATTTCCCCCCTGAAGTGACAGTCCTGTGCCTACATTTGAATTGTTCTAGTGACAACTACAAATTATTTTCTAAGAGTTCTTGCTTCATGTTCAAATAGTTCTGGCTTTTATCTCTTCTTTTATGATGAAATTCAAATCCCTGTAGTCTCCCAAAAATTTGGACCCAGTTTGCATCCTTGGGGTCACATGACAATACTTCAAATATTTGCACACAGCTGTCTTATTCATTCTCCTCCAATAAAAAATAGTCTTACTCTCCCCAGTTGCTCTTATATAATCATACATAGTGTCCCTAAACTCTTTACTTTACCAACTTATTTTCTCTGCAGCAGAATCAATTTACCACCCATCATTTCATGTACTGAATAAAGAATTAAAGGCATATGTACAAGCGTATCTAGCACTATACCAGATCTATTTAAGAGATGCATAACAATAGAAACTAAGATCACATTTGAGTTCTGAAAAGCATTTTCTTATAATGATCAATAGGAAACTTCTTAATTACTCAAATTGTACATCTTTTCTTAGATAAACTACTGCTAGTAAATGCATCACCAGTCTCCATGTGAGCCACAGTCATCCCAGTTTCAAAACTAAGTATGTTCATTTATGAATTCATTTTATATTTTATTTGTTCCAATTATATTTTTAGCTTTTGCTTACTGTCATTTTTAAACAATTTAATATATATTTCAGTTATATGTATATATGTTGTCTTAATTAGGTTTTTGTTGCTGTGAAAAGACTCCATTTTTAAAGCAATTCTTAAAAGAAAAACATGTAATTTGGGCTAGCTTACAGTCCAAAAGATTATTAGTCTATTATTTTCATGGAAAAGAGAATGGCAGCACACAGGAAGACATGGCTTTAGAAAAGGAGCCCAGAGTTCTACATCTGGATTGGGAGACAGCAACAAGAGAGAATGAGCCACTGGTAGGTCTTGCCTGACTTTCTGAAACTTCAAAATCCATCTCCAGAGACATACTTCCTTTAATAAGGCCATACTTCCTCTAATACCTCCTAACAGTGCCGTTCCTTTTGAGCCAATGGAGGCCATTTTTATTCAAATCACCACATTCCACTCGTGCCTGCCATAAGCTTATAGTGATAGAACAATACAAATCTGTATTTAGTCCAACTTCAAAAGTCCCCATCCAGTCTATAACAGTCTCAATATTGTTTTGAAGTACAAAGTCTGAAGTCTCTCTTGAAGCTCATGGCAATCTCTTAAATGTAATCCTCTATAAAATCAATATAAAAAAGCAGATCATATAGTTCTGAGATATAATGGATATATATATAGCCCTGTTATAAAAGGGAGCGTATTGAGAAAATACAGGACCAAAACAAGACCAAAAACCTGCTGGGCAAACTTCAAACACTGCATCTCCATCTGATGGAAAGCACTCTTCATATCTGGAACCACTTTCAGCTTTGTTTAATGCCACATACTTCTCCCTCTGGGGCTGATTCTAGTCCCTGATTGCAGCCACATTCTTTGCCAAAATATACCAATAAGGATCGCGAGACCACATACTAAAATTCTTCTCTGAAACCTCTTGTGCCAGGCCCCCGTAGTTCAAATCACCCTCAGCATCACTTTCTTTCACACTCCTACTAGTGTAGCCCATTACAGCCCACTTAAAGCACTCAGCTGCTTTCCTAATCCAAAGTCCATACTTCCCCAAACAAAAGCCTGATCTAACCTATACTTTCCCAGGAATACCCCAGTCCCTAGTACCAAATTGTGTCTCAGTTAGGTTTTTATTGCGGTGAAGAGACACAATAACTATGTCAAACCTTATCAAGAACATTTAATTCAAACTGGTTTAACATTTAGAGGTTTAGTTCATTACCATCATGGAGGGAAGCATGGAGGCACACAGAGAGATTTGGTCCTGGAGAAGGAACAGAATTCTACATCTTTATTTACAGGCAGCAGCAAGAGCAAGACCTGTACCTGGTTTGCTACTTTGTCTGAAATCTCTAGGCCCCCAACCCTCAAGCTCCAGTGACACATTTCTTCCAATAAGGCCACAGTTCCTCCAACAGGGCCACACCTCATAAGAGTGCCACTCCCTGTGAGCCCGTGGGGCCTATTTTCATTCAAACCATGTGCTTCTGTATGTGCATATGAGTACAGTTCTGGAGGAGGCCGGAAGACTGTATCAGAACCCCCTGGAACAGGAATTACACGCAGTTGTGAACTGCTTGATATGAGCAATGTGAACCAAACTTGTTTCATCTGGAAGAGTAGCAAGTTCTATTAACTGATGAACCATCTCTCCATTACTAACTTATTATAAAGAAAGTCATCAACATATATACTCCTTCTATTTACCTTGTCAGAATATAACATGGATATATCTTTAAATGGCTTATTTAGTTACAGCCTTAAAAAGAACAAAAAAGAGTAACACAGTGTCAGCTAAGTGTAAGTTCTGTGGTGCATACCTAGAAACTGTTCCTTAGTCCACAGTTCCACCCACCAAGTATGTGAAACTTGTACCTGTAAAACAGAACAAAATTAGAACAACTTAAGTCAACAAAGCCAGAGATATTCAGGTTAAAGCTCTGTCCATTCAATTACACATGTGTGTGTACACACAGACTCACATCTTCTGTATGTCTTTCTCTTCATTGGATCAGTATTGTTCCCTAAAATACTTGGACTCTTGGAGAAGGATTGGAACACAGTTTGAATCACAAAGAAAGCCACAACTTTTAAATAATTACTTTACAATGATTCCATTCTACATTCTCTTTTGTGTAATATTACCATGAGATATTGAGAAATGCCTACAGAGATGAAGTTAAATTGAGCATACTCCTCCAAACTTACATAAAAATGCAAATGAAATTTTGTATGTAAATAATTACCTTTACATTTCCTGTGGAGGGAAATATTTATTTAACAAGCATACAGGAAGAATTTGAAAACAACAAACCAAAAGGCTACAAAAATTAAAGCAGAAGAATCACACAGGGCAATGAAAGAGAATCACAAGCTTAGAACTCTACCCAAGTGCATACAATTATGAGTCACAATCCTTCCTCTATAGCTTGGGAAACTATCAGTTATTAATGAACTGGTATAACATTTGGAAATTTAATTTTAAATTGATAACTATAATATCCATTGAATAAATTTCAGATAGAAGGTTTATTATTCTTTAGAAAAGCACTTTTAAGTAAGGAAAATGAAGAAGGCTCAACATAAAACATGGTAATAATAGAAAAACAGCAACAGGTAAGTTAGAGCATGGTTAGAGTTGTAAAAAGCCCATGTCACCCACTTGTGTTCTGGCAACATTTGGCTCACTCATGGTCTCATTTGCTGACTCCCACCCATAAGCACATAGCAATTTCAGTTCCGCCTTTTGCGAATAAGTACTTTAGAAAAGTATTTCATTTTCCTATTACAATTATTATCATCCCCCTTCACTGCAAGTTATTCTAGCCAAACTACCTGTATCTTCATGCAAGGATTATTTTGTGTCTGCTTTGATTTTATATTGCTTTTATGTCATAGTTTAAGTTTTAAACCTTTTAAGCTCATTAATATCATCAACTGCATTTCTAATTTCATACTTACAAGTGTAACAGGATTCACAAAGCATATGTGTCTTTTAGGAAAAGAATTGACAGTGCTTAGGAAATATTCCACATTCTAATCATTATCATTCAGTGCCTATGATGTAGAGTTCTGTAGCTACCCTCATCGTGAATTTTTTAGTCTGTTTTAGCGACAGAGTTCAGTCATGCGAAAGTCATTAACGATTTATATGTTGTGCACATTTTCTGCCCCCAAACTTCAGCATAAACCTTTCTTTTAGAGATCATTTACACCATTCATGCACAGTGATTAAAAAGATTGGGGTAGCCTACAGACCCGGAGGGTAGGCAAAGTTCTAAGACACAGGGACATCTACTTCTACAAAACAACTAAATGAAATAAGCATTAAGGAACAAGCATATGAAGCCCAGGAATAAAGAATGTTTGAAACAGATCAGCTGTACAACACTATAGGAGCAGTGAGCAGAGGCAACTGGGAGCAGGAATGGATCAGGACTCAGCATTGTATCTCCATCCTTCTCCTTGTAGTAAGTACACATCATCTGGAGCTGTCCTAGGTCTAAGAGGAGGTAGAAGCATGCTTTGAACCTCAGAATTCTCACCATGAGAGCAGAAAGGCATTCAGCTGCTCCCCCTCTATCTTAGCCCTGACAAAACCCAGTTAAACTCTAAATGCTGTCCGATTCACAGCAGTTCACTGACAAGGGAATGTGACCTGGTTGGTACTTATCTGAACACTGTAGCTGGAAGGCCTAGAGCTGAGCCCATTTTCTGATAAGTTGTCTTCCTCTTTCCTCTTGAGACCACACCTCATGCAGAAGGTGCTTTTCCAGGAATTTGACCCTTAGAATGTCAATGTACCCCGCACATGCAAATGGGGCTACTCCAGTATCCCTGTCTTAACCATGGCCTCCATTCCTAGGTGCCAAGGACCACTCCCTCTTCCCTATAAATGTAACCACCCTTGCTTCAATAAACTGAGATGTTCCACAGACAACAGTCTCCTGGGAATTCTGTTACCCCAAAGCTCTCAACTTTCTACTGAAAGACCTGCCCAGACCCTTCATGCATCCGTCCTGTGCTTTCTTCCCTGAAGCTGAGCTGATGGCCAGTAGCTTAGTTATCACCCAGGGAGAGAGTGAACTAAGAAATCTACAATAATCCATGCTTCCTCAAAATGCAGAAAGCATTTGTCTGAACATCTTCCGATTTCCAACCATGTGTAAACATACTCTTTAGCACTTCGCTTCTCTTGTTTTCATTGTATTCAATTCCAGTTGTAACAAAGCTTTAGTGACTTATTAAAATACATATTTATTGCATATATTTTGGTGTACTTGAAGTGTTAGGACTAGCCGGTGAGCTTCAAAGAAACCACGAGTCAGTCAGACCCCTGAAAAACACACGAGCCTTTATTGTTATCCGGCGCGTCGGGTCCCGTACAGATCAAGCATGGTGGCCCTGATTCCTTCCCCCCAAGGCACTTTTATGGGGTTCAGGGGAAAGGGGTCTGGGGATGGGGGCTTGTGCAGCTCTGATTGGCTCAGAGCTCTCTATGTTAGACTAATTGGTTGGGAGTTTGCACTCGCGGGGGATCCAGGTGGGGATGGTCAATAGCTGATAGATGTCATTTCCCTGTGGGTGGGGAGGAGACTGAAGAGTACTGTTAATGGCTGTACTTGGGAAGGCATCTCTCAACAGGAGGCGTCTCCCCCTATACATGACTGGTAGCACTCAGGTGCATCTTCCCTGCACGTGACTGCTAGCACTCAGGTGAATTCCTAGGTTTTATATTTCTTAAATCCTTTCAGAAGTATATACACATGACCTTGACACTGAGAGAATCAATTCTGCTATTTTTAACCAAGTTCTTGTCTTGTCCTTTCCAGTTATAAAATGGTCAAATACCACAGGATGAACAGGGAACAGTAACTAGAACAGGATAGAGTCTTATAATTCTGGAATGACAACATAAACAGGAAAAGGAGAAGGTCTGAATCTCTGTTGATTTCTGGACCTAACATAGAGGTTGTGGCTCATATCCCAACTCCAACTTTAATTTCCTCTTCCAGACTCTGAGAGCAGATTTTCCCGGAATAAGTGTGTGGAGAGAAAAGGTTTCAGAACCAGTGGACCTTGGAGGGCAGGAAATATTATGTCAGCCTCCAGGATATGAATGAACTTCTATCTCTGGCTAGAACATAAACCTCAAAGGTCAAGTTTGGGCTAAGTCCTGCTAGTAGAAGCAGGTCCAGTCTCCATGCCAGAAGGCTCAGGTTAAGTTTTACAGCGGTCTAGAAGGTAGGAACAGTCTTTTTTTAAAAAAATTTTCTTTATCAAATAGCTATCAACTGAGTTTAACATAATATGTTGTCTTCTGCTGCAATCTGGGTGTCAGCCAGAGCCTGGAGACAATTAAGACTAAACTGGCAAAATTCAAGATTCAAGTTTATATGCTCTCAGTTCAGGTGGGTCTTGACTGGGTGTGTATGCAAATGAGGTACAGAATAAGTGGGTCCCCAGCATCTATCAATACCATATACAATATCCTAAATTTAACCTTTCTCTTTCTTTCCTCGGTCTTCTTTGGATAAAAGTATATATGAGAGAGAGAAATAGAAAGAAAGATTGAACATGAGATCATGTGTGAATTTTGCTCCTTAGTGTGTACAACTATCTCATTATATACGGATCTAATGATAAACAAAGTTAATAATTCCAGGGGCTGGGGACATGCCCAGTTGGTAAGTCAGTTACTGCATAAACATGGGGTCTGAGTTCAAAGTTCTAGAACTCATACAAAGAAGCCTAGCTTGATCACGCATACCTATGATAAACGTGGTACAGTGACAGGAGGAATTCTAGGGGTTAATGCAGCCTAACTCAATAAGAGGTCATGTTTCAAGGAAATAATTTGGAGAGTGAGTCATAGAGAAGGACACTTGACATTTTCCTAAAACTTCATCCACACACCTATGTGAACTTATACTAGCATGCAACACCTACATAAACAAACATACACACACACACACACACACACACACACACTTATGAGAGAGAGAAAGAGAAAGAGAAGCTATCCCTCTAAATGTGTTAGGCTTACTTGCAAGAGTATACGTGAGAAATTACAGTGTATATAGTAGTATATAGTAGTATACAAAGAAAATATCTGCCACATTTGAAAGAAAAAAAAACCTCTCATATAAACACCCTCCCAAAGAAAAACTAAATATATTCAAAAACAACAAATTCAGCACAGTATCATATTTAACAGCAAAAACTAGAATACTAGAAACAATACTTTACACTGAGAGAGGAATAGGCAAGAGACTCTAGGGGGGATAAAACAGTACAATGAACGAAATACAAAGACTAAGAATAGAAATCAGCAAAAATAACAACAATCACTAAATGAATGCACCATTTATTTCCAAAAGTGACTCTAAATGCATACATGTGTGTGTATACTACTTTCATTTGGTGTCTATACCCATCTTTATGAGTAGCTGGGACAGATAACACACAGCTCATGATAGGGAGGTAATATTGCAGTTTTCACTAAGGCCCAGTTTTCATAGCAGCCCAAGTGCTATGTATCAAAAGGAAAGTCGTTCTTTGCAGATGATGTTAGAGTCTTGCTCTAAAATTCTAAAGGTTTCTTCTGTGATTCAACTATAGGGGCCTTCCAAAGACTCCAGACACCATCCTTATCTACCACGCCAGTAACATCAAGTCTGCTAGGTGTATGCACAGAAGCCTGTACCTGTGGAAAAGCATCCTCCTTTTCCAGGCTCCACAGAAAACTAGTTTTTTTCCAAGTCGTTTGGTATGTAGGTTGAAGCAACATACCCAAGTAGGGAATGTGCTGTCTAAAATCTAAATAGGGGTGCTAAATATTGTTCTTCTTTCTTGATGATTGAAGAGATAGGTGCAGCAACTTATCCTTCATTGTAGAAGGAATATCTCTGCCTACCACAAATTTTACGGGAGTAGAAGGTCCTTGATTTTTGGTTGTGTTTATTTCACATCAGAGAAATAACAACACATCATAACATAACATCACATCAGAGGTGATGTGCATATAAGTTACCAATGAGTTCAAAGTGATTGCTACCTCCTGTTCACTTGGTTCAACCAGAATAATGTTATCAATATAGTGCACCAATGTGATAGTTTGTGGAAGAGAGAGAATATCTATCTCCCTTCGAAGTTATGACTCCAGGATAAATAAGCAATATATCCTTGAGGAAAAACTGTGAAGGTATACTGCTGATATTGGCAACTGAAAGCAAATTGCTTCTGGTGGTCCTTATGGGTAGGTACTGAGCAAAAGGCATTTGCTAGATCTATAGATGTATACTATGTATTAGAAGATGTATTAATCTGCTCAAGTAATAATATCATATCTGAAACAGCAACTGCTATCAAAGTCACTACCTAATTGAGTTTTCAGTAGATGGCTATCATTCTCCACAATCCATCTATTTTCTGCACTGGCCAGATAGGGGAGTTAAAGGGAAATGTAGTGTGGTCCTTGACTATGGCAATAATTTCTGCAGTTCCACAAGGGATTCCATACTGGTTTTGAATCACTGTTTGCCTTGGCAGAAGCAACTCTGAAGGCTTCCATTTATCCTTTCCAACCATAATTGCCCTCACTCCACAGGTCAGGGAATCAATGTGAGAATTCTGAAAACTTCTAACATATCTATCCCAATTACACATTCTGGAACTGGGGAAATAATCACAGGAGGAATTCAGGTACCTATTGTATCTCTTATGAGTTGGATTTCACCCAAAACTCCATTAATTACCTGATCTCCATAAGACAATACCTTAACTGGAGGTCCACAATGTTTTTTTTGGGATCTTTCAGATTCAGTGTCAATTTAGAACCAGAATTGAATAAACCCTGTAAATTCAGGTCGTTTCCTTTTCCCCAAAGTACAGTTACCCTTGTAAAAATCCCACAGGGGAAGGACTTGGGAAAGGGTAACCATAAAAATTTTAGGTATTTTTATCAAAGTTCTTCCTTGGAGGAGCCATGCTGTCCCTTTAGTCAAAGAGTTCAGGGTCTGAAAACCAGCTCTGAAAAGGGCCCTTTGCCTACTAGCCCAAAGTGTCAACTGATTGCAGGAGGCTGTCAATCAATACTAATTTACTGCAAATTTGTAGTTTCCGTATTCTGATCTGAGTATGGACCAATTTAATGCCAACTGGTTAAAATGCTAGATTCAAGTAGTGTAGGATTTTAAATATATAATAAAATAAAACCCACCAGGAAAATTTTATAGATGTTTCAAAGTTTACAATTATATACAGAAAAATAGTTTTGCTATTTTTTTAAAGAATTAAAAATGTTTACACTTCTAACCAGTGCAAACATCGTAGTACAATTATTTTACATATAGAAAACTGTTTAAGCTTTCATTATTTATTGTTAGTTTATGCTTATTTCCATTTTACCAAACAGGAAACTGGAGTTGTGGATTGGCGAGAGAAGTGACACTGTGGAAAGGGGGTCCTGAAATATTCCTCCATGAGGACATCTCTCCCTCCACCTGAGGATCATTGCACAAGGCTTCCAGAGTTCTCTGTAATGTGCCTCTGGAAAGTGCTTGAGCCATTTAGTAATGATTCTTTTTCATAATGTTAAAGAATGTCCAGAAGTTTCAGAGTATCCCATCCCAGTCTTTGTCAACACAATATGCATGAACTGATAAAAAAAAAAAAAAAAAAAAAAAAAAAAAAAAAAAAAAAACTTGAAGCAATTGTTGCTATTTGAAGACACTGAAGCATCTGCTTCATCCATCCTCTGGCATCTTTCTTTCATTGAAGACATGTAATCTCCTTTCTTCAGAGAGTTATTACCGCATACAGGAAATGATTAGTGAGTTCAAGAGCATGCGAACATGTAAATGACTACCAGTGGCAGGTAGCTAGGATTTTACCTTGCAATTGTCAGTTTCATAACCAATTATACTTTACTTTTTCTGGAAGTACCAAGCTACTTCAGAGGGAGATTTTCTATTGAAGGTAATCACATTGCTCTGCTAGCTATGAAAACAACCTGGTATTTAACATTATTCATGAGAATGTTTTCTCCAGAAATGTTATTTCAACATCTAATCATGTAAAATTAGGAAACGAAGATCATCAATGACTAATTCATTGTCTAAACAGTCAACATCAAACATTTACTTGGTTTCTTTAACCTTTTATAAAGGGAACAATAAGAAATAAGCACCGAACCTACGTTACTAGTGGCATCTCACAGAAGTATATAAGCCAAAACAGATTTAACTGTATAGTATGGCTTTAGAAGCAGGCTTAAACTCACACACACACACACACACACACGTTCAATGTTTATTAAATAAACATTGATTTTATTAATTTCCTTTCTATTCATGTAATCAGACACCATGACAAGCACAACTTGTAAAAGAGTTTAACTTCACTTTGGTTCCCGAGGACTAGAGTCTATGATGTTGGAGCAGAGACACGAAAACAGATGGCAGGAGAAGCAACCAGGAATCACATCTTAGGAATACATGTTTATTCCATAAGTTGGGCAGAATAAGGCTAAATATCAGGAAAAGAAGAAGGACTGAATTTAAGAAGTAGACATGAATCATGAACGAAGACAGAAATCTAGTTTCTAGTTTAAAAGAAAAAGAATTTCTATGAATAGATGTTGAGCAATACTTTTAGAAACAATTGTAGCAGTGAGGGGAGACCAAACACTCCCCTTACACAACTGGCACAACGACACACTCCCCTTACACAACTAGAGTGTATTATGGGAAAAAAATAAAACACTTCTAAGCTGGCAAATTTTCCATCTACTCTACTCTGAAGAAATTTCAGTAGTAGGTAGGTAATGGTGGAAACATGAACCATGCCTAAAGGAGTCATGTTCTCTGGCTAAATGGGTAATTTCCATGCCTATCTACAGCAAAAACTCCTCTTCATAAATCTTCTAGACCTTGTTATTAACGTATTCAAAGGAAGGAAATTTTTTGACTCTGTATTTTGTAGAACAATCACATATTAGATCTTTGCACCTAATTTATTAAGGATGAATAATGGTACATCAAGAACCCCCAAAATGTTTAAAGAACGCCAGAAACCCAAAAGCTTGAACTAATTATTTAAAAATAACTGCTTGGAATTTAACCAAAAGATTATCCTTCTCACCCAGTACTACCTCTTTTACATAAGAAGGGAAAAGGAACTTGCCAGTCCAGTGGGGACAATCTATGATTAAATGCAGAAGCAGCCTTTCAGAGTAAAGTTGTGTAACCCACTGCATATTTTTGGTGCAATTGCCAAATGTCCATATACTTCTGAGCTTGCAAATTGCATTTCTGAATTTAGTGTGAAAGACCGACCGACAGCATTTAAGAATTCTGGTTCTTAAACTGTGGCAGAGAAGAAGGGCTTTAAGGGCTAGTAGGAAATAATCAGCAATTTAAGTTTAGGTGTTAGTAAGTTCTTCAAAGAGAAACATAAACTACTAAATAAATACAAAGAATTAAGGTTTGAAGACACCTGCATTTTCATTTTAGCAACTCTTCCTATATATGTTATTAACTTAAAATTTAGCCATAGTAGTCAGCTGCTAAATGATCAATACCACTATATATGCAATTACTTTTGAAAATACTTTACTTTTGTAAGTTAATATTTTGTGTAATATCAATTTTTGCTTCTCTGTTATCTGGAATAAGGTCCATGAACAGAAGTTTCTGCACACTCTCAGTATGCAATTGCTACTGTACAACACTCCATTAAACTGTGATTGTGTACAGTATAAACTGTTAGCCTGTTCTTAGGTGTAAAGGACAAAGTCCATGGTCTTCCCTCTCTGATATCTTCAAAAACAAAAACCATTAAATATCTATTAAATGTTGTCAGTTCATATTTATTTGAAAACTAATTCGAGTACACTAATACTTTCCTCAGAACTCTCAAATTTTTCCTATTGCCTTCTTTTCTCAAATATTTCATTTGTTTGGTTATTTTTGTTTCAGAGACTCTTCCATTCTAAATAATAAATCATTAAGACAGTTTTTAGTCACTATTGTGTATGAGTCTTTATATTTAATGTGTCTGGTTTCAAGACGTAGCACGCAGCAAGGACTAATGAGAATTGTTATGTACTGTAATCTGGGTATTAATAACCATCTGGGAGAGCTGATAGCCCAAGGAAATACCCTATGGTGACTTTTCTATTAGAGCTCATTTGTTTTATTTTTATTTTAATTAGGTAATAAGAGAAAACAAATCTCTTTTTCTCCTCCTCCTCCTCCTCCTCCTCCTCCTCCTCCTCCTCTTCCTCCTCCTTCTGGTTTTCCTAGACAGGTTTTCCCTGTTGTAACTCTGGCTGTTGGAACTCACTAGTAGACCCAGCTTTCCTCAAACTCACAGAGATCCACCTGCCTCTGCCTCCTGAGTTCTGTGACTAGGGGTGTGCATCACTACGGCCTGCCTCAAATATCTTCTTCTAACATGGTTGTCTGAAGGGCTGATGATGACCTAGACCACAGGTCATATGATTTTAATAAATTGACAAAGAAAATGAGATTCAGTTTCTTAGAACTGATTTAGCCACATGAAGGAAAGATCCTTACAGTATCATGAGAATAGGTTTTGTCTAACCTGGAGAGATACACAAAGACACATACACACACAGAGAGAGACCAATATATGTTACTTATAAAACAAATAAATATATTTATGAGTATATATGTTTTCTGAATAATAATCTATAACATATGCTTGATATTTTCATTAAAATAAGGTACTTCTTGGCACAGTGTTACACAAGCGGTTTCTGACTGTTGCATCAAATGCAATGACTTTCTCATAATAACCTATTTTTTCTTTAAAATTGATAAGTAGATTATAGGCATCCAATTGTGACTAGTTGTATCGACAAGGTTTTCAGTTCACTGCTGTCATTTTCTTGGCTAATTTGAAATAAATGAATGCTGAAAGTTCACATGCTACAGAAGTTACTATTTGCTAAGTACTATTATAAAAAAATGGGACATTTCAAAGAACAAAATGTAATGAAGCTTTTTGCCTCACAGAAATATCAAATGTACATTAGAAATAAATTCTCTAGTAATGTGAATAAATATTTTATGTTGTTGGTTGAAGCAAAGATAGTTCACAATATATATCAGGTCAAGAATACAAAAGGAAGGGCACAAAACACAACGTACAGTACAAAAGACTGGAAAAAGCAGAGAAATACAAAATCAGCACACCAGATTTTGAAGAGCATAACAAACATATACAGAATAAGCACAAAATATAAACTAATTCTTCAGAGAAACTTTTCTACTTTTGTATTGAGGAACTATGACTATGTATTTTAAATGTTTCCCACAGCCTCTTAAATGAATAATTTATGGGTGCCACCTCATGAATCTTTTGTTCCTTCCCATGGCAAGTACAACTATTACTGTTTTGTTTTTTTTTTTTTTCGTATTTGGAGAAACACATTTACAGTCTGTTTTGATTTAGAGCTCTGTTGATGGTCAATAAATGTGAACTTAGGGTAAGGTTAAGATAAGCTGCTTCCTGTCACCACACATGGACAGGACTATATATTTAGCTGGCAAATTATAACAGGAGATCTGCATGGTTCTGTGTGGTTTTGTCTGTGTGAACTGATGTGCAACTCCTATCCTGCCCTCAATGCTACATGACAAATGTTCTGAGGTTAAAAATTGTACTGTGGGAATATTTGACACAGTTGTAAAGAGAAAGTGCAAGAAACAAGTGTAAAATTAATTTATGATGAAAATATAATATTCATAATGTTTGAACTATGTACAAATCTGCAATTAATACTTGTTAAATTATAATATTACATCCTTGGGAAATTCTATATGCATTTTATTTTATTTTTCTTCACCAAAAAATTTTAAATTTCATGATTGCATTGCTTTTATGCAAATGGGATATTCTTATATCTGTTTACAGGAGGAAGTAATGATATATATATATATATATATATATATATATATATATATATATATATATTATTACTTTAGAAAAGAACCAAAAGTAGTCACTTGCCATGTCTGAAAGCTTTTTACTACTACTACAGAGAAAAAAGCGATACTAAAAAGATACAGAGGACTTGGTATCCAACACACTAAAAACAGTAAAATAAAACATATGCTAACTATTTTGGGGAGAAAAATATTGGTTATGTTCAAAGTTATTAATTGACACATTTTATTTTCAAAAATTATGAAAATAATCTAAAGACCTACACATCATAAAGTAGATAAACCATAACAACAATATAAAATTCAGTCATAAAGTAATGAGGGCTATCTTTATAAACGGATATGGGATAGATTTCCAGGGTTAAAGGTTAATTGAGATGAAAAAGAATGAAATGTGTTTATCTGGTCTTGGTAGGAAAAAAATACTGAAAACCCTTTAAAAAAAGATAATACTGAATGAGCATTTTAGATCAAAATGTATGAAAGAGCATGACAAAGATGAGGAGCAATAAAGTTACAGTTCTTTGAATATATTTTCCATGTGCTTTTTAGTATTATACTAATATATAATATCCTAAAAATTAAATAAAATACTGGTGTGGAATGTATGAGACAAAGATTTTGTATTTCAAAAAATCATAGAAGGGCTACAGAAGGCTCCAGTAGAAAGGAATTAGTCTAACTTAGACAGCAAGATGCTCAACATAAGCTCTTAGTGAACAAAAGCTGAACACAGCTAACGAAATGTCCCCAGCCAGAAAACTTGGTTCTTAGTAGACACAGACTGTAAATTGTTGAACTGCAATAAGAATAATGGACCACATAAAGGTCTGCTTTTCCTGTACCAAAACTGTATTTCAGAATGGAAAATTTATGAATATATTGACAACAATTGCAGCTAGTTTTCTAAATGTTCAATGTTAGGTTATATATTCCACCAGGGTGATGGGGCAGACAGCAGAATCAGACTGGGCTCTAGTTGCCTGCCCCATTGGCCCACCAATGCAGTTGCCTTTAGCCCCTTGCTTCATGGACACAGAGGAACTATTCTGTTGCCAAGTTCAGCAGAGAAAATTTTGATAATTAAGTGCAATTGGAAAGACAACAGACCAGGTAAACTGACTGCCCATAAGGGGGAGGAGGAAAGATGTTGAAATACTGCAAGTTATCGTAGCAGAGATATGGAGCTAGAGTCCTGGAAGGATCAGATACAGGGGTCCCCCTGGGAGTCAGGATCCACTGATACCCCACCACCAAGTGCAACTCAGAAGATTTTGAGAGTTAAGTCTGATGGAAAGACAACAGACCTGGAAGACTGACTGTCTATGATGGGAGAGTGGAGAGATGACAATATGCAGCAGACATGTGGAGCTAGAGCCCTGGTAGGATCAGAGGTGGGAGACACTGCTGAACACACGAGCATTCACACACACACACACACATACACACACACACACAGACACACACACACACACACACAGACACACACACACACACACAGACACACACACACACACCGGGGGGGGGGGATCAAAAAAAAAATCTGAACTAGAAGCCGAATCAAGATGGTGAAAAAAGGAACTGAGGGCAAAGTAACATAGAGCATGGGGCACTGCAGGCAGGGGAACAAGGTGAGCACCCAGGATGACAGGGAACCAGTCCTCCAGCAACCACCCAAACAAAGCCACTGCTTCTATTGCTTTGGCTGCCACACTTAGAACCCTCCTTGATGGGATGAGGAAAGCATAGACTGCAGTGCTGCCTGCTGACTGAAGGCTGAAGGCAGAAGGCAGAAGGCCTGAGGCAGCAGGATGAACAGTGCTTGGAGCAGGGTGGGCCCATCTGAGCAGACCTTGCCCTCAGCCACATTGACAAACCACAGGATTGCCCTGTACCTGACAACTTGGCAAGATAGCCCAGTTGGAGGATGTCTCATTTTCTGGGTTAGGTCTCCAAATGGGGGACTGGTCTTTGCGCATTTGCTGGAACCATCCAGCCACTTTGTCACCTGCCATACTGGAGTTGAACCCCTGCTCCCAGAGCTGCAGCTGCTGCTAGTATCCCCTCCCTGATTGGGCGGGGCAGATCATAGAATCCAGCACTTCCAACGGGCTGCATGTTTCAGGCACAAGGCCTGAGGTAGCTGTGCTGAGGGCAGCATGATGTTCAATAGCCTATAGTCTGAGAAAGTTCTGTCCACTGAAAGGCTGCCAAACCACAAGATCACTCTGAAGCAGAGAAATCAGCAAGATATCCCAGCTTAAAAAAATGTGTCATCCTCTGGGCAAGGTCTCCAGACATAGGACCAGCCTTCTGGTGACCATTAGACCTATAGACCTGCCTGGCCACTTCACTGCCTTCCATACTGGACCCAAACCATTGCTTCTGTGGCTATGGCTGCTCCTTGTTGTGCCCTCTCTGATGGGCTAGGGGAGTACACAGACTTCAGCAATGCTAGAGGGCTGTAGGTGAATAGGTTGAGGTAACAGAATGCATGGATGGTGCTGGGATCACTGCAGGGCTCAGCTGCCTAGAGTCTCAGTAGGCCCTGCCCCAAACATGCTGTCATATCTTGGGAACCCCTGATTCTGAGCAGCAGCAGGATGCCCCAGTCAAATAATGTTGAATAGGTAGGGTTAAACCTCTTCCTTTGGGGAAGGGCTTTGAAGGTTTCAGGATGCTCATGTGGACCAGGGTGGTGGCAGTTCTATTTGCATTGCTTGCACTGCCAGAGTTCACCTGCCATTGGCCTTTGGCATTGTGAGGTGCTGACTCTGGCATATAGACTGGGACTCTGGGTGATGTCTGGGTGCCTACTTAAAGTGTGATGGCCAGTGTGGTGCCTGGGGGTCTGCTGAATGCTCAGTGCCCTTAGGATGTCTGGGTGCATGTGAGATGGCCAGATACCTGCAAGAGAACAAGAAGGCAAAGGTGTCTAGGTGCTTGAGGGATGGCCAAGAACCTGCCCAGTGTCCAGGAGCCTGTGGGGAAAAAAGGGTGCCTATATAATGTCCAGGTGTCTATGGGAAGGCTGATACCTATGTGATGTCTATGTGTTTTCAGAGTACCCCATTGCCTGCTGGAGGTCCAGTGGGATATGCCTGTGGGATATCCTGGTGCCTTGATTTGTATCTTGAACTTCTACCAAGGCTGTACCTTCACTAATGGCCTCTCCTGGCCTCTCAAAGTGTCAAGCCTCAGTTGTTCTCCATGACCCTTTCATGCCTTCAAAACCATCACCACCTGGGTAACTCTTATTGTACCAAGTTCAGCTACCAGCAGGAGATATAACCTCACCCAGTTCTGGAAGATAGCTTCTGTGTGCTGACCCTGAGGAAATACTTTCCAGATTTTAAGATGGAGTCTAATTTACTGGAAAAATAACTGGTCACCTTGTCTGCATTAAGAGTCCACTCGTGTGGAGTTCTCATCACCATCACCAGTATCTGGATTGCTTGTCTTTCTCTTAGTCGGGTTTGCAGAAAACAAAAAAAAATTTTGGTCAGAGAGCCAAGGCTTCCACAACAGGGTTCCTCGGCCAGTGGGAAGAATCTCCAGTTGAAACATTCTGGTGGTTTGGCATTCCTTTTTCACCACCACTAAGGGTAAACATACAACTCTTTCCATAGATCTCAAACACAACATCTTGATCTTCACACACATACAATGCAGCAGTCAGAAAACTCAATTTGTGAAACAGCATGCTACCACCAGCAACAGGAGGGAGCATCAGCATCATGGTCAGGAAAAGCAGTAAGAACCTTGCTTTTTCCTGCTCCCAGCTGAAGTCTTTGTCTCTAAGGGCCTCCATTCTGTGGCTCTCGCTTTTGAGCCCTCATTCTCACTTAATTTTCACAATTTTCTCTTCATAAAGGCCGATTTCCTTTCTTTCTCTCCTCTTCTTTCAGGAGCCTTCAATTAGTACCATAATTTCTATCCTTTGGTAGCTTCCCTGAACGTACTTTACCGGACTATGTGAAGTCTGGAGTTTCTTTCTCTCCTTCCTTGTCTCCACATTGGATTATGTAGTGTGATGTTCTGCTCCATGTTGGGCACCATTTATAGCTGTATGCAGCTGTGTCAGCTCAGCAAGGAGACATGGAGGTAGTCTCATATGTGCTAACTCTGCCAGATCTCAGCCGAGGGAATCACCCTCATGGCACCACGCCATGGCACCTTCCTGGGCAGTAGAACCCTGAGCGTCTGAGCTCAGGTGTTTTTTATTCATTCAGAACCCCTCAGGTATCCCACTGATAGCTTATGCAGATCATTAGCAATCAAACATCCCTCACATAAATCCAGCACCTGCAGGCAGAACATACAAAATGCCAAGGCCTATGCATCCCTGTTTCCAACAGGGCACAAAAACAATGATTTTAAACACAACTAAAAATAAACTTGCACAGCAGTGTTGACTGTGTGTTGCATGTTTCATTGGCCTGTTCAGCTGGCGCATTCATGGGAAATGTTTGCTGGTGTTGGAGTCTGGGGGAGGGAAAACCTGGAAGGGAGAGGGGAAGCAGCAGTTGCATTTCTATTGCATTGACAGAGAATACTCTCAAGATAAAGTCTTGGGAAAGAGGGGGGGCAGGTTTGTGGTCAGGTGGCCCACCTGTTTTTATGGCAGGCAAGTCCTGTGAGTGAGCAAGAGGTGCAAGTCAGCCTGAGTTGGGGTTAGGGGCTAGAGCAGAGTGATGATGACTGAGGATTGGGTCTGGCAAGCCAAGAGAGTAGGGAATGTCCTTGGCCAGGAGACCCACCTCTTCTTCTGGTCAACATGACTTGTGACTGAGTGGGGTATGTGCATCCAAGTTGGGAGCTGTAACATGGCAATGAAGAATGCAGAGGGATGACAAATGATTGGATCTGTGGGAAGCAAACTGGTAGAGTGGAGCTAGTTTTTATATTTCCTTTTTCTTTTTATTTATTTATTTTTGGGGAGGGGGATTCGAGTCAGAGTTTCTCTGTTATAACTGGGTGTCCTGGAACTCACTCTGTAGACCAGGCTGGCCTCAAACACACAGAGATTTGCCTGTCTCTGCCTCTGAGTGCTGGGATAAAAGACATTGCTATGACTACCCAACCTTTATTTATATTTTTAACTAGCAAAATATGTGCTATAAAGTCTGAAGTTTACTACATGTAGATTATATTTGATTATGTAAAGATAATGTGTTTAGAATCATTTGCTTTAGAAGTTCTCCAAATCCTATCTGGATCAGATCCAATCTAGGGTTAACTGTAGGGCAATCATTGCCAGTGTGAATTTGAACACCCTGATGGGCTCATTTAGGATTCTGCATGGTGTTTATGAATCACAATAATAACAAGCAAATAAGCAAATGACCTGTGTCCTCTGGCCTTTTTTCTAGTGTCATGCTACCTATTCACTGAGAGTGGGATTCAGTTTATAGTGGACAAGCTTAGTAAGAGAGTAGGTCACAGGCTGAATTGGAAATGCTATTCCCAGATAAGATTTGGCTAGCAAAATGCAATTGACCATAGATATATAGTCAAATAATAATTATTTCCAGCTGTGGAAGTTACAGGGGAAATGGCCACACAGACTTCAGTGGCTGAAAATGTGCTTACAAGTAGCAATTTATACAGCTGTGTGTGAATAATGGCTTCTTCCCAAAATATCTTAGGCTTAAGCAACCTTTCTGTCTGTCAAACTAATCTCGGGCTTTAAGGCCATTGCTGCTTATCTGAAATCCATGCAATACAAGAAGATATCCTTAGACTTACACAATTTAGCATATACAGACCATGTTTTGCACCTTTGTTTTTGACCCACTCTTCACTGAAAATAACCTATAAGAAAATACCTGTTCATTTTTTTGTTACTACCTGTTAAAAGAATAACTCTGGGTATGTTAGGATTAGAAGTCATCTGAAGAGTAAGAGAAAACCTTGAGGCTGGGCTGAAGTAAAGGCTCTCTCCTATCATCAATATGGCTTGTAACAAAAACAAAAAACAATAAACAAACAAACTAACAAACAGTCGAAGGTATTAGTCAAGGAACCACAAACCACTGGTCAAAGAAAATGAAAATGCGACAAGCTGTTGCATAGGTGGAGAGAGGTTGTTGGTGCTAGGCTTGTGTCATCCGTCTCCACTACTCAAATTATTGAACATCTTTTCCTCTAAAATTTACTTTAAAAAATACAATTTTTATGTAAAAAACTTCAATATACCATTTCCGTACTGGATCTGCAAGAAAGCTTAGAAGAGCAATGGTCCAACTGAGGCCATGAGAAGGCTGGTAATGTGGCTCAGGGCTGCGTACATGGCTCAGTCTAATGAATCTTTCAGATCATGTGCTCAAGTCTACTCTTCTAGGCATCTTGCCATTGCTCCAGGTTATTGTTCCTTCTGCTCCAGTGCATGTCCAATAGTAATTGATTACATTGTTGACGGTAGGTATTTATGTTTTCTTCCACATGTTTCAAGTACAGACATCAAGGATCTTTAAACAGAAAAATTTTATTATGTAACAAAAGTAAAAGATGTAGACAGATTTTTCTGGCAAATTAATACTGGAGACCAGACATCTAAGGGGATATTACCACAGCTATAGAGGTCCCAGAACACAAAGCTATCAAAAGTCTCCTCTTCTCCCATCCTGTGCTGCTATTGCTGTATTTTAAAGGTGCTTTATCAATACCCCCTATGTATTTGGCTCACCTGGCTACTTTATCCCAACCCTGATGTTTGAGTGTTATAAACTTGAGAAGGATAGTGTCTTGTCATAATAAATGTCCAAAGAGAATGTCGTCCACTTCCACCAAAAGCATGATGACTGGAAACCTTGCTGGCCTCACTGGGGCATATGCTATGCTCCTTACAGCTCTTACATCCTTCTGGCCTTATTGGCAGGTGAACTGTGGCCCCTGTAGCTCATCCATCTTTTCAAGTACACACACTATTCACAAATATTTTCCTATGAATACAAAATGCTCATTTCTAACAAAAAAGACGATTTTTTTAAAAAAAGTGCAAATAAGCAGAATTACCTCCCATGACTAATTCCTAAGCAACCAATTCTTCTAGAAGAGAATACAAAAATACAGAAAGTAGCTGAAATGTCTGAGAAATAATTCAGCCTTACTTTTAGTTTTAATGTTAGTATTTACTTCAGAGAAAAAACCCTCCTCAGTTAATTTTTTTTAAATTTCTTGAGTTTATAGTACAATTACCTCATTTCCTCTAATCCACTCCTCCTTTCCTCCTTTCAAATCATTCCAAGTCTTTTCCCTTTGCTTATTTTCAAATGTATGGTGGTTTGAACAAGACTGTCCGCCAAAGGCTCATATGTTTGAGTACAGGGTCCTCAGATGGTGGAAGTATTTCAGAAGGTTTAGGAGGTTGCTGGATAAGATGGATATGGTCTAGAAGAAACTTACAGGCTGGAAATAAGCAGAATGGCTTCTGGTGTAAGCGTAGAATGTAGGAATAGCACAGGCAGGGTTGGCCAGACTAGGCAAGGGCACTGAATGTAGGGCACTGATTAGATATTTGGGGTTTGGGATAGCCTGTGTACAGTAGGTTCATCCTGGAGGAGGATGTTAACAATGACATCTTAATGAATGATAGGCATAACCAAGAAATCAAACAAAATAATTCCTAGAGTGAAAGGAAAATAAGACCAACAGCTACTTCATTCTAAGGGGAGAGTCCTAAGGCAGCCCTAGGATGAAAAGTTTATTCTGACAAATACTCACATTAAAATATCTTAGATACATAAAAAATACAACCTAATAATACACTTTGAGGCTGTTGAGAACAAACAAACAAACAAATTAAAACCAGCCAAGTTCAACTACAGTAGATTCCAAGCAATAACAAAGATTAGGAAAGTGATTAATGAAATAGAGATTAAAAGGACAATATACAACTGAATGACATCTCGACTCTTTGCAAAAGTTAATAAGATTGACAATCTGAACAAAAAAAATGAAGAAAAAAGATAAGACAAAAATATACAAAATTGGAGATCAAATGTTATCATTAAAACAATAGAATGTAAGAAATACTGACCATTATTACATATTGTATGAAAACTTACACTTCAAAATGCTAGGAAACTGAGAAGAAATACAAAGTACCAACAATATGCTCAGAAAAAGAAATTGATAAAAATACTCTAGTTAAAATAGCTCAAAAAATATACCCAGGAATACACTTAAATAAACACGAAAGTAAAGTGGAAACTTCAAGATATTACAAATGAAAATCAAAGATGATGTTAGGCATGTGAAGACCTTTCATGTTCTTTGATTAGTGGGACAAGCTATAGTGAAAAACACTGCAGACCCTGCAACACCAGGACAATGTCAATAGGTATAAATTTTGGGAGTTATTAAAACAATGTATGTGAGATTATTTCCTCTTCCTCCTCTCTTACCCCAGCTCCAGACCTCATTCACATCGCTGGCACAGCAGCAGAACACCTGTGGCAGCCTTCCCTGCCCAGCCTATTCCCATCTTCTTTGTCTTCCACTGGTCTCCCCCCCCTAACCTCCCTCCCTCTACTCATTGCTGTATTCTGGCTGACCCCAACTCCAGCAGGCACCCCAGCTATCCCACAAGCCATGCTTCCCAGAAAACCAGGTAGGCTACCTGCAAATTTTCTCATCTTCCTTTGTTCCCTGAGATCCAATCCCCATTCTGTATGTAGCGTAAAACCTGTTGTGGTCTACCTTTGCTCTCTAACTCTAACCCAGTGGATCACAAAAATCTTCCTTCCCCCAACTCATCCCAATATCCCAACCTCCTACACCAGCAGACATTCACTGGGAACATATCAGCTAGGAAAACAGCTAGGACAACTGAAGACTTTCACCACTCCCTCTTCCCCTCCAATCCTATCCCCCAGTCTCATCTTTAGTGCTGCAACAGGACACCAGCTGAAGCCTTCCTTCTCCCTTACCCAAATCTCCTGTGAATCCAACAGACCATCCCCTCCTAACCTCCAGCCCCTACTCATTGCTATATTCTAGGCCCTAAATGCAGTAGACACTCTCTGTGACAATCCAGGGACTATTCCTGCCAGAAAGACGGGTAGTCTGTCTGAAGATATTTCCCTTTTCTTCTGTTAATCTTGATCCTTCCCTCAGTTGTATCCCCAGCACTCCATCAAATCCTCTGGTGTAACCTCTCTTCACCCTCTCCTCCCATTCCAAGGAGTTGAAATAAGAGGATCCTGGTTGAACACTCTGCTATCCTCGTTTCTTAGAACCCCTTCAGACACCTAGACTATTCCCATTCCTAAGTGTCAGCTCCCAATAAACATATTCTATCTGGAATCCCCAGTGACCACAATAATCAGGTCCACACACAGGTATTACGCTCTGAAAATACTGAAGAAAAAAAAAAACTCCACCCAACAAAGACAAATTTATGAATTAGCACCAAGATCTATAACCATCCCAATCCTAAATGCCTAGATGCCAATATGAAACACAATTAATTACAACCAGGGAAGTATGGCTTCATTACAACCAAGATAGCATATAACTGTAGGCCCTGGATATTCCAACATAGCTGAAATACAAGAGAAAAACCTTAAAACTTCCTGTATAAAGATTACAAGGTCTTTAAAGAGGAAATTAATAATTATTAAAGAATGTAGGAAAACACTTAGAGGAAATGAATAAATTCCTTAAAGAAATGCAGAAAAACACAAGCAAACAGTTTAAGAGAAAAGGTAAAACTGTTCAAGACCTGAAAATGAAAATAGAAGCAATAAAGAAAACACAAACTGAGAGAATTCTAGAAATGAAAAATTTAAGATTTCAAATAGGAATGTGAGAGAAAAGATGCAAAGATACAAAACGTGGAAGACAGGATGTCAGGCAATGAAGATACAATAGAGTAAATGAAATCGTAGGTCAAAGAAAATGTTAAATCTAAAAAGTCCTGACACAAAACATGGGACACTATGAAAAGACCAAACATAGGAAAATAGGAACAGAAAGAGGAGGAGAATCCCAGCTCAAAGGAACAGAAAATATTTTTAACAAAATCATAGAAGAAAATTCTCTTAACTTAAAGGAGCAGATAAAGTTACGAGAAACAAATAAACACATATCATATATATTTACTATATGCATTAAAAAATCTCACAACTTTGTGTGGTCTAACTGAATTGGGCCCAAAGAGCTTAGGTACACGATTCTATTTGCATTGCTATAAACACAACTCTTCTCACAATACATTTGGTAATGAAGGTCTCACACATTCCTCATCCAAAAATGAATCTCACCACTTAGAACTCTTTCCTGCATGTATTTGCACATATATTTCTCTCTAAATAGTGGAATAATGGAATAAGTTTCTCCTCTCCTTAACACTTATCAAACGCGGATGGTTTATATTCACACGTATTCCCTGTTTATATGTATATTGGAAGGTAGGGTGCCGCCAATTCTGCCTACAGCGATTTGCAGTACATGTACAATAAAGTAAACTGTATCCTCACAGTGAACTTCTAGGCAGAACCTCTGGTTCACCGTCTTATATCTATGCATAATTGGGTGTGCGTATGATTAAAATAAGATGCATTATGGAAAGAGACATGTGTAGTGTGAATTAGGCCTTGCATAATCCAAGCCTGTCAGTCAAAATAGAGAATAACCTAAGTAACCAAATTTCTTCTTCTCTTAAACTCATTAAAAAAAATCCCTTGACAATAATTGTGGCCCAAACCCACTAATGGAAATTACAGTCATAAGCATCTTCATCAATGTGACCTGCTATTCCCTCCAGTATTTTCTGATATTTTCCATTGTTTTGCTTTAAATAAAATTGCCTGTCTACTTTGCAATCTATGTGGACTTGTATTTCATTTCTTCAGTAAGTGATCAAGAACCTGGACATATGCAGCCCAGACTGCACTCTCAGTATCACTTCCAACATACTTAACATTTTCTAAGTCAGCTTTTTGCAAAGAGACATATTCTACCTATTACTTATTCTTCTTTGGGCTGCCTATCTCTTATTAGAT
This sequence comes from Cricetomys ansorgei, assembly GCA_026225945.1. NCBI lineage: Eukaryota > Metazoa > Chordata > Mammalia > Rodentia > Nesomyidae > Cricetomys > Cricetomys ansorgei. The sequence continues at coordinate 9,892,857 of JAMJFZ010001360.1, forward strand.
TAAATTTTGCATCTCTATGAAAAGAATTGCTAAGACCACATGAGTGTTATAATTCTTCTGTTAAAATTTCTTGTTTCTTGTTTTCCCTATACACTCTGACTGATGATTTCTAAAGTCCTGCTCTCATTCCTCCTTTATGTTTGGAAATCTTTTCTTAACATGGTATGCTGCTGTACATATTATAAATACTCTGTGCTGCCTCTAAACTAGAGAAGCTTTTACAATGTAATAGCACAATTATAAAAACAATACCCAATAAGAAGACTATAGAACTGGGTGGTGGTGGTGCATGCCTTTAAACCCAGCACTTGGGAGTCAGAGGCAGGAAGAGCTCTGTGAGTTCGAGGCCAGCTTGGTCTACAGATTAAGTTCCAAGATAGCCAGAGTTACAAGAGAGAAACCTTGTCTCCAAAAAATTAAAAAATAGAAGAAGAAGACAAAGACAGAGGAGGAAGAAGAGAAGGAGGAGAAACAGAAGAAGAAGAAGAAGAAGAAGAAGAAGAAGAAGAAGAAGAAGAAGAAGAAGAAGAGGAGGAGGAGGAGGAGGAGGAGGAGGAGGAGGAGGAGGAGGAGGAGGAGGAGGAGGAGGAAGAGGAGGGGGAGGAGGAGGAGGAGGAGGAGGAAAAGGAGGAAAAGGAGGAAGAGGAAAAGGCAGAGGAGGAGGAGGAGGAGGAGGAGGAGGAGGAGGAGGAGGAGGAAGAAGAAGAAGAAGAAGAAGAAGAAGAAGAAGAAGAAGAAGAAGAAGAAGAAGAAGAAGAAGAAGGGCAGTAGATATGTAGAAATTAGCATCTGGCCTGAGAAACTTGCATTCTAAGGGTTAATTGAATGTCATGCTGATATAGTAAAATGTGTGAAATGTTTTTCTCTGGAGAAAGCTTAATGATTAAGTGCTTTACACTTTAGGACTGCATCGCTACACATGCTGGAACAAAGTCAGAGAATCAGTTAAGCATATTTTTTTGTTTAATTTGCAATCCTTTTAGAGAAAGGGATTTTATTTGACAAACTGAAAACTTCCCCAGGTCATTGTGATTCAGCAGTGTTCACGGGTGGAAAATTTAGGCATCCCACAATAGAATACACAGCAGAATTATATTCCCAGGGAACTTTTGCTATTTTCTCCTTTCAGGGAGATGTGTTATACAATGAAAACAGATTCTGTGCTTCTCACCAAGTTATGCCTGAAAGCCACACATGGGTGTTTTAAAGCTCTTTATAGATCATTTGATACTTAAAATTATATTTGTCTATGTGAAGGAATCACATTTAGAGATCCATGTGGTTTGGATGAAATGCAAAAAGAATGTTGAGAATTTTGGTACACTTTTAATTCAAGTATTCAGAAAGAGGTAGCAAACATCTTTAATCCCAGTATTCAGAAGGCAATGGTGGTCCACACGTTTAATCCCTAAGACAGAAATAGTGTGGAAGCAGACACAAGATGCAGAGCTCAGAAAGAGTCAGTTTTACAGAAGAAATGACATCCGAGATGAGTCAGTGAAGTACAGGCAAAGTGACTAGTCAGAGAAAGAGTTAAAGATTGAGACATAGTAAGGACATACTCAACTTTCAGAAAAGAAAGATGGGCTCTCACCTTAGAGCAGTCAGTTATAGTAGGCAATATGAGGCCAGCAGTCTAAATCAGACAGATTGGGGACAAGACACAGAAGTGGTCTGACTGAGAAGCAGAGAGGATGACTGAGACAGTATGGATCAACGAGAGCTCAGAGAGAGACATACTGACACAGTGGCAGCTGAGCAGAAGTCAGTACAGACAGGAGGAGTGTGTCAGTTTGAAACAGAGAAGAGTAGTTCAGCCAGAATAAGCCAGAGTCAGAAGAGTTCAGTCAGGAACAGTAAGTGAACTCAGAAGATCAGTTTGAACCAGTCAGCTTTGAGAACAGAAGGAGCTAATTGTAGTGCTTCAGTCAGCAGTAAGTCTCAGAGGTTTATTACATTGCACAGAGGTTTAAATGTTCTGGATTGTATGAAGGCTGCCAGTTCTAGGTTTTAGAGTAAATTGTAGGGAGGCCAAAATGTTCCCAGGCTTCAATAATAAGAACTGGTCATTTTATCAATCAAAGAATAAAGTGCCTTTTCCCCAGATCAATGGCTACCTCTGGCATCTGTCTCCATTCCTTTATTAGGAAGAAATAAGCAAATAAAACATTGCAAGCATATGTGTGCGTATAATAATTATTTTCTTTCCTTTCAAAACTTTTCTATGTTGAATAAATTTTCTATTATTCTACTTTAAAAAGGAATGGATGATAAATATGTCAAAAAATATTGACATGCCCAGGGCTTTGCACAAATACAATATACTTTAAAAGCAAATGTCCACCCCTCAACCTCAGACTTCGATGCCATCATCTAAAAGTTCTCTTGGCAAGAACCTTTAAAGAGAGATCCCTCATACAAAGGTCCTCTAGTCTATTTCTTTCCCTAGTTTTTCTCAGAATCTGGATTTAATATAGTATTTGAAATAAAAACTGAATTAAAAGGAAAAGATTTTCCTATATATAAAAACTACACGGAATATAGTGATATTTTACTGATTATATTTATCTTAGTGGCAAGAAAATGATTCAAAAGCTAAAGTTGAATGGTAGAAAACACTTTTTAAAATTAAAAAGAAAAGGAAATTTTATACTTCATCATTTATTTTAGGAGATGATATCTTCTAAATGGCAAGAGTTGTTGAAGCTCGTATAGTATTCCAGCTCTGTATTTCAACTTCTGTACGGCAAATAAGTTATCATTTACTATCTAAAAAAATATAAAGAATTTTGCTTGAAAAGTTGGCTTGGGGAATTATATATATATATATATATATACATTACATATATTACATATATTACACATATATATATATATATACATATATATAACAAAATCAGCATATGATGTTTTAAATACCATTATGACATTTATGAATTAAATGTGTTTCTTTTTTTTTTTTTAGTTCTCTCTTTTTGGGAATTTCTTTGCCCCATCCATCTTTTTTCAACATCTAGTATTTCTCCCTGTTTCTTTTCTAGATTTTTATACCATATTGTATTTCAGTAGAAAATGGCATCATGTTTTAAACCTAGTGATGATCTAGTACTGTTTTGGGGGGGGGCAATCAGTTCTATCATGTAAGGATTTTTTCTGACTCTTTCCTTTCTTTTTAAACTCTCCAGGTTGTTATGATGATATTACTAATACATTTGAGCTTACTCTATATCCACAAAACAAAAAATTTAAAAAAAACCTAAATAAGTCTATTATTCTTCATGTTTTTATGACAAGATTTTTTCAAGCTATTAACTTAAAAATATATAAAAGGATAAAAGAAGATGACTGAGCGTGTAATTTTATATCTTTGAATGTAGAAATGAAAATTGTGTCCTAGATTTTATGTCTCTTCCTAAATTTTTATCCATAAGAAAGCAACAGAAATATATTGTTGACAATGAAAAGTTTACAAGGTCTTTTCAGAAGGACTTTCAAATTGAGTTGTATATTTGATAATCATCTAACTTTTTACAAGAAAAATAAAATTAAAATTGCAAATTATTTCAATATGAAATTCAGAAGGAAAAATAATCAGTGATCATAATTGATTGAGTAGCAATACACAGAATTTTTAATATTTTAGTCCTATGTAGGCTATATAACATGTAAAAATACTAATTAAATAAAATATTTGGAAAATGCTATCAACCAATATTAATCAGGAAGAAATTGAACTAATAAATTAGGGCTTAACATTGAAAAAACATGTCTTTACAGTTCTGGATTTCTCAGTAGGCTCAGCTAAGCACAGAGCCTTTAATCCTTGGCACCTTGATAAATGCTTTAGATGCCAAATATAAGAGAGGGAGTGGTGGAGAGAAAATAATGAAGTAATTAAGGGAATATATTGCGAGAGCTTCTAACATTGATGATATTTTAGAAAGTCTTGGCATTCTGATCAAACCCTGGACCTTTAATTGCCTTAGGGTAAAATGCCAGTTGTTTGTAAATTTTACCGATTTCCAGGTGATTTCAATTTTGAGTGATATTGGAGGCAGTGAGTTCCACACATAGGGTAAAGGAGTTTTGAGAGGTCTAGAAAGAAATCTTCACATACATTATATGGCTCCTATGACAAGCATGCAAAGCGATACATATAAAATTAAAAACGTTAAACTATAGGAGAAATATAGACGTGGCTGGGCATTTAGTGAATTGTTTTAGCTGATACGATGACATTTTATGATATCTATGTTGTGCTTGTGATTGATATGATGTGATCTGGGATGAAGAAAGGGAAACTAGGCATGCAAGTACATCTACATGTGCATATAGAGTGGCTTAGGATGATCAGTTAACCAGCTCTGAAGTGCTACGATGGAGCAGGATATAAAAGACCTGTTTAGTTTGTAGCTGACAAGTTAGCTCTTCTCAGCTTTATAGCTCACAGTCATTGTTCCCTATATCAGGGCAGTTCTTACAGTCCTGCCTTTCAAGGGATAACAGACAACAATTGTGCAAATCTCCCAATTTAAAAAGAAATCATTTCTCTAAAGTATGTCAGTGTGTTAAATGTATTCAGTGATTATTTATGTCCCCTTCCACCTAACTAATGGTCCAGATAACTAAAAAGCAAGCCCAATTTTTGCAGTCACTACTTCAAAGCAGCAACACATGGTGGATTGTCTTGAACACAGAAATAATTCTTTCTGCTTTGATGCTCTGAAAGTGGAGTTCATATATCCACCACCAGAAAAGGAAAAAAAAAATCTACAACAGAGTTGAATGTAAGAAAGAAAATATATATGTACCATTATATTCTTGTTCATGAGTCATGTATCCTTTTACCTACATCCCATTATTCTTCATCACTGAATATTACCCTTTCTTGGCTTCTTTTCTAAAATTTTAAACTATATCCACATATACACCTATTTAAAAATATGCATATATAATCTAGGCTTAAAAATCTGTGTTTGACTCCTTTTTGAGTTTGAGTAATTTCACTTAAAAATTGCTTTCCCCAGATCTATTTAGTTTTCTTTATATTCCGTTATTTTCTTTTTCTTCACAGCTCAGTAATATTCGATTTTGGATATGTTCCATATTTTTTATATTTATTTTTGTTCTCTCATGCATTACATCCAGACTGTAGCCTCCCCTCCCTCCATTCCTCCCAGCTTCCCCTTAAGTCCCCACTAGAGCATATCCAATTTCTCCCAGCTTCCTCTCAGAAAAGAGCAGGTCTCCCAGGCTTACCAAATGAATAGAGCATAACAAAATACAACAGGACCAGCACAAGCCCCCACCTCAAGGCTGGACAAGGCAGTCCAGCAGGAGAAAAAGGGTTCTAAGGGCAGTTGAAATGGCGAGAGAATTCCCCTCACTCCAACTTTTAGGAGTTACAGAAGTAAACCAAACAAAACAACCTTAAGATGTAAGTAGGGAACCTAGCACAGACCCATGCAGGCCCCATGTCTGCCGCTTCAGTCACTGTGAGCCCTTATGCATCCTGGTCAGTTGATTCTCTTTGTGTCCTAAATTTGTCTGGTACCCACAATCCCACCTTCCCTTCTTAATCAGGGTTTCCGGATCTCGGCCCAAGTGCTTGGTCTTGGGACTCTGCATCTGCTTCTATCTGTCAAAAGGAGAATGTCAGATGACACTTAGGATAAGCACTGGTCCTAGGACTCCAGACTAATCCAGTTCCCAGTTTCAGGCCATCCCTGCTGTGTCACACATGGGCTCTTCTCTTAGCGTGGTGTTCTGCCCCTCAATTGTTCCAGTGCATCCTGCAGGTTAAGGCAGGATTCTGTATCTCGAAGGTTTTGAGACTGGGTTGCTGTCCCAGTCCCACCACTGGAAGCTTTGACTGGTTACAGAAGATGGCCTATTCCGGCTTCTTATCCTCCATTACTAGGACATCTTGTAGATTCCAGGGAGTTTTCACGGTACTAGATTTCCAGATAATCCCCACAAATGACCCTCAATTCTAGTTGCATCTTCTTATAGTCTATCCCTCTACTCTTCTCCCCAACCTGACACCTGCTGTTTCTATTCCCATTCCATCCCCCACCCCGTCCAGTTGCAAAATCTGTTAATACCCTCTTTCCGGGGAGATCCACGTGTCTCCACTGGGGCCCTCCTTATTACATAGTCTCTCAGGATCTGTGGATTGTAGTATGACTATGTTTTTCTTAACAGCTAATACTTACTTATAAGTGAGTACATATTATGCTTGTGTTTATGGGTCATAGTTACTTCATTCTGCATGAATTTTTTCTAGTTCCATCTACTTGCTTGTAACTTTCATAATGTTAAATTTTAAATACCTGAGTGACAGATTGAGGACACAGGAATCAACTAACCAGGACTCATAGGGGCTCACAGTGACTGAAGCAGAAAGGGAGCCTGCATGGGTCTGTTCTAGGTTCCCTACACTTACCTTAATGTTGTTTGGTTTGCTTTTCTTCTGTAACTCCTAAAATACCACATTTTCCTTACCATATTTTTCTCCTGAAGGGCATCTAGGTTGTTTCCAGTTTCTGACTATTATGAATAAAGATGCTATGAACATAGATGATCAAGTGTTCTTGTGATAGGATGGGTTGGGCTTAGGGTATATGCTCAGGGGTGGTATAACTGGGTTTTGAGGTAGACCAATTTTGAATTTTCTGAGGAATTCCCATATTGATTTCCATAGTGGCTGTACAAGTTTGTATTTCCCCCAGCAATGGAGGAGCATTCCCCTTGCTCCACATCTTTGCCAGCATGAATTGTCCTTTGTGTTACTGATCTTAGTCATTCTGACAGGTGTAAGATGGAATCTCAAAGTGGTTTTGATTTGCCCTTCCCTAATGGCTTAGGTGCTTCTTTAGGTGCTTCTCAGCCATTTGACATTCCTCCTTTGAGAATTCTTTACTTAGATCTGTACCCCATTTTTTAATTGGATCGTTTATTTTATTTTGCTGATGTCTAGTTTCTTGAATTCTTTATATATTTTGAATATGTATAGGAAGTAGATTTGTTAAAGATTTTTTCCCATTCTGTAGCCAGCATAGGCTGTCATTTGTGTTATTTATCTTAGCCATTCTGACAGGTGTAAGATAGAATCTCAAAGTAGTCTTGATTGGCATTTCCCAGAAGGCTAAGGATGTTGAACATTTCTTTAAGTGTTTCTCAGCCATTTGAGATTCCTCCATTGAGAATTCTTTGTTTAGATCTATACCCCATTTTTAAATTGAATTATTTGTTTTCTTGTTGTTTAGTTTCTTAAGTTCTTTATGTATTTTGGATATTAGCCCTCAAGTGGAAGTGGAGTTGGTGAAGATTTTTTCCTATTCTGTAGGCTGCTATTTTTGTCTTAATGACAGTGTCCTTGGCCTTACAGAAGCTGTTTTCAGTTTCATGAGATCCCGATGATTATTATTCAATTTCCCCCTCTCAAGGAGATCCAGGTGACTCCCCTCCTCACTCTGAGGTGATCCTTCCATTCCCATCCCCACTTGATGCCCCAATTACCCTGGTAAAATATACTCTATTTTCCCATCTTAGAAAGATAAATGTGTCCTCGTGTAGTCACTTCTTTCATACCTAACATCTACGGATCTACGGATTATAGCTTATATACACGTATAAGCAGATATGTACCATGTTTATCTTTCTGGATCTGGTTTACCTCACTGAAGGTGATTTCTTTCTAGTTCATTCAATTTTCCTGAAAATTCTAGGATATATTTTTTTAACAGCTGAATAATGTTCCACTGTGTAAATGTACCATATTTTCTATATCCTTTCTTCTGTTGAGCATAATCTAGGTTGTTTCTAATTTCTGAATATTATCAATAGAGGATACATGAACATACTTATGTATTTCTGTTGTAGGATGAGGTGTCCTTTGGTTATACGCCCAAGAATGGCATAGCTGTATCTTGAAGTAGTTTGATTACCGATTTCATGAGGAGTCTCCATATTGATTTCCACAATAACAGTCAGCTTTACACTCCTATTAGCAAGGGTATATTTCCACATTTTTTCCACATCCTTGCCAGAATGAGCTGCTACTTGTGTTGACATTAGCCATTTTGACAGGTATCTGTCAATGGAATCTCCAACTGGTTTTGATTTGTACTTCTCCCATGATTTGGGATGTTCAATTTTTTTTTTTTAAATGTTTCTCAGTCATTTGAGGTTCTTCTGTTGAGCATTCTTTGAACATTGTTGAAAGTGAATACTTGTAAGAGTTCCAAGGTGGAATTTAAGGTCACTTAGATATACTACTGCTAATCTTGGTTCTCAACATGGTTATATCTGGCAACAACTAAAACCTAAGCAGATAAGCAGATTGTGAGGGATTTTCTTGAGTAGGTCATTGGAAGTTGGAAGACTCATACTATCTCTAGGCCATAGATTCTGGTGGTAGCCCACAGAAAAGGACATGGAAAAAGCATAAGAAGGGCTATGTGGGATGGTTGGTGTTAGTCTTTATTCTAGCTCAGAGAAAGATAGAAAGGTATCCTGCCATTTGGAAACCAAGGAACCACATATCTCTGAAGTGGGGAAGGAATCACCAGTGGAGCTCTAAAAGGGAAGATACCCCGACAATTAGGAACCAAGGTCCACACAGCTCTGAGAAGAATGTGCCTTGACAGTAACAAGCCAAGGAGCCACATAGCTTTGACATGGAGAAGGTGTTGAAAGGGCCCGGGAACCTGGGGTTCAGATTCAGATTCAGAACCAGGATCAGATTCCTGAGTTAAATGATGACCCCCTTCGAGTCTCAGGATTAAGCAACAAACTCTCTCAGGCTTCATTGCCCAGGTGTTAGCTGTCATGTACTTGTAAGGGACCCACTCCCATCAGACAAGCAAAGCCAATCAGTTTAAAAGATAACAAAGGCAGATTCCCGCAGGTGGAAATCTGAGCCAATCAAAGTTGTGTAAGCTCTATCCCCAGCCCCCTTCCCCTGTGCGCCATAAAATGCCAAAAGACACAGGAATCAGAGTTCGCCTCCCACTCTCCCTCCTAGGAGACTTGTGGAAGATGAACCCCAAGGAGCTGGATATTAAAAGCCTCAACGGTTGTATCCATCCTAAGTCTCCTGGGTTTTCTTTGGAGGTCGTCTTTCGCTGGTAGACCCTGACAGGGGCTGGGCAGTGGGGCGTGGGACCCAGGTCTTTTCAGTGTCCCCAGTGGAAGTGTTAACACCTCTGAGAGGAAAGGTACCCTGGCAGTTGGGAGCCAGGAAAACACATAGCTCTGAGGTGGGAAAGATGACCCCATGGAAAGGTATCCTGGCAGTCAGGATCCGAGGAACAGCTCTGAATTGAAGGTACTCTGAAAGTTAAGAGCCCAGGCACCACACAGTATTGAGGTGGAGAAGGTATCCTCAGCTGAGCTGGAGTGTTACAATGTAACAGTACCACTCTGCTCTGCTTCAAAGGGAGAAGTTTCCCAGGTGTTGCACCTCTGAGGGGAAATATCCCTAGCTGAGCTAAGGTATTCTTCTCTTCCTTACTTCCATTTTTTACATCTTCGCTGACCACAAAGACACCTTCATGGAGCAAATCTCACAAAAGATATTTATTGGGAGTAGTTGTCTCCACTCAGGAGGAAGGCAAAAGCCAAAGCTGTGATCTGCACTCAGCAGAATGTGACTCTTTATATAGTATTTCTATGGGGATGGGAGTGGGGCTTTCTAGGGTGACCTGCTTTCCAGGGTGCCCTGGGGTTGGTGGTGTGAGGCCGGAGACCCCAGGCCCTGATCATTAATCCTAAACTCTTAACAGGACGTTCCAGAACTCCCTGTTCCAGGAACTAGCCCACCCCAGAAACCACAAAACAATTATTGTCAGGCTTAATTCAAGAGCACTGTGACCCAGCCCACATTCCTAAAATGAGTGGCGGCTACAGGCACCGCCTAATAGCCTTAGGCAAGGGACTTTACCCTAAGTGTACATTTCCTGGTGCCCTTGACCTTGCTATCATCAACTTAAAGGTTAACTGGCCCCTACCTATCAAAATGAGAAAACAATTTGGGAACTAATCAACTTGTACCAATTCGGTTTATGCCCAACAACTGTATAAAAAGCTTCACCATTTGTTCCTTCGGGCCGCTTCTATCCTGCGAGTTAGAACGGCCCCAGCGCTGGTTAATAAACCTCTTGCTTTTTGCATGGATTATCCGGACTGTGTCTCTCTGTGGGCGCGTCACCAAGTTGGGGTCCAGTTCGGGAACCCAACAGTTGGATTTTTTCACCCTATTTGAATAATCTGGGAAGACAGACCCATTGAGGGGATGGAAACAATACAGAAAACTGGGGGTGGGGCCTATTGAGGGGCTTGAAGGTGTGCAAAGCTGGGAGTAGCTAATTTTTGCACCTACTTTTGTCCATTCGGGCACAGAAGTCAGGGGGCAGGGTCTAGTCACTTGCTGACCTACAAGTGTGTACAGGGGTCCCTGGCACTCTGCACCTCCAGCTTCTCTGTGCACAAAGGAACTTGGCCCTCCCCCAGCTGTTACCACATTTCCCATAGCATGGGCTTCAACTTCCTCCTGTGGAGTCCCAGCATACAGCCTGGTGCTGTTGCGATCCTACAGGGGCAGGCAGTAGCTGCGTGTTTCACATGCAGGAGCACTGCAGGTGTAGGTCTACATTTGGGAGGGAGGAAAAGGGAAGGAATAAAACAAAAACAAACAAAAATAGTTAAATAATTTTTTTTCTAAGTCTCCCCTTCAGAAAAATCTAGAGTGACCATGGAAACAAACCTTTAAGCATATTTGTTAGGCTCTAATTTGGGTTAATTGAAGTGGGAAATAGTTCCTGGGCTCAGTCCTCCAGCATAATAAAGAGAACAATGCAAGTCATGACAAAGCATTCACCCCTCTGTGTCCTGACTGCAGATACAGTGTGACCAGATGTGTCACTTTTCCTGCCATAACTAGCTCTATTCCTGCAAATTATAAACCAAAAATAACCTCTTCCTTTATTAAGTTGCTTTTGTTATGTATTTGATCATAACAATGAGAAAAAGTAACCAACATACAAATCGGTAACACTAAGTGAGGCGGTAGGACAACAAGGATCACGTGATTCGCAGGCTTGTGGAACTGTTTACGGAAGGAATGTAAAGAATTTGGAACCTCGGGCTACAAAAACTCCAGAATAGTATAAGCAGAGCTTAATCTTCCATCGTAATGGGAGCCCAGCAGACCAGAAGATGCAGAGAACTGTGGTCAGTTGAAGCCAAACTCATTGCATTTCAGAGAGCAGCATGGATTTAGAGGTTATCAGGCTTGAGGTCATCATTTCTGTGTTCTGGGAAAGAGTCTGGGAAAGAGGTTGAATTCAAAAGCATTGGAATAATTTGTTTAACCGAGAAAAATGTCAAAACTAGAAGTATTTAGGCTCTGTGAGAGTGAGCATTCTATTGAGGTCTACAGTAAAAATAGCAACAGACGAAAGAGAGGAATTCTAAACGTGTACTCTTTGGTGGGGAAAGGAGGAAATCTATATATACTGATTTAAGTTAGTATGATTTTACCTCTCCTGGCTTTTACATCATCGAAATATTATTACAGTGTCACTGCAAAATAAAAAAAGAAAAACACAGCAAAAATATAAATATATAAATAGTCATGAAAACACAAATTAAACATATAATTTAATACTATGAATAAAGTTAACCTGACAAACATTATGTACTGACTTAATAGATCTAAAGATAAACTGTCAGGCATAGTAGAAAAACTCAGTTGCTTCTTAGAAAGTATTTGATATAGCCTTAAGGAAATTTTAAATTGTTAATAAGCTCCTAGTTACAAAGTGTGAATACAGAATAACCCATGAAGACCTACACAGAGAATGTTTGCAATGGCAGAGTCTAAAGCAAAAGTAGATATTAAAAATTGCAGAAAAATGAAACAAATTATGTCATTATATGAACTAGACTATGTTAACCAATATTCTAGCTTATTTAGAAGAGTTTGTTAACAGTCAAGCAAAAGACCCAATATAATTCTATTTTTCAGGGAAAAAAAAAACAAACTTTGCTCACCCCTAAGTAGCTACTGTTCACATGGAACAATGTGTAAATAAATGCACATATATGCAGGATAAAACATGGAGGTAAAATACCTTTGTCTGTCAGCACAGTATGTGTGCTGAGTCACATAAGTGAAATATGTGTCACATAAGTGAAGGGAAATAAGTGAAAAGAGCAAACACACAAACAAGACAGATTAGTGCCAGAAAGGTTCAGGCAGACCAACCTTACATCCAGAGATCAACAGAAATTCTGTCGCTTTGCAAAGCAGTTGCTGTTTCACTTTCTAGGCCTTTGTTTAAGATGCTTTTGCACAACTATTACCCAGAACACATATTGCACTGTGGGGTGCACTCACAGGGTGAGCGAGGGATTTAATGACACTGAAAGCAAATGACTGTTTACTAATGTCTTGGCAAAATATCATCCTATGTATAAGAATTCAGAATTTTGTTTTTCATTCAGTTACTTTATTTCTTCACTAACATGGATTCTTTCATTCCTAGAGATCATTCAAATTTGTTATTAAAACAATGATGATCCCTCCTGTTTCAGGTCTTTAGCTTATTACATTAGTTAGTTCTATATCTATAAAGAGACATCATGGCCGAAGCAACCCTTATAAAGGAAAACACCTAATTGGGTGCTTAGCTTACAGTTTCAGGGACTTAGTTCATTATCATCATGACACACAGCATGGTGAAAGCAGGCAGGGATGGTGCTGATCCTCTGACAGCAGACAAAAAGACACTGGACCTGGACTGGGCTTTTCAAGCCTCAGTGCTCACCTGCAGGGATACAGCTCCTCCTACAAGGGCACACTTATTCCAACAAGGCCAAACCTTCTAAATCTTCAAAGCTGTTTACCAACAGGGGACAAAGCATGTAAATATATGAGCCTATAGTCAAACACATACATCTTGTATTTTTATGGAATTTCTGTGTATATAAATGTGTATTTCTCTGTGTCTAAATACATTTCTTGTGCTTTCTCTTTGGCTCTTTGTCCTGTTATTTGTTTTGTCCTATTTACTTATTTATTACTCACATTCTATTTTATTTTATTATTTCTTTTTTTTTTAGATGCCTGTTTTCTAACGAGAATAAGAAAGGACATAACTTTGGGTGGGTGAGGAGGTGGAGACAACGTGGGAGATGTTGGTAGACTGGGAGCTATAATCAGAAGATATTATATGAAAATATCTATTTCAATAAAATAAATTCAAATTTAAAAGACTGGATAATCAAACAGTGATGTTTACAATCTAGAGAGCCAGAAACACAGTAACTGTTTAGTCCAAATAGCTGGAAGCCTCAGAAGATCAATTTCGAAATTTCAGTCTAGTATTGAATGTCTGAATTTCCCTGTGGCTAGTACTAAATCTATATTTAAAGACTGAGGAAACCAAAGTCTGATACTTAGCAAAGATCTCAGTGGCAAAAGACAAAAAAGGAACCAATACATATTGGATGAAAATCTTCAATAGGCTCTCTCTCTGCTGAATATTTTTCTGTAGAACTCTGCATAGGCTCTGATCAGCTGTCAGAGGAAGCCTCTCTGATGTCAATTGAGCTAGGTACTGATCTATGAGCATAGCAGAAGGAGAATGTCATTAGGAATCATTTCATTAGATTCCTTTTTTTTTTTGGTCAATCATGTTTGGTTCCACACCAGGTCTCTCGGCCACTCAGCCTCAATTTTCTGTCATCCAGTGAGTACTGGGTATGGGCTCCCTCTCATGGCAGTGGCCCAAACCAAACTAGTAATTGGTTGGCCATTCCCACAAGCTCCATGCTCCATTGATAAAGCAATAAGTTGCTACCATTGATAAAGCAATAAGTTGCTGTGGCAGCTCACTTAGGAAGACATAGAGTCATTTTTCATTTCTTAAGTGCAAATCCTTCCAGACCTCAGCAGAAGGAACCACTATCATGGCAGGTCCCATACTGGACAGTAGAACCCCATACATAAGTGCTCAGGTGTTTTTGTTGATCTAGAATTCCTCAGATGTTCTACTGATAGCATGTGCAGATCATTAGCAATCAAACATCCCCCACATGAATCCAACACCTGCAGACATGCAAAACACCAAGATCTAAGCAGCCCCTCATCCAGTGGTACACAAAACAATTATTTTATATATAACTAAAAATAAGCTTCTAAAACAATTGCCCCAGGGCATCCTACAGGCAGAACAGATTATAGGTTGAAGGCCCTGTGGGTAGGTTGTTGTCCTAATGCCACCACTGGAACCCTGCCTGGTTACAGAAAATTGCAGATTCAGGCTCTGTATGCTTCACTACTAGAAATCCTTGCTAAGACCATCCTCATAGTTTCTAGGATCTTTCCATTGCCCTAGGTTTCCACATTCCCTCCCCAAATGTTCCCAAATTATAGCTAACTCTCCCCATACTCTTTTCCTTTATCCTTCCTCTACCACCTTTTCCCACTTGTTCCCATCCCCAACCACCCAAGCCCACCCACAAAATCTATTCTATTTCCTCTTACAAAGGAGATCCATGCATCCCACCTAAAGCCCTCCTTGCTACCTAGCCTCTCTGGATCTGTAGAATGCAGCATGCTTATCATTAGCATTACAGCTAATATTTGCAAGGCCAAGTAGTTTAGGGTGCCAGACTCAAGCTCAGCTTCCTTAAGGCAATTCTAATAAAAGAAATAATTTAATTGAGGGCTAGCATATACTTGCAGAGGATCAGTCCATGGTTATCATGATTGGAGCAATGCAGTAGCATGGTGGCATTCATGTCACTAGAACAGTAGCTGAGTGCTACATCCTGATCCACTGGCAAAGCAAGAGAATGGGGTGGAGGGAGGAAGAGACCAATCCCTTGATACATATAAATTCAAAAATCCACAATAATGAACTTATAAATTGAATAAAGACACACATCAAACAGGTTATCCATCATAAGCAAATGGGTTTTGTCCTAGAGATGGAAGGATGATTGACGATACACAAGTCAATACATGTAATAAATTATGTAGGTGACATTAAAGAGGAAATCAAACAATTATTTCAATAGATGCAGAAAAAGCCTTTGACAAAGTCCAACATATTTTTATGATAAAATTCCTAGGAAGTGTAGAACTAGAGGGAACATAACTCAACATAATAAAATCTATACAGTCAGCATCATTCTAAATGAAGAAAAAACTAGAAGCAATCACACTGAAATCAGGAAAGATACAAGAGTATTCATTATACAACACACTCCTCTCCTTTTGTAATATGCACAGAGTGTTAGCTGGCCCAATAAGACAAGAGAAGAAAAGTGTCTCTATTTGCAGATGACATAATATTAAACATTAGAGAACCCAAAACTTTTCCAGAAAATTTCTAGAAATTATAATCTCAGAAATGCAACAGTATACCAATATGCTTGAAATAATCAGTAGTTTTTCTATACACAATCAATAAAAAAACACAGATATCATGGAAACAACTCCCACTCACAAAAAGTCTTAAACAAAATAAAATGTCAGGGAATAAACCTCACAAAAGAGGTGAAAGATCTCTGCCATGAAAACTTTAAACCTTTGAAAAAAGAAATACAGAAAGATACTAGAATATGGAAAGGCATCCTGCATTCATTAGTATGTAGAATTAGCCTTATAAAAATTACAATTCTACCAAAAGGCATTTACAAATTCAAGAAGTCCTATTCAAAATCTCCATATACTTCTTCACAGAAACAGAAAAAATCATAAAATTCTTATGTAACCACAAATGGCCCCAGAGATCCCAAATAATCTCAAATAAAAGAACAATGCTGGGGGGTATTATGATTTCAGATTTCAAAGTATATTATACACTCATGATAACACAAACAATATGATATTGGCATATAAAAAATACATGTAGACAAATGTAACCAAAGTGAAGACTCAAAAATGAATCCATGTAACTATAGGTGTTCAGTACTCAACAAACATACTAAAAGTATGCTGGAAAAAGAAATCATCAACAAATGATGCTGGAAAAACTGGATGTCCATCCATAGAGAAATTAAGTTAGACCAGTGTCTATCACCTTGCACAAAAACTAACCCCAAAAGATCAAACACAACTCTAAAACATGGGATAAAGTGCTAGAACAAAGCAGAGTTTACCATACATGATACAGGTGTAGGACAGGATTTTCTGAATAGGAATCCACTTGCCCAAGAATGATAATTGGAACTTCAATAAAATAAGAAGCTTCTACACAGCTAAAGAAACAATCTAGTAAAGAGCAAGCCTACAGAATGTTAGAGACTATTGGTAAGCTATACATCTGACAGAGAATTAATATTCAGAATGTCAAGAACTCAAAACACATAGAGAAAAAGGAAAGGAAAGGAAAGGAAAAGAAAGAAAAATTTTAAAATGGCCATGGATTTGAACTTGAGTTGTCAACAGAAAAAATACAAATGGCGAAGAAAAATACCTACAAATCTCCACAAATCTTCATTATCCCTAGCAAATAGAGAAATGCAAATCAAAACAACTTTAAGATTTCATCTTACCAAAGCCAGAATGGCAAACAAACAAACAGTAAAACTTGAAAACACATAATGTAGAGAATGTGGCAAAGGGATTGCAACATTAAAGTACAGTCAAGATTGATGATGTCTGATGGAGGTTTCTGACTGCAAATCGTCACCTCTTGTTGTATCTGTCTTGGGACAAAGTGTCTTCATTTGGTAACAGTGTTGAAAGGGCAATAAAGTGCTCCTTTCAGGTCACAGACATTTTTATAAAGGTGATAATCTTGTCCAGGAGGGTGGAATTCTGATAACATAATCATATTAAATTTCTTCCCGGATGCCTGGGTACTGACTTTGATACATACTCTGTCCCTTCTATGGTCTTCAAGTGAGTTCAGAACTTGTATACTCATCTGAAAGGTGAGTACCCTTTTTACAGTAATGGTTTGCAGGCTGGTCTTTCAGCTCATGCAACAGTATAGCCTCCACAATTCCTTCTATGCCTAAGAAAATGCACCTTTTTATTTCATCCTTGGCACTATAGGGACTTAAATATTTCTCATGTCTACATGCCCCCTTCTTTAATCCCAGGAATATATGTAAGACTCTCTTCTTTGAACTACACCTGGGAAATAATGTACAGGTCTTACTGGATTTTGTCCTTATCAGGATGTTTTATTCTTGCCTGGCTATTCCTCTAACTTGATAGGGGGAAGGCCCCAGCACCTAATTTCCATTTTCCATCCTCTCTGTGTGTACTTTGTTCTTCAGTATTTTCCACATGGCATTATTGACACTTCTGGTTGTTTGGCCTGTTTGGTTGTTTTGCACTGGAAGAACTCAAATAGAATCTCTGTTCTTTACCAATCATGTTCATCATCTTGGAAACACCTAAGAAGAAAAAAGTTAGGGTCAATGTGCTTATTTCACTATGCACTTTCATAGTGGTCTAGGCACATTGACAGGGGCTCCTGGCACAGCAGAGAGAGCTCAAGGTGTATCTTGTTAAGTGTCTGTGGAAACACGGAGAAGCTCTGGCCTCTCATGGATACAATCATAACTCAGTAATCCCTAGATAATTACTTCTACAAGACAGGTCTTGACTTTAAATCCTCTACAACCTCCCCAAATAGTGCCAAAATCTGGGGACCAAATGTCCAAACACGTGAACCTGTGGGTGATATTTCATATTCAAATTGTACCACTTTGCCTCCAAGCCCATAGATCCATAGCCACCTCATAATGCTATAAAGCAGCCAGTCTAGATGGCATTCACACCTCTCCAGCTGCACAATGATGTCTTCAGACATTTTTAAATGTCTTGTGACAGTTTCTGACCTGCCCTAAAGCAAAGGAGCAGTTTTGCCTCCTCTAGAGAACAGGAGACAAATTCTACCTAAGTTAATTTATTTTTAATTATTTTCAATCTCACAAGTGAAATTTAGATTTTATTTTCAACTTCTGATCTGAAAAATAAAAGTTTGGTAAATGCTTGGTGACCTCATGTCTCTTTCTCTAGGTAACCACACCAAGTTTTCTAGGCTGGGAAGCAGAAGTCAAATCAATCGATACGTGCAAGCCTCATGCACCATTTTGGTCTGTGTTAAAGCCATTTTTCTTTTTTTTTTTTTTTAATTCTACTTTCTTTGCTTAGTCATCTTAAAATTAATTTGCAATGTATTTTAAAGCAAAAGAAAAAACGGAATCACTATTATATTTATTGGGAACTATTATAAAACATACTTGTATTTAATGTAATCTATCAGGAATATTGAAAAGAGATAGAGATGTATTTGTTGTATCATACACTAACCTAGTTAATTTTAATATGGCTACTATACATTTCTGGCTTCATTCATTATTTTAAATGAGGATCTAAATCATTGCTGTCAGTTTTATGATGTAAACAAGAATTAATAGGAACAACAAAATAGGAGCAATAATGCATTTTAAAATTTTATTCTATTTTTATTTTTAATTTTAGTCTCGCTATTTAATTCTGACATGTCATAAAAACTCCAACACATGCCTAATGAATATCATAATTCTTAAAATACATCACACCAAAGATTAACTTTAATAATATTATAAGTAATATTAATATTATAAATAAAAAGATATAACTAATAATATAATAATATAATTTTTATTAGTATGATTTTATAACTTAAAATATTAGTAAAGAATAATAAATAAGAACATTATTAGGGGATTAACTTTTTTTGTTTGTTTTTCAAGACAGGGTTTCTCTGTTGTAACTCTGGCTGTCCTGAAACTCACTCCATGGACCAGGCTGGCCTTGAACTCAGAGATCCACCTGTCTCTACCTCCCCAGTGCTAGGATTAAAGGCATGCACCACCATCACTCGATTAGAGGATTAACTTTTAAAATTCTTAATATTGCTTTACAATACTTTAGTCTTAGTTTTAATTTATCATGCTGAATGTTTTATAGCTGAGTAGGATTGCTGGTTTCTTCCCTTCTTTGGAAGGGCATATCTTCTAGTACCATAAGAGCTAGTCCTTAAAGAAGAGGCACTCAGGTCAGTTCTAGTTCAAGATAAAAGGGCCTGTGTCCTAAATGGTGTCTTCAGCAATAGTGACTTACTTTACACCTTGGATGAAAGGGTGGTCAATTTAAAATAATAATAATAGCTTGTAATAATTTGGGACTTTCTTGACAACCTTGACCAACAACTTTAAAGAGGCCTTCTCATGTCTGATATTGAGAGTTTTATCCGATGGTCTTTGGCTCCTGGAGGAAACATTGTCAGCCCAGATGATAAAACTTTCTTTATATTATCCATGTATGTATATATGCATTCATACTTAATATTTATTTATTCTCTATACATATTTATTTAAACTATGTATTTTATTTTTATACACCAATGAGCACTCATTACAGTTACTTTTAGATAGATAGCTAATAGTGTAATTCCTTGTGACATTCATAGACACCCTGACTACTATTTTAGCCTCCTGCATTCTTCTTCTGTATTTATTGCCCCCTTCCCTGAGTAGAGCTCCCCCTTTTTTTTTTTTATTTTTAATTTCCTCAGTCAGATCACTTGCACACTACTTTTCCTCTCCCTGCTGATCCTGTACTTTCACTTAGGCAATGTTCTCTCTTCACTGTCTTGGTTTTGGCAGTTACCACAATGTGTACTCATATCTATGATTAGGAGCTGAAAGCTTCAGATGAGAGTGAAGAAGCAATGCTTGGCTTTCTGGGTCTGGGCTACCACACACAATATGATCTCTCTCGTTCCATATATTTACTTGCATATTCATCACCTTAATTTTCTCTGCAATTTGAAGAGCGTGATGTAGTGTATGTTTATCACAATTTCATTAACCATTCCTCAGTTGGTTTTGGTTAGTTCTATTTCCTAGCTCTTTTGACAAGAAGAGAAATAAACATGGTGGAGCAAGTATCTGTGGTGTGTAATGCTGAGTCCTTTAGTCATGCCTGTCATGTAGTTATGTGGTAGATTTAATTTCAGATTTTTGAGAATTTTCAACACTGTTTTATGGAGGGACTGGGCTGGACCAGTTTGCAATTCAACCAACATGAATGATGGCTCCATTTTCCTTACATCTTTTTTTATGATTAGTTATCAAATTAATATTCTGAAAATGACCATTTTACCAAAAAGTATTTGTAGATTCAATGTGATCCCTATCAAAATCACCATTTCATTCTTCACAGAAATAGAAAGAAACTATCCTAAAATTAAATCTTCACCAAACTAGGAAAAAACTATCCTAAAATTTACATGGAACTATGAAAGACCCTGTGTATCCAAATCAAGCCTGAGCAAAAAGAACAATGCTTGAGATTACTCTTCCAAGTCCCAAGATATGTTACAGAGCCACAGTGATAACAATAACATGGTAATGGCACAAATCAAACATATAGACCAATGGAATAAAAATGAAAGACTGAAAACCTGAATTCACAAGCTTCAGCAATATAATATTTAACAAGATGCCAAAAACCATACCCTGGATAAAATATACTATCTTTATAAAACGGTGATGGGATATCCACATCCAGAAGAATGTAATTATACCAATATCTAGCACCTTGCACAAAAACAAATTCTAAATGTATCAAAGACCTAAATATGAAACCTGAAACACTGTTAGAAGCCATAGGCAATACCCTACATGATAGATTAAAAAGGACTTTTGCAATAAGAATCTGTTTGCTCATAAATTAAGGTCAAGAATTTACAAGTGGTTTCTGCATAACTAAAGAAACAAACAACTGGGTAAATAGGAAGCCCACAATCCTTATTAAGTATGCATATGACAGAGAATTGATATTCAGAATTGTTAATAAGCTAAAAACCAACACCAACAAAAAAACCCATAGAGTAAATACACCACAAAGAACCCATTCAAGAAATGGACCTGCGTCTTGAATGGATAGTTCTCAGAAGAAGAAGACTATGATTTTGAAATATCTTAAAAATTTTCACTGTTCCTTGAAAATTGGGAAAATGGAAATGAAAACAACTTTGAGATCTTATTTTAATCCAGTCATAATAGCAATTATCAACAAAGCCATTGACAAAAACTTATTTCAGAAAAATAAATAGCAAAATTCTCTGTCTGCTGAAGGAGCAGCAATGTCAAACATTTTGGAACACGCAGCGCCAGTGTTGCTTTCTCCTGCCTCATTCAACATGATTTTGCAGTACAGACAAGTTTGAATTTTCTTGCAAGTAATAATTCCTGAATCATTTCTAACATTGGGATATGAATTAAGCATGAAATGCCCTGAGGATGTATAAAGCTAAAAAAAAAAATCAATGCCTTCCACTTATCATGTTCCAAGACCTTGAATCCAAAGTCACAGGAGAAAAAGACAAATTTTAAGAAGGTAAAAGTGTGAACCCTACAAATAATTTTAGTTATTTCTAATATTTTATCATTTGGTTGCTTAATGCCAATCTGTCTTCAATATAAAATATTAGAAGTAAGAAAATAGTGAATAGAAACATAAGAGGAACATCTGTGAGTGTTTTGCATAGATTAGCAGTCTTCTGTGAGGATGACAAAGTGATCATATTTTTTCCAAAGTTTATACTTAGCAGAATTTCTGAAAAAAATAAGGTGATGTGGCTGAGAACAGATAATGAACTGAAGGAAACTTTGTGCGCAGTCCCTTGTTGCCAGGGCCGGCCTGGCAAGTCGGAAAGTACCTGGATGGAGAGTGGGACTGAAGGGCGTTATGAGGAGAGGGGAAAAGAAACTCGAAGGGAAGGGAATAGACCAGACACACACAGCATCATTGAGCTCAGATGGAATGGAGCAAACGTTTACTTTTTCTCTCAATTCTTATACCCTTTCCTCAAGGGGCTACAGCAGTTACAAAGATAATGATCACAAATAACTCAGGGTGTCAGTCACTGGGTAAAACAATACATGAGTAAAACATCTCATTCTCTAGTTAATCCTAAACTTTGAGACTTCCCTTTTTTCTGCTGGAGCAGGATGTTTATCCTGGAAGATAACCTGTCTCAGGGAAGCTAAATGTTTACCCAGGGAAGTAGCTTCTCTAGGTGGAGTTAGATCCTCATCTAGGACAATAGTCTCACATGATGAAGCTAGATGTTCAGCCCGAGAAGGGACACTCCTTTAGATAACCTTGACTTCCCCGAAACCAGCCTCTTTCGGGCAGTTATAATATTTTGTGACTCAGTTATGCTCAGATCTCCCAGTAATGGAACTAGGCAATTTTAGCCAGAGGCTCACAGCAGGGTGTAGGCCCAGAGTCTGAAGGGCTCACCACACCTTGTTATGAAGCTGACAGTGGATACATATTCAAATAGAGACAGATGTGTTTTTCCTCTTTATTATTGCCTTTTTAAAATTTAGATAGATGTGTTTCAGCAAATGAGTGTATGAACCAGTTATGATATAAAGTAACAATGGAATAATACTGAACCATGAAATTGAATGAAACATTAATATTTACTAAGGTGGATAGACTTCTAAAACAAGCAAGTTAAAAAAGCCAGACATAAATGGTTCCAGGTTATATATATTTGATTTCAGTTAGAGCAGAGGTCATGTCTCAGGGAAAGGAATAAAGGAGCAGAATGATGTGTGAATGTGGACCATTTGAATGTGTGTATGTGAGTGTGTGTGTGTGTGTGTGTGTGTGTGATTAACACAAATGCATGTCCTACATGGATCATGGATCAAGATATGAGCTTGCAAATGTCAAGTAATGGCAATGTACTATGTATTTTCTATGGTTATACATCATAAAGTAAAATAATAAGAACATACAAGAATGCTAGCATTAATTTGGGAATATCAATTACCACAGGAAGTAGAGGGACTAGGATTTGAGATGGCCACATAAAGATATCACAATTATTTTTAGTAATTGTATCTAAAATGTATGTAGCAAAATGTTAAGATTCTGAACACCAGGATGATAGGTATATGAGTGCTTCTCATATAATTCTATAATGCTCTGTATGATTAAATTTTTATGAAAATATTTTTAATATTAAAATTTTATGATAATATATTAAGTAATTCTTACTATAATAAGCTACATTTTAATATTTAAGGTAATATCATATAGTATTGTATAAAATTACATGCTTGTAACAATTTTGAAACCTACAGCAAAGCATAAGACATAAAAGACCTCAATAAGCAGAATATTGACACAATACCTTAAGATTTAAAACACATTATTTCTATTAAACCTATTTCTTTTCCTTTATAAGATACCTCATGTTGGACAGAATGCTTGTGTGCTTCCTCACAGCCTAGAAATGCTTATTTCTTCACTCCTGCCCAGCTACAAGAATTTGCCTCATGGTCCCAATGATTGACCACATGTACTTTCTACTCAAATTTCTAAGCTCCCAAAGAGATCTTCCTGGAAATGCATCTATAGCCCTTGGCTACACATAGCTGCACATTTTATTTTATGGTTGCAAGAAAAGGAGCAGTTGGAAAATCACATAGGATGTAGGACACATTCAATTTGTGCTTAAGATTGATGTTGCAATGTTTTCAAATAATATAGGTTGTTAGCTTTTTACATCAGAAAGAAGACTTTTCTGTGCAACTTGAACATGTTAGTGAGAATGAAGGAAAAAGAGGGAAGTGTGTGTGTGTGTGTGTGTGTTCTCACTGCCTACTCATTCAGTTCAATGAATGCTTCCTAGTTTTTGTTGACAATCCAATATGATGATCTTATAATCTTTATTCTTGGAGATTAGTCAGAGTCACAGAAGGAATGATTTTTAAGAGATCTTTATCCTTTTGTTTTTTTTTTGTTTTGTTTTGGTACATTGGTCAATTTTGAGTCTCTGCACTGATAAAGGATCTTCTCTGACAAAAGCTGGTAGCAACACCAGTGTTCGGGTACAAACTTACTTATTTTGAATGCAATTTGATGGGTACACGATGTCTCTTTAGCATTTTTGTCATCTTCTATAACCTCTCTTCTAGTAAAACACCTAAAATATTTATCTAATAAAAGTTAAAGACAAAGGGAGAAGACACAGTCTTGAGGAATGTAGACCTGTGTAGAATAATGTGATCTGGGTGTAATTAGAAAAACCTTTGATTTTTGAAATTTTAATATCAATTATCTTACAAAACCATGCTGCCAATGTCACAGTGAGTTTAAAAAAATTACAATAACAGAAATAGGCAAATTATATGTATAAAACATTTGTTCTCTTCTTTATGTGGACTCCCATCTCCTTTTATGCAGGTCAGCTCCTCATGGATGCAGGTATGGATGTATTGGATGAGATGAATATGTTTACAGCTGAATATGTTTATTCAATTTTTGCATAGGGCAATTATGCCAGATTCAACATGTTTTTCCCATAGAGAAAACGTTCATGATCAGTGAACTAGCTGATTCATGGAACACGTCTTAGATAACCGGGAAACGATAGTACTTAGAGTCATGTTGAGAGTATACGAAAGAAGGATTGTTTATTCTTGTGATGGGAGGAACATCCATTTATTTACTCCCTTTCTTGCAGTTTCCCTTCCTTATCTGACCTGGTGTTTTATGGAGACAGTGTGATTCTGAAATTGGATCCTGGCTTCTCTCCCTTCTGCAGTGTTAATTACTTCATGCATGTTAAGAAAACGAAAGCTTGTCATTTGGAAAGTAAAATGAAGAAGAGATATTATGGGAGACAAAGAAGAAAAACTTTTGAAAATAAAAATTATCAGATGAGAATTAACTAAATTTTTCACCTAAAGGTATACATGCTCATGAATTTATTTAAATATATATATATAAGTATATATATATATATACAGTAAATACATTGATGGTGAATATCCCAGAGTTTGAGAAATCCTTTCATATTAATGCTAAGAGAAGTCAATTTCACAACATGTATTAAAACATAAGAGAAACAATTTGTAAAGAGATTTTGTCTTAATTAACCAAAGATATTTCATCACTAGTTTAATTACAATGTTTTATTACAATGATGATCTCTCTTAAAATGCCTTGAAGTGGAAAGGGAATGGAAAGAATCCTACTATATTACCATTTTTTGTTCACCTGCAGTCAGTTATGCTATCAAATGGAAAGAAATGAGGTAATTTTATAAATCCTTTTATTCTAGATTTATCTGGAGAAAAATCCTTGTTCATTGGCTCACAATATAAACTATTTAAATATGTTGTCTAAAGGCAAGATCGTACTGTAGCAGAAGTTTATTTTTAGTTATATATAAAATAATGGTTTTATGCACTGCTGGGTGAAGGGCTGTCTAGGGCGTTTTGTATTGTTTGCAGGTGTTGGAAATCTATGGGGGTTGTTTATAGGTTATGACCTGCAACTGAGGAGTTATGAATCAATATAATACCTGAGCTCAAGTGCTCAATGTTTCATTGTTGAGTATGCTGCATACCATGACAGTGGTTCCCTCTTTTGAGGTCTGGCAGAGTTTGCATCTATGGAAATGCCTCCCTGTTTTCCTTGCTGAGATGCCCCAGCAGCAGCAAACTATAAAAAATGGTGCACCAACGTGGGACAGTACATCACCCCAGCTACTCCAATGTGGAGACAACGAAGAGAAAGAAAGTCCAGACCTCACAGCGTCTGGTAAAGTTCACTTGCGGAAGCCACCAGAGGATAGAGATTACGGTATTAATTGAATGCTCCTGAAGGAAGAGGAAAGAGAAAGGAAATAAACCTCTATGAAGAGAAAAGACTGTGAAATTAATAAATAAATGAGATGAGAGCCACAGAATGGAGGCCCTTAGAGATAAATAATTCAGCTGGGAGCAGGATAAACCAAGGTTCTTACTGATTTTCCTGATCATGGAGCCAACAATCTCTTTCCTTGTTGGTAGCCAGGGAACAGGAAACACAAACTGGAGCACTCTATTCTATACACTGAGTTTGTTGATGGCTTGTTGTGTGTGAGGCCCAAGTAGGTCTTGTGTTTGAGGTCAATGAAGAAGGGTGTATGTTTCCCCATAGCAGTGGTGAAATGAAATGCCAAACCACCAAAATGCTTCAACCTATGATTCTTCCCACCTGTCCAGGAACCCCTGTTGCTGTGGAAGCTGAGGCTTAAAGCCAAAACAGCCCTGTAGTTAAACTGAACAGTTTTTTTTTTCCCCCTGCAAACCTGACTAAGAGAAAAACAAGTGGTCCAGATACTGATGATGGTGATGAGACTCCACCCACAAGGGAACCCTTACTGCAGTCAAAGTGAGCAGTTATTTTTCCAGCAAACCAGACTCTATCTTAAAACCTGGAAAGTGTTTCCTCAGGATCAGCACACAGAAACTGTCTTCCAGAAATGGCTGAGGTTATATCTTGTGCTGGTATCCAAACTTGGTACTGTAAGAGTTACCTAGGTGGAACTGGTTCTGAAGGCATGAAGGGGTCTTTGGAGAGCAACATAGCTTCACACTGTGAAAGGCTGAGAGATGCCATTGGTAGAAGTGTATCCTCAATAGCAGTTGAAGTCCCAGATTGAAAGGATCATGCAGAGAAGTTGAGGCTTGGCATCATGAACAGAGCCCAGTAGAGGCCATTGGTTAAATTACAGCTTCAGTAATGATTGAAGGCCAGGATTGTAGGGGTTATATAAAGTGGAGGCTTGACACGAGTGCATCCCAGTTGCAGCAGAAGATCTCAGCATTTTGAGATGTTAATACCATGGGACGACCACCAAGAACAGCAGCACCAGTAGAGTGAAGCCAACCAGGGCCTGGAGGACAAACTATGTGTGCTGCAGAGGACAGAGAAATCATCCAAACCCTTTGGAAGAGCCCAGGAGATAGTCAGTGAATCCCAGATAATTGGACGTTGATGTTTTTCTGTTATCCAAAGACATTGTGAAAAGCTTCATAGATGTTTGTTTTCATTTGGTCCTGTGCTGGTTTAGTGTTAAATTGTGTTATAAAGGTAAATTTTTTTTTTTTTACAGAAAAAGGGAAGTTTAGTTATATATAAAATACTTGTTTTATGCACTTTTGGGAGATGAGCTGTCTAGGGCTTTTTGTATTGTTTGCAGATATTGGATTTCTGTGGGGGTTCTTTAATTGCTAATGATCTGCATGTGCTACCAGTAGAGCATCTGAGGAGTTCTGAAAGAATAAAAGTATCTGAGCTCAGATGCTCAGGATTCCATTGAGAGATTGGCATTGGCCATAGCATTGGTTCCCTCTGCTAAAGTCTGACAGGGCTTCCACATATGAAAATACTTCCTTGTCTTCCTGGCTGAGCCCACAAAGTAGGATAACTACTACATTGTATAGCATAAGTCTATGATGAAAGAGTAATAAAATGATGCTTATATGACAGACCTTATAATTTAATAAGAAACAGAAGCAATCCAATTCCAAATCAGAGGTGAATAACAAAGGAATTCAGAGTATATTGTATAATTATACCAATTAAACTCCCAAATACATTGGCATTATTTTCTCATGGAATGATGTTGAGTATTGTGAGAAGCATAAATGACTACCATAGACTCCTTTGTTTCAAGAAATGCAAATTTCAGTAAATTATCATGCACAGATGAATATTATTTTTCACAGAGGAAGAAAAATAGAAATGGTTAGCAATGGATAAGTTTGCATGAATGCCGACAATGATTCATTAAAGTGTGAGGAAGTCAGCAGCACAGAATTCCCGTCAGGCATCTGGCTTCAGATCGCTGTTCTTCCTTTTATTCTGTGGCTTTTGGCTCTTCATTTTCCTCTTCTTTCTATATGCAGGTAATGAGTCTGTTCATATCCTCATCAATTTACCCGTACGCATAGCATGCATGTAGTATGACTGTCCTCTAGCAGAGGCTTTGTGTTACAGTAACACAGTCATTCCAGGAAGTGTTTCAGTGGCAATTTGCATTTGCTTCATGAACATCAGAGAATATTCATGGTATTTTCTGCACAGGGTCTCTGCATGAAGGATTATTAAAAATTCTGTTCGTGTCACACTTAGATCGATTTTTTTTTTCCTTTTCTGTACTGTTGAACTGATGAAAAACAACATAATCATAGAAAATAGTCTCTGCAGAGACCGTTTTACAAGCTGTCATTAGGTACCATTACCCAAGTTAGTGATCCAGGTGCATAGAGCTCAGACTGCCTATTTTAACCTTATGCTATCATTAACCTCCAGTAATAGAATTTATAAGACATTTAAGAGGCTAATAAAAAGCAAAATCCTAAAAGAATCCATGAATTTCCTTTCTTAAAATGACATTTGCTCTGAGAAACTTAACATTGACCATGGTATTAATGGTGACAAATCTTTCCATCAACATGTTTGTAATTCACATAGCAACTAATGATTATAAAACATCTGACAATGACAAGTAATTATAATAATTGTAGACTTTCTTTTATGTGCAGAGCTGCACTTATGCAGTGGGATAATAAAATGAGGATATATTTTGAATAAATATTTAACGTGTTTATGTAGTTAAGAATTCCACTTCTGATTTGAAAAAAAATTAACAAAATCTCATTTCTCTGAATTTAATTTAATTTAACTTAATTTAAATGTATCTGTGCTGCCATATGGATGCTATTTTAATGGTCATTTCTGGGTAAACAAAATAAAAATCAGGTAAACCTAAGAATAAGGGCATGTTTTCATGTCAAATCTTCCTAGAGACAGTAGTATTTTAGTGGGAAGAGACAGTGTTCAGATCTGAGTTGCTGTGAGATCTGTGAAGTTCATTGTTTGGACAGATAGGAGAAAGGTTTTTTTTTTATATATAGAATGTGTATATGCATTTCTATACAGCAAGATTGAAGTAATATTTCTCAGGTAATTACCAATGAAGGAATTTGTAGTGTCAGCAAGATGGTTCCTTGAGCAAGGGTGCTTGTTGCCAAGCCTAATAATCTGAATTCAATTCCCAGGACAAACACGGTGACAGGAGACAACCAACTCTCACACGTTGACTTCTACATGTGCCCCATGGAATGCAAATGCACACACATGAGCATTTTTGCATACAAACACAAAAATATATGTAATTACAAACCAAATGTGTATAAAAATCAAGGAAAATTTTACACGCACTTGAATTTATAATACATTGGATTACAAAAATTTTATATAAAAAAAACTTTAAATTATTTGCTTAGGTTCTCATGTTAAACCAATATGTCCTATCCTCAAATTACAGGTAATCTATCCAGATTAGAGGCTGATTACTACCATAAAGAATCCCATTTTTAATATATTTTTTGAAGAGATTTTCTTTTTATTCTAAGAGTAGTCTTCTTACTGAAGAATCTAGGATGACTTTTGCCTACATAAATCTATACAGGGGAGAATACAAGTCTTTTTGACCTACAAAACAAGGCCCCCTTTACAGCAACAACAGTGTAAAACATTCGTAGACATTGCTATATAACACTGTAGAATGTGTATATTGCACCTCTTAGTCCCAGACTGCCTTTCTTGGCAGTTGGTGTCCACTCTGACTTCTCCTTTCTCATTTCAAATCCTCTGAAATAGTATTTCTTGATAGAGAAGTGCTACGTTATACCTGACATTGTTCTTTAGTTAATATACATAAGGAACTATGAAATGAGATTTCCAAGGTGATTTTACTGCCTATATCCAGGGAGCTGCTGAGAGACAAACAGTGTGGCAGTTGCTAAGGGATAGCATCATGTTGATTCTATCTTCACTGAAGACATTTCTAACATTTCGGAAAATATTGACATTCTTGGGAGAATTTCTGTCCATGGATAACACAGGTTAAAATATAAAGAAATGTTACTTTATATAGGGTTGACATCTAGGACATTCCTAACATGGAAAAAGCATCATATATCTGATATGAACAGTCATTTTTCTGTGAAACACTTAATCAGAGAGGACATTTTCCTCAAAGCCCCAAGTATGGCATCACTTTAGATAATAGTAGGAAAGGCCGAGGTATTGATTTAGATGACTTAAGCAGTATTGAGTAGTCCCAAAGCCTGAAGTACTTTTGTTAATCCAACTTCTGGGGGGTAGCACCTAATTTAGAAGAAAATTTATATGAATTTTATGATTTTGTGGGACCCATATACTCACTACATTTACTAAATTTTTCTGCAAGATTATTTTGGTATAGTTTATGGTATTCTAAAGAAGAGAAACATGTCAAATGTCTAGCATCTACTGAGCGGAATCAGTTGAATTTCATACGAACTATCTCTCCGCTGCCTGCCCTCATTTAGTTCCTTGAAGGTTAATGCGCACTAAAAATATAAGCACAAATATTTACTTTTGTTTTCTTTGGATTAAACAGACAATTTCTAAAGGGTATTTCAGATTCAGAAATCGTATTGAATGTGACCTTAAGAAATGCCTCAATTCAGTGATTTTCATTGTGTTTATTCATTTCCATTTATTGCTCAGTATGTTCTGGTTTCTTCCTTTAAATGCATCCAAGGAGAAAGTGCAGGAGAATGTTTGTGCTATGCACATATGTATTAAGTCACAGTGCTAAGGCACTGCCTATAAGTCTAAGAAGACAATTTGTATGTCTATTCTCAACCTTTGCGTCTTGATTTGGGAACTTTTCAAGCTACTATTTCTATAATCATAATATTTTTTATATTCATGTGTCATTACTTGTTAGACTTTATATGTAACCCGGAGTTTTATAGGGCTCACAGGGGCTACCTGACTTGTTCATGGACCACCTGTCTTCTCAGTTCTTACACTGTTTATAATGTTCACTACTAGCACCCAAAGCTTCA
Source organism: Cricetomys ansorgei (assembly GCA_026225945.1). NCBI lineage: Eukaryota > Metazoa > Chordata > Mammalia > Rodentia > Nesomyidae > Cricetomys > Cricetomys ansorgei. The sequence continues at coordinate 9,923,643 of JAMJFZ010001360.1, forward strand.
TAAACAGAGAAGCATGCCATCTAACTTGCTCTTGTACTTCCTAGCATTAACTTTAACTGATCATTCCATCACACTATTCTTCTATATACATCAACTGTTTCATGAGATTCAGAAGTTCAGTCTTTTTTTTAAGTCACTTCTCCACAGAGGTGTTCTCTGAACGTCTTGTCTAAGATGGCCCTCCAGTTCATTGAAATGGCAGAACAGACATGACAGTAATACATTTGTTCTTTTCTATCCTCACAGAAACAGGAAAAATACTCACACAGGGATGGAATAGACACACACATACACACACACACACACACACACACACACACAGACACACACACACACTTTACAGAAATAAACTACCAGTGCCTTTGCGTACTAATCTCACTGGGTTGATCACTTCCCATTAATGGAAATATAAATGAAAAGGCCTCTGTTGGATTTAGATGGACATGTAGCCTGAATTGCCACGGTGTTATAGAACAAACAGGGACAGACTGTGGAGGACTACTGACTACATGAGATCAAGCACCAATAGCACAAGGATAGAAAAGACAACTTGAAAGTAGTTCAGCTCACCAGTCTGTACACAAAAGGTCCAACTAATAATGTCTGTATCCAGGACTAAAGTGTAGAATTACTACTGAAGATCAGAGATGCTTTCAGATGACCAGACAAGTGCCAACCCTTGGTTCTAGAATATTTTAAGAGTCTTGAATCCTTTCTAACTCCTAGCATACAAATATAGCAAATACACTTTTTTTATACCTAGTGAATTTAGTGAGGAAAGATAGAGAGTAAATGTCTTATAACACAAAGAAATATAACATAATGCTAGAAGGTAATGCATACCATTGAGGAATTTGAAGAGGTACCAAGTCCTTGAATACGGGTAGGAAACACTCTAAAGCCCTTATCTTTGATGGGGTTGGCCCTTCCATTCTGAAATCCTAATGCCAGGTTTTAAATCCTCCACAACTGCTTTCAGTAATCCATTAGAATAGATATTGGTGAAAAGAATTAGAAAATGTCTACCAATTGTGCTGTAATACTTGTATAAATAAAATTATTTGCTGACAAAATTTCTAAATGTATTAGTCACTGAAAGATACTAAAAGTCCCATAGTGGATACTCTCACTCTTCATGATAGCTGTGCTTGTACATTTTTTGGAGACAGAATCTCAATAGCCCTAGCTGCCCGAGAGTACCATGTGTAAACCAGGATGACCTCAAACTCACAGAGATCTGTATGTTTAGGCTCCCTTGTCCTAGCATTAAAAGTGAGCTCTACCATGCCAGGGCCTGTATTCTGAGGTATTTCCCAGTCTTTAACTCATGTACTCCATGTACTCAGTAGCAATGTCCTTCATACTCATGAGGCTAAGTTCATTAAGTGTTTTAGCAAGTAAACAAGCTTCAAATTGGAGCATATCACATACTGATTATAAGTAGTTATAAAAAATAGATGCCGGTATGTTTGAACATATTTATTCAAAAATAAATTTATCTGAGGATGAAAAGCAGGTCATGAATAAAAATGAAAGGCAAGAAATACCCCTGTCAAGTGTGTGGTTGACTCTGGTCAGAAGACTGTACCATAGAAATAGAACAGATTGTTTATACAAATGCAAGTACCTTTCCCTCAACCAACAGACATGACTTCTAAATTGTTTTTTGTTTCTTTGCATCACTGGCCCAGTACAGTCCCAAATGACAATATCTAACTGTCCCATTTTCTACAGTCTTCTCATCAGAGAGAAGGAACACAGATTATATCTGATGTTTTGTTTTTGTATAAGAAGTAGTTCAAATGCCTATTGTTCAAAACAATGGCCACAGTTATGTATCAATGTCTGGAACTAATGGAGGTATTTGAAGCCCAGGAAGGTGCACCTTTTTCCTGAGCACACACTTCCCATAGCCTTGCTAGTATCTTCAGACTTCGACATGCAAGCTAGACATCAAGGCTCTCAGACTGTGGACATATGCAAAGATGAATCTAAAGCTGTGGAAGCAATGCCATAAAATTGGGTAAAACATGTGAAAAGCTGCAGAAGATTCTAGATTAAAAAAAAAAGTAAAAATATGAGCTGTGGTAGGTACTTAAAAGACATAAGGAGAAGGGAAGAAAAAATATCATTAAAAGTCTATTATGTCATCTCTAATTAAAAGAATATTTGGATTGCAACCAATGTAATACTTAGTGATGTATGTTCATATGACTTCTGGAGAGGACTTTGCCAAAATCAGAATAAATTCAGAAAAGATCTCTAAAGTTCAAAGAAGTTCTATCTCTGAAGTTGCAATTTATATATCCATTCTATAATTACGAATGCTACAAAAGAGTAATGTTATTCCATATCCCACTCAAATTGTCCTGAGGATTGCTTATTCATACACATACACATGTGCCCCCACACACAAAAACTCCACTCACACAGCTCTGAGAAGGCAGGCTAAAAAAAATTAAGCTTTTGAAACAACATTTCCACATTTTGTGTTTTATCATATTTAATGCTACTAAAGTTTTAATACAGATTTTGTCTATTTATTCCATTTGTTGTGAGTGGTAATTAACATTTATGAGCTAATTAGTTATTCGTGTTGGGAGGCAAATATTCATAATATGTCTGGTGACATCTCTGCCCATCAGCAGAGAGATTCAGATACATCCTTAGAATAATGTTGCCTAATTGTTCTGAAATTATGATATCAAGAAAAAGGATGAGTGAGAATTAGAAAGAATACGATGCTTACTATCCTACCCATGACAAAGGGCATATTTCAGCAGTAACAAAAGCAGTACTTTGTGATAAAGTTTTAAGAATAGAACATTATGTAGGGAAAATATGTTCTTTTGACAATGCTCTGTTTTCTTTCGAGTAAACAATAATTCAAAGTTACTGATAAGATTTTATTACTTAGTAAATGCCAACAGTTCAGTAGCTAAATAAAAATAATCAATCATTAAAATTAAATTGGGAAAAAATTATGTGTACATGAATTAAAAATTCTATAGGTTCATACTAAGGACTACTGGAATTAATTAAACACATAAGAAGTGCCAACTGATAAGCTGAGAGTTATGGTCTATTGTAGAACACTTCTTAAAACATTTTCAGATTATAGTATAATTATATTATTTCTCCCTCTCCTCTTTCCTCCACATTATGAAATCTGGAACGAATGTCATTGCCATGAATTTTCTAGACTTTTAAAACATCCAAATATTATTGCAAAAATACAATAAAAAATTAACCCAGAATTTTTTCATTCAAAATATGTCAGTTCCATAGAATTTTACCTCAGTGGGAATTTACTATATGAACACTAGGGCACAGAATTTAAAAGAACTATCATAAATATCATCAAAGAATCCAAAGACTTTACACAAACAGCTCAATGAAATTAAGAAAAAATGAACTTATTTGGTCCCTTTCCTCTGTGCTGACAGACTACAAGTCACAGCAAAATTCCATTCCCTCCCACATGTGGGCATGACTAAAGCCTTGTTCCCTGGAATATGCCCAAAGCACCCAGGATGTAAATGTGGCTCTTCCAGTATTCCTGTCTTAACCAATGCCTACTGTCTCTGGATACAAAAGGACACGCCCTCCCCCACCTCTCAAATATAAACGTAATCACCCCTGTTGTAATAAACTGAGAGACATTCCTCTCATAACCTGTCCTGGAACACTGTGTGTTCGGTCTGCTCATAGTTCTCTGATCAAGGACCAGAAAGACTATGTGGTAAGAACCAGAATGTCCCCTGCAGCTTCCCATCTGGGAAAGACTATAATTGCTGGCTGGCTAGAGTTGCCTTGAAGGACCAGGAGGCCACAGGTGGGATGTGTTTAATTTTTATTACAACATGTCAACAAACTAAACAGAACCCTAAGAATATTAGGAGATTGAAATCCTAATACAAAACTTCTCAGCTAAAAAATCCAGAGCCAGATGTATTTGCAGCCAGATGTATTCTATCAGATTTTAAGGAAGATCACCAGAAAATGCTTCATAAACTATTTATTTAAAATAAACAGAGAAGGAGCACTTCCAGACCTTTCCTATGACTCATGTAAAGATAAAACAAACAGAACCAACAAAAATAAAACTACAGGCTACTATCCTGTATGAACATAGATTTAAAAATGCTTAGTAAAATGCTTAACAATAGAATACAGACACACATCAGAAAGACTCTCAAGTTGGCCTTATCCCTGCAAGACAGGATTATTTCAACATGAACAAATAAATACATATAACATACTACATAAATGGACCCAAAGAGAAAAATTATATGATTTTCTCAATAGATGCATATAAAACCTGTCTTCACGATAAACATTAGAATGATTAGGACTAGAGAAAGCATATCACAACATAAAATGCACAATATGTGAAACTAATAGGTAGCACCCTCCTAAGTGGAGAAAAATTCTGAAGCAGTCCCATGAAAGTTAGGTAGAAGACAGGGTTACCCACTATCCAAACTCCCTTGCAAAATTGTGCCTGGAACACCAGCTAAAGCAATAAGGCAAGAAGATGAAACTAAAGGGATACAAATAGGAAAAGAAGAAGTGAAACTCTCTCTCTTTGAAGATGTCTTGATACTATATATATAGACATGCCCAAAACTCTACCAGATCACATGTAGAAATAATAACCAAATTCAATAATGTGGCAGAATATAGGATCAAGAAGCACAAATCAGTAGCTTTTTTATATACCAACAGCAAAAATACAAAGTCAAAAATCATGTACACACTCAGATTCACAATAGACTTAAAGAAAATAAGTATCTAGGAATTTTACTAACCAAGGAACTGAAAGCCCTTTACTATGAACTTTAAACATTTGAAGTAAGAGACAGAGAAAGGCAAAAATTGGGAAGATATCATATGATTATAGATTGGTAAAACTAATAATGTGAAAATTATCATGCATGTCATCCCTGTCAAATTCCCATCTCATTCTTCACAGATTTATAAATAACTCACCCAAAATTCATACAGAACCACAAAACAGCTGGATAGCCAAAGCAATCTTGAGCAAACAGAATGATGCTGGAAGAATTATAATCCCATAGTAATAAAAAGCATATGGTACTGGCACCAAAGCTCATATGTATAGCAGTGCAGCAAAATTGAAGACTCAGAAAGAGTACAAATAACTTCAGCCGTTCAATACTTAACACAGATGCCAAAAAATACACAGAGAACTCTGGATTTCTACACGCAAAAGTATCAAATCAGATCCATATTAATCATTGTGCATAAAAAACTAACTCCAAATTGATCAAAAAACCTTTATAAGAAAAACCAAATACTGATACTTCCAGGGGGAAAAAAATTCCAACATCTTAGAGGAATAGGAAAGGACTTTACAAATAAGACTCCATTTGCTTGGGAATTATGTAAACAATTGAGAAGTAGAATTTCATGAAACTAAAGAGCTTCTTGCTTCTTATTCTTCTTGTTCTTCTTGTTCTCCTTCTGCTCCTCCTTTTCCTCCTCCTCCTTCTTTGTTTTATTGAGACAGGGTTTTCTGCTGTAACTATGGCTGTCCTAGAGCTCATTCTGTAGACCAGGCTGGCCTAAAATTCACAGAGATCTGCCTGCCTCTGCCTCCTGAGTGCTGGGATTAAAGGCATGTACCACCACCACCGAGCTTGAGAGTTCTTAAAAGGAAAAAAGGAATGTCTAAGAAATATCTAAAAACAAACAAACCCTGTTCACTGTACCTTGAAATTAGTGAAATGCAAAAAAACCCAAAACAAAAGAAACTAAAATAATCTAAAAATATTACCTCCCCTAACAAATTTATCATTTATATATCACATACAAATCTATTTATTTATTTATTATTTATTTATTTATTTATTTACATATTCATGTATATGTGTAGGAGGGTGAGGCAATGTGCCACAGCTGTGCATGTGGAGATCAGAGTCTGGGAATAACATGTTATAATAGTTTTAGTCACTGTGGATTGGTTCTCTTATTTCTGTTCAAGGTTCATGTGTTATAGGCTTGGTCCTGAGGTGTTTCTAAGAGGTTATAGGAGGTAGAACATGGTCAGACGGTTTTAGGTCACATGATACGTCTTTGAAGAAGAATGTAGCCACCACCCAACTCCTTTCTCTTTTTCTTCTTCTTTTTTTTTTCTTGGTCATAAGCTGAGCATTATTTGTTTGTCATATACTTTCAACTGTTAATATTTGGTACACCACCAATGGTCTTAGAGCAAAAGACTAATCTGACAATACCTTGGAAATGCCAAAACCATGAGCCAAAATAAGTCTTTTGTCAACTAATTAGCTGGGACATTTTCATTGTCTTGGAACATAATTTTAAAATTCATAAAATTCTTTTGGGTTACAAAGTTTCATCTATGGTTTTTGATTTTTCTATATCATTGTATGTTTTTGAAAAATGTGTAATAATCAAGGTCACAGTAAAAGAACATAAAGGTACATTTCTATTCGTTAAGCTTAAAAACAAATTAGTCCACTGTTCTTATAAAATAAAGAGCTTTTCCAGATTAGTATCTACAAACTAAGAGCTGTATTACATACTGATACATCCCTTCCTTTTTAATATCTAAGCTTCTCACATAGAGCCATAAATTCACTAGTTTTATGTTAGTCTGCTGTCAGCTGCAACAAGTACACTTATTCATTGACAGGTGATTTAAGATATGAACTACCACCATATCATTTAAACATTTATTTTGTGGACACTAATCCCTACACTTCTTGTACTGATGAGTGATTGCTTCTGTTTTACGATTTGGGCCAAATTATGAGTCAGCTTCTGGATGTTCTATTGAACTCTCCTTGTAACAACTTTAACTCTAGAAAAGAAAGAAAACAGGTCATAATTCCACCAAATTCTATTTGTATTCACTCCTACTCTCTATTGATGGGTCAAGACATAACTTATATGTGAATTGTCAAATTTATTAAATATATTCTGATATAACATTGTTGGTAACTTGGACTCCATAAAACCTACTATACAGAAAACATGATCACTTCTGTGTGTCTTGTTGTCTTCTTGAATTTAGATAAAATATATAATGATCTTCAATAGTTCTGGCTATTTTCATTTTCTATTGGAACTTTAATAACTGGTACATGGTTTAGAAGGAAAAGATTGAAGGGCTATTTTTCTTTGACCTATGTTTCTTCTCCTTCCTCTATTCAAATTATTCTTATATTTGGTCTTTTTATAATGTTTCAGCATTTAAATTTAATATTATCTTTGTCCTAGTTATCCATTTTTTCTCTTGTATCTTCTGTAGGTAAGGTTTTTTTTTTTGTTTGTTTTGTTTTGTTTTGTTTACAGCTGTTGTATTCTGCTGGTGGAAGTTGCCTGTGTTGTTCTCATTTAAATTCTTAAATTTTTAATTTCCAGATTTTTTTCACCTTGGGTTTTCTTTATTGATTCCTTTTCCACTTTCAGCTCTTGAATGGTTTGCTCATTTTCTTCTACTGTTTCAGTTTTCATAGATTTCTTTAAGGAACTTATTTGTTTCCTCTTTAAGGAGTTCTAGTGCATTCATAAAGGTCTTTGACTTGTTCTTCAAATATATTGGAATATTCTGGGCCTGTTGTAGTATGGCTGCTGAGTTCTAGTAAAGACACACTATACTGGCTGTTGTTATGTTTTTAGCTTGGCATCTAGGCATTTAGGATTGGGAAGATTGTAATTCTGTGTGTTTCTATCTGGTCCTATATTTGTTGGGTGTGTGTTTTACTCCTTGGTTTCTATTTCCTCTGTGGTTCTTAGGATAGTGTAGTGGCTTTGTTTTGCCTGGTATGAAACTCTTCTGTGTTCTTGATAGTTGTGACCAGTGGGGCTTCCAGGTAAAATGTGTTTTTGTGTGTTGGGAGAAGACACTTACTAAGGCCAATGTGCTAGGATGGGGAGCTCCACAGGAGGGAAAAAAGCAGTGTGTTCTACCAGGTCATGCTTAGTTCCCTGGGAATGGAGACAGAGAATGGAGAGAGAACACAGCAGAAGAGCTGCTAAAGAGCTGGGGATGAGATTGGGGGTTTGAGCTGTAACTATGGGAGGAAGGGTGAAGATTTTAGTTAGTCTAATTGTTTCACTGGTCATAATGGGCACTGGGTCCCAAGGCCATGGCTGATGGAGTTGCTGGCTGGGAATGAGTGTACTTAAGAAACCAGAACTCCTATTCAGAGCCCTTATTTTGAGTATGTGCTCAGAGATCCTATTTTGTATGTACTCCAGGCCTCGACCTGGGCCCAACCTTGCAGGCTACTAAACCCCTCCCCCCTACTCTAAGGGCAAATTATCTCATCCAGCCAGGTAGCCCTGAAGACCATAAAACCAGATGTCTACCTCTAATGACTAACTTGACAAGTATCTCTACTGCCCAAGAATGTAGACAGTTAGCCACTCGGGCACAGGCCAATCAATAATAAACATTTGTAACTGCACCTCTGTTCACCAAGTAGAAACTGTATTACCTCACCTATGTGGAAACACCATTTTTCTGTCAATGAAAGAAGTTATAATTCTCTGCTGGGGTTGGCCATCTTGCATGATGCTTTCTCCAGCATGCTGTTTTTTCTTTGCAGAATAAAAGTGCCTTTGCTTTTTATATAAACGGTCTCGCTGGTCCTTGGGGAGGTAAATTTTGGACTCGACATGAGGGAAGATCTGTATAGTCCACTACAGATTCAGAAAGGGGAAACGGAGGTATTCTGATGCAGAGCTGGGGACAGAATTAGGGGACTGTATTTGGAAATGAAGAGAGAGAAATATTTGCAGCCAGCCTACTTGATTCTGAAACAGAAACCTAAATTATTCTTAATTAACATTAAACTTATTCATTTCACCTAATATTGAAAAAGCAGATGTTTGGTTAAATAAACTGTACATAGTGTATCTTGCAGAAGATAAAGTGTAACACAGGTTCAAAACTGTTCACTGACCACCTCCGAAGGCTCCTCTCATAAATTTAATCTTTTAGTTAAAACTGATTAGTAGAGCTGTGCCAAAGTAGTGGTAATTTTCCTACAATGTAGTATTGTTGTGGGATATTTTATAGTTAGGGGATCATACTCCTGTATGCTGTTTAGGAGGAAGGGTGCTTCCTGATGCCTTGCAGCACTAAAAATAATTGCTTCCTACACTTGTTAACACTTTTATGCTAAAAACAATAGAATAGCCCCCCTCCTTCTCCATATGAAGAGGCCATTTGTTTACCTTAATGCAGATGAAGGTTCCCTATCTCAATGTTCTATAGCAGGGTGATCAGAGAAGACTCTTACTCACCCCCAACTTGGACACCCTCTGGATAAGCAGCAAGTCTGCTGACAAACCTTGAGAAGTGTTCCGTTCCATTCATTTGTATAATGAAGGCCTATGAGGAGAGGGAGGGAGTTTTGAATGAATAAAGCACCTGGTGGCTGAAGCAGAGAAGGTGAGGCAGATGAGCAGAGATGAGTTGGGCAGAACCTTGAGAAGAACGGTATAAAGAGGCCATGGAGAGGATGTGGTGTGAGCTCTCTGCCTAAGCTGCTGGGGTACTGCATCCCTGAAAACCGTCAAGGCTCGTTAATACTATATCGCTTTCGAATTAATAAATAATACTTTAACAAATATGATTTTACATCCAGGAATTATACTTAAAAATAGAAAAATGTGGAATGTGAAATAAGTCCTGGGCTCAAGTGGCATCATCGTTTAAAATATAATTTAAAACATCATTTTAAAATGGTAGGTAGGAAGGATAACATAAATGATCAGTTGTCTTGTAGGAAGGGTTTTCCTATTAGGTATTTGGAAAAGTGTGGGAATTTGCATGTTATAATCCATTGGTAAAACCCATACTGTTGTGTCCTTTCTTAAGGTCTTCATCTTTGAATTTTCATAAAATTGGAATCTAATGTTTTTACAAGAAAAGATTGGAATTAACTCTCAACCTTCAGAGTCATTAAGACAAGTAATGATAAAATGGACACCAAAACAAAACTTAATTTTCAAAAACAAACAAAATACATATACTGAAATGTACATGGCTTGAGTTTTGCAAATATATAAAAGGTACTAATAAACCTTCTCTTTTCTGTTTACTACATATAGTTTGCTAGCAATTTTATAAATGTAACATAACAATAATCAATATTTTCCATCATTCATTTTTTATGTGAATGAATGTTCTGTCTGAATGTATTTGTGTGTTACAAGTGCATACAGTGCCTGCAGAGATCAGAAGAGAGTGTTGGATTCTCTGTAGATAAAGTTACAGACAGTTGTAAGCTGCTGTGTGGGGCTTGGAACCAAACTCAGGTCCTCTGTAGAAACATCAAGTATTCTTAACCTCTAATGCCCTTCATCAGCAAATTATAAATATTTTAAAATTTGTTTATAAATTATATTTGTGTGTGGGTGTGTGTTGCTCATGCCACAGCACATGTAGACATCAGAAAACAATTTTCAGACATAAATATTCTCTTTATAACATGTGCAGTGGATTTGAATGCAAGTTGTCAGGGTTGGTAACTTGTGCCTTTTCCTACTCTTGCTCGCCCCATCTTCAGTATTAAATTTGGGGATGCCACGATTTTGTTGAGGAGGCTTTTTGTTTGTTTGGTTGTTTTTGGTTGGTTTTTTTTTTTCTGATCCATCTTGGAGTTATTTAATAGTGAGAGAAAGCATGATACTTTACAACAGCATCCTTATGGCTGACAATATCTGTACACATCATTCATTGCTGCAACATTGTGCAGTGTGTTACTATCATCACCAAAGTGGAGAGAAAGCAGGGATGATTATGATAGATGAATACCCCACCTTGGAAAGGATAACTTAAGAATTGCCTAACCTAAGATCTTGAGAGGTTGAAAATCCTTGTTCTTTGGAAAGAAATTTGTAGAGATGGTTTACTAAGAACCATTAATTTTTAAAAGTAATAACATCTCACACAAAAAGCTTGACAATTACCCAAAAGGAATTCTGTTAGTGTGACTGATAAATAGTTGCCAATATGGAGATTTACATACTTGATTTTTAAAGCATTTACTTGAATTTTTGTAGTAGAAAATTACAAAATATAATAAGATATAAAAATTATGTGACAGGCATAGAGAGCAAACAACAGAAATAGCAGAGATTAAGTTTCAGTAGTCAAAATATTTTTTTTTCTGTTAGATTGAATGTAAAGCTGTTGAAAATAAAGAATACTGACTTTGATGCACAATTTTACACATGTCATGGTAGAGTGAAACATTAATGTACAGAGATGTAGGCAGTGCTCAGTGCCCTCATCAGCAAAAACCTCTCTTGATTGTGGCTTTCACAAATACCTACCATTAGGCAAGAGCAGGAGAAGAAAAAAAAACAAAAAAAACCCAAAAACCTCATTAATGGTAGGTCTTGTTTGCTGCATTTCCCATATACTTGCTGCGATTTATATTAACAGTAATGGAAATCTCAGTTTGAAACTCTATCGATCAAAGTACAACTAATGAGCATGCCACTTAAACTGTGGTTTCTAAATAACATCTGTGGATTCTCAGGTTCCCAAGAAGTTCATTGCTATAGAAAGGGAAGGGGAAAGTTAAGGCTGGCTTATTGAAATACAACTGTTACTTGGCTACATGTGTAATGGATTTCTTTCTGTCACAACTTGGAGTCTGTGATAAGAAAAGGAAGATAATGAAAAGCAAATGCAAGGACATCTTTCCACTTCAAAAGAGAAAATATTTCTTCAGGTGTGTTGTAGAAAATTATTCATTGTGACACATCTCCTTCCCTGGAGAATAAGTTTTCTAAAATAATCTTGGAATATTTAAAGTATATAATGAAAGGACTTTTATCAATTTAAAAACTACCCAACACAAGCACATAAATATTTAGAATTTCATTTAAATAAGTCAGTCAACAATTTTTATAAAGTTTTTAACACTTCATTGTAGAAACATAGGCAAAATGACTATTATAACCAAAATGAAAAATACTGTTCAATTTCAAAAATGTACTTAAATAAGAACCTGAAAAAGTTTATGGTATGCATAACATTGCTCAAGCAAATTGCACGAGTATTACATAAACCAATATTCTATAAAGGCCTCAGTATGGCAAAGTTTAGAAATAGGTAGTCTGCATGCACATAGTACAACAAAAAGTTTCCTTATAAAACAGCAGTTTTTAATGCTTGTACAAAGTGATAGAGAACAACCACAAACATATTTCATCTGTTAGATTAATATGTCTATCAGAGGGACAAAAATCCCCACATTTTAGAATAAATTTTTTGTGCCTTTAAAGATATTTGTATAAAAATGCTATCTTTCATACAACTTAAATAAACCATAATTGTTACAATAAAAATTTGAAAACAAACAATTGAATGGGTCTGGTTTTTTGTATAACCAAAGAGAAACCTAACTATCAATGCTAATGACACAAAGAAGATGCTCCTTCCTGGCAACTTGGGAGGTTATTATAGTTGAAAGTTCCTTGAATCATACATAGTTGAATTGGGAGAACAATTACTTAGTCTTATAGTATCTTTAAAGTATTTACCAATTACTTTATATAAAAATAATTCTCTTTGAACTAGCAAAGAGAATGCACTCACAGAACTGAAATTTTGGCAACAGTTTGTGTGATTGTGCATGATTTTCTAGTGCTCAGTGTAATTAGGGGGCAATATTCATCCAGAACATGAACATACTTGGGAAGATATATGTAAGACATGAGTGCTCATGCCCTGCTGTGCTCTTGGCTGGCTGTGTTCCTCTGGACTGAGGAAGAATAAAAGGCCCTATCCCATAACAAGTTCTATCAGTACTGTTCTGATTATATATTTGCTATGTCCTACCAACCCAAATATCACTACTGTTACAGAGGGTGTATGTTTTGTATATTATAAAATCTACTAAGTAAGTCTGGAAAATAAATCATTTGTATTCATGCAAATAATTAATTTTCTGTATTTTTAAAGATTTTTTTCCTTCAAGAATCCCAGTTATTTCTTTGTCATCTGAGACTAATTTCAAATCAGGACATGCTGAACTTATAAGGGATATCTATTCTCAGCCAAGTCTGAATCCATGTTTATATGTGTAAAGAAGACTGTTTGTCCTTTCAATTCAACAGAAAAATGTAATGGCATTGTATTATACTAGTAAGACAATAGAATGTGAAAGTGTAGAGTATTCTATTAATAATGTAAAACCAAAAATTTATATAAAATAGATTGCTCATCTTAACTCTACAAAGGAATATGTTTTTTTTTTATTTTTTAACAAATTCAAAGGTGTGTCATGTCAGCAGCATTGTTGTAAATTGTAGTGTAGTGCAGTTATTTTCATAAAAATACCATAAAAATGGTGAATCAATATTTATTAGCAAAAAATAAACATCAAGAAGAAAAAGAAAAATAAAAAGAAAGAAAACCTCTCAGAAAACTATTAACCAGGAACCAGGAAAAAGATAAAGAGATAATGCTGATGCTAAACCAAGCATAATACTGTTGGAACATACAAAAGTAATCCTTATATTTTATATATTTATACAGCATAGAAAACTTCCTTTTTTATGCCACTGTCTCTCTGATTCCAATCTCAATTTTCTTTGGAAGCAATTCTTTCCGTTCATCAACACTTCCTAAGGAGTTTCGGCAGTTCTGTCCATCCATATACAACTTTGCATATACTGGGTTGGAGTAATTTGCTGGCTGAAGGAGAAAGAAAACAAGTCTAGTTTTATTATCCCTTTGACCACATTAATCATTTTGTAGGATGACCATTTTTCATGAAAACATGTAATTTAAATTCTATGTTCATAGGATTTAATCTATTAATGTAAAACCATAACTATATTTTTGAGGTAACTTGGGAGTCAAACAGAATCTTTGACATAAAACTTAAAGCTAGTATGTTCTTGTGAAAATTAATGTACCATGCCTTTACTGTAAAATGTTAAACATAATTGTTATGCTTCAAGGATATTTGGCTTTTCACCCCATTGTTACCACCTTTGACTGTAAGTGCAAGTCCAGAGATGGCACAGAAAGTGTTCATGCAATAATCATCTAACTTTTGATCTCTTAATTTTTCCATGTGAATTAAATGTAAGTAAGTGGAGAGAAGTCAAATTTACAAAATACACCATTGAGGTGCCTTTAAAATAAAGACAGTAAATTTGCTTCAAATAACTTACATGAAACTTACTGTTGGAAATACCTATGGGGTCTTCCAAATAATCTTGAATTCACAGTCACCTGAGGTCTCACAGGCATGGTTGCTATTGGAGCAAAATCAAGGCTAACCAATATGCTACTCAATAGTCATTATTAAATAAATAGCAACTAAATACAAGAAAGTAACATTTCATTTTTTTTTCATTTGTGTTGTGTTTTAGTTGCTGCTTATTTTGTTTATGCAGTATCTTAACCTTAGTTACAGCAAGGAAATACGTAGTCTTTATAGCATGCAAAGGAGACACTGTAGGACAGACAATGAGAATGAACAGAACTTGATGGTCAGTAGCAAAGTATAGGAGGGAACCTGGATACCCACAGTCTATTATTCTGCCTAAAATGAGCTTTGTGACTGCGGACAGAATAGCTTTTTCTAAACCCACTAACTGATCTTAAAAAAAAATAAGGTAAATTTCATTATACCATCTTTAATTTCTCAATGGGATAACACATTTCACATTTTAAGTATATTTTAATTTAGCTTCACATCCTATATATTTACTATATCTATAACCAAAGCAGATAAATTTAAATTCATTCACTTTAAATTTCTCTTCATAACCCTGTCTGGCCACACAACTTAAAATTATTCCATACACCACCACAGTTCTCAACCTGTGAGTTGTGACCCTTTTGGAGCTGAATGATTCTGTTATAGTGGTTGCCTAAGACCATCTTACATGTCAGATATTTATATTTTGATTCATAACAGTAGCACAATTACAGGTATGAAGTAGCAACGAAAATAATTTTATCGTTGGGGATCACCACAACATGATGAACTGTACTAAAGTGTCACAGATTTAGGAAGGTTGAGAACCACTGCCATAGAGGCAATACTGTCTACTTTAAAACTGGCCTAAACTGGCACTCTTGCATGGAAACAACACACTGCAAAAGTCTGTGATATTAATGCTGTTTTGTCACATCTTGTTAATTAAAACCTTGGTAAAGGCAATTTCTGTCCAAGTCAGCTCTGTGAGTGGTGAGGGATTACAATGGGATGGGAAGGAAAAGATGGGTTGTTTCTCTCACCCCAGAAGTTAGTGGTCCTTTCAAATCGGAGTTTGGATAGATGGGCAGTGCTGTGTGTGTGAGCTTGAAAGCACTGGCCCCTCCCCCTATGTACCTGGCCTGTACATAAACAGAAAATTATATCTCATCTAATGTCATAGAAGCAGTTTTAATTGGTACAAAGTATAATAAATTGCACAATTAACATAAAGTACTCTTTAACCCTAGGCCAAATCAGAAGGCTTATGTTAGCATGCAGATCTCCGATGGGGACCTCGGTTAGGTCCAGCTTCCTGACACATGTTCTGCATGAAGCATGACCAATTCTGTTTAAACCTGGAAATTACACCAGTGAAGTTTTTGACATTGAAAATTCAAAATTCAGACAACAGTCTTTCCTGAAAACTCAGCTGTCCTAACAAATTATTCTTACTTTAGAATACAAAATAAAATTTAAATATTGATATATTAGTTTAAATTTTCTTTTTAGAAATCTATTCTTAAGAGCAAGAATGCCTCCATGTAAGGTCATTGCTTCATATTTCATTGGGTCTAAAGGCAGTATTATCCTTATGTTCATAACATAATGTTTAATATAATGTTTAATAGTTAAATGATTCATGAACATTTGAAGAATGTAGAAATACTAAGAAACATGTTTGTATGTTAATAATTCTATTGAACAGCCTCAGATGGGTAACAAAGAGAAAAGTCTTTTGATAAGACAAGAACATATATGAAGTTAGCATGATTCTTTAATACTTTTCCACTCTAGTTTCATATAAGAAATTATAAAAAAATCTTAATTGCAGGACTATAATTTTCTATGTAGAACCATTAATTTTTTAATTTATCACACTTGTGAATATGAAAATCCAAGTACTATTGAAATGAATTGTGGTATAAAATCCACAAACATTTCTTTTGTTTATTCCAAATTATCCCATTTTCAATTCTGTTTTATCAATTTTACTAAAGATACCAGTTCTTTTGATCACAGATATTAAAGAGATAGGAGGTTTATTCACATTCAATATAATGGAACTGATTACATCAAACCACTGTTACACAAGCTGCTTGATCATTATGGATTCTGTGACATGGCTTTCTGAAACTGATGTCACTTATTCTGCTTACCTTTCAAGCAACAATTCATAGTTATATTCCAAATATTACAAACCAGCTAGAAAAAAGCTATTAAGTTATACCTTATGCAATTTTAGCAATTCAATTAGCTACTTGGTAAATACATAGTTATTGAATGCTTAGTACTTAGTACACTGAAATTCTATATGAAGGGCCTGAAGTTTTATTTTCATAGAACAAGTATGTGGATATATCCATAAGTTGTATTCTTTTCAAGTTTAAGAAACTGTATTAGATCAATTGCTAGGAATAAAAATAACAACTTTTGAAAATTTCATGAATATCTGAGGAGCATATTCTCATCAGTTTGTGTTACATGATGGACATTGTTCTTCCTTAGAAAAGCTGGAAGGATGCAGAAGTTTATTGTTTTAAGATGGCTTTCTTTTTCACAGACAAATTCCAAAGAAATAATGTGCCAAATAATATGATCTTTCAATATCAAGTACAGTACACTACACTAAAGTTAGCAGTACTTATTTCATAAAAAGTTTCAATGTAGGAATTTGTTAATTAATAACCAAACTATTTATCCTAATGAAATTTACTATCATCTCTGTACATTTTATCTGTATAGTAATTGCCAATTTTTATAATAGTGAATATGACCACTAATTTCAGTCTTAATAAGTCCGATCTTAGATTCAGAGATAGATTGCCTGGAGGGGAACTAAATTAACAGGAGAAAGTCACTTAAGCACATTCTTGGTCTCTGTGATTATTTATATTATAAGGTACAGTTCAGATAAGTGTCTTTAATAACTCAGGAACTGGATAACAGTTATTTAAATAAGCTGCTCAGATAATTAAGAGAAGTGATTCTTTGCACTCTTAATTTATGTGAATATTTACCACATTTGAGCAGACTGCAACAGCACATTACAGAAACTTTTACAAAGCTATGTATAAAATATAAAAAAGCTATGTATATCTGTTTCATGCTTCACATCACTAAGGCTACCATGTTATGCAAATATGTTTTACTCAAAAAGATTTAATTAACAAAGCAACTGCAGGACAAAGCTTTGTTGACTTTTCAGCAAAACACTATTGTGATCAAAATAATTATTTTCAAATTGGACCAATGAACTCTTTTCATAATGAAAAACATAAAGTATTCAATGTTTTAAAATCTTGCTGTACATTAGGCATGCTAACACCCCACACAATTTAACCTATTATACTAAATAAAGTTATATTTCATAAGTCAAATGAACAATTCTTTCAAATCATGCAATATAAATGAGTATGTCCCAGAGAATGCCATTCATCATGCATTTTCCTTTAGAAGAGCCTAGATAACTTGATATTTCTTAAGTCTTTTACTTTAATTATACAAATGCATAATGAAATCCAGAACTCTACAGTGATGTTTGATTCAAGAATATTAGTGTTCTCTGTTCACGATCTCAAAACGTATTACCTTTGCTGGATCTATCATGAAACTTGGTTCTAAAAGACCTCCATCGCTGTGATCATGATCCACTTCATACATATTGTATGATGGGTTTCCAATTTCTACATTTATTCCTCCATTGATGATAGGCTGTCTTCTAATTGTCTTTGTTCTACAGTATGTGGATATAAATTAAATATGACTGGTACAGACATCACAATTTACTTTTTATATTATTAAAACATTTAATGATATTCTGACATGGTAAAATGTTAAGAAATTCTGAATGAAATACAATTGTGAAAATTTTAATAATTGAAAATTTTCAAATCACAATGAAACAGAAAACTCACAATTTGACCACTTATTTTCAATGCATATGATTTAACAGTGCATAAAAATATATTAAAAGTAAAATTCTCCTAAATATAATACCAAGTTAGTGAAACTTTCACAATTTAATTATAATTTAAGTTTCTATTTTTTCTGTGGCTTGAAAATTAACTCTAACAAAAATATACTTAAGAAATTTTGCAACATTTTATTTAAAGCATTCAGCTCAATATCAAGAATCCTAATCAACAAACTCTCATGTTTCAGATTAACCCACATTTCTACAGCTGCACAGTTATATAAACAAACACTGCCACTTCTGGGAAGATAAAGGAAATAAATTCACGTTAGTCATTAAAAGTATAATTTATGACATACTTGCATGATAAATGATAAACTGTTACCAATAATTATATACAATAAACTAACAAAGACAATCTTCAGAAATCTTTGTTTATTCAAGGGAAGATCACTAGAAATATAAAATTCTACAGAAATTGTCAGTGATATGTCCATGTTGACTTTATCAGATTACATACACAGAGTGATTCACTCAACAAAATATGAAGGAATACTTGTGTACTGTACAGTAATTTAAAATGAAATGGGTGGTAAGTAAATTGAGAAGTAATTTTGTGATTGGAATAAATAACCCCGTTACTGAAGAAAATATAACATTTTTGACACTTTCATAAGCTAAGTCACTGCAGGTGAATTCAGAGCGTGGCATCTTACCTTCTTTTTCTCTTACAAAGCACTAAACCAATCACCAGGGTGGTTATCAAGGTCACCAGAAGGACAAGAGGCACGATGATTGCAATGCTCCCTGGAAAATAAATTGATCCGTAGATGAACAAAAAAACAAAATTATATAAAAATTGATATAATGTCCCACTAAATCATAGACATTTAATGATTCAGTCAAAATAGTTTACTTAACAAGTTACCCAGAAACAATATAATCCAGACTTTAGCCATTTAAATTTAAACATCACAAATATTTATGAGTAGAATATCAAAATTAAGTATAACTTTAATAAGTATATGAAATTTTCTCTGCATATGCAGGTACATACAAAATACTGGTGTACAAACTAATCATTACATTAGTCACAATATGCAAGTGCTTTCTCAGGATGATTGAAATTTCAATAGTTACAGTTAAAGAATACCTAAGTGAGATAGACTATTGAAAATCAATTACCAGATATCTAAAGGTTTTCATTAAAAAAAATTCATGGATGGCAGCATCCCAGCTTGCAATCCGAAGAACTATGTATTGACTGATACATGTGCATAAATCTCTACCTGTATATGGGTACGCATGTAACTTTCTGTTGTTTGATGTTACATTGACTATATATTCTAATTAGTTCAATTACAATATTTTACCTTTGTTTCTGAGGAAGTGAACATTATGTGTATATGCAATTTCTCAGTAATTAATGAAGGCAGAAAATCAGGTATCATTGATTTAAATAACAGTTCTTCACAAATTTTAAATACCAAGGAACAAGTTTGTTTCCTAGTAACTGATTTTATTGATCTTAACTTGACAAATATCTTCGCTTCATTTTTCTTTCTTTTCTTGTTGAATTTTAGAACATCAGCAAATATGTGAAACCAAACGATACTAGATTCAAAGTATGCAGCATTTCTTTCTTCTTAATGTACTTGCAAATTATTCATAAAGTTATATATTCACCTTTTCAAAATAGTTCTGCCATTTTAAAAGTTTGAGATATTAATTATGCATACAAAAAAAACTAGGTATCTTTTTCTTTTAATTTCCCACCACTGATGGTAGCTGCAACCCCAATATATCACAGAGATCTGTTTAAGAGCCCAGACATCTGGTATGTTTATGCTACAATCAAGGTAACTGCAATAATATTTAGTGTTGATGATAAAAAATATCACATTTTATTTTGATTTTTTTATAAAACAGTAATAGAAACAACTGAATTACAAATGTTTTAAAAATTCTACAATATAGTGATAATTATTAAGAGCCTTTTCTTTGATTTCTTTACTTTGTTTTGCCCTATTTTGGTTGGTTGGTTTGTTTGTTTTTATATAATTTAACGGAGTTATTATTTTTAGATGCCTGTTTGTATTCTAATGATAAAGGAAGGGTATGGATTTGGGTGGGTGTAGAAGTGGGGAGAATTTGGGAGAATCTATAAGCTGACTATATCATATTAAAAATGTATTTATAATAAAAAATAAGTGTCATTGTAGAGCAATAATCAGCATATAATAATCCAATTTATCAAAATGAGCTTTTGTAGGACACAATCAGTGTGGGTTGTTGTAAACTGACTAAAAGGGTGAGAGGGCAGCAGTACCAACTCAACAATATCATAATGAACAAAACAGGTCTTTCTTTGAAATGCGATTCTGAAAATTTTTTATTCTTCCCTAGAAGAAACAGCCCTGCACTCACCTGAAGCCACAGACACTGAGTCAAGCTTTTTCAGTGCTGGCCTGGACAAACTTTCTCAGGTTATTCAGATGTAAAGTGTGTGCTATCTGACCATCATTTCACATTGGTATAGCTATCACTGCACAAATAATTGTAGAAAGTGTTATATATATGTGCTTAAGATATGATTGCATTATAGCAATCTGTGTGCCCATATCTGCGTAAAATAAGACACTTTATAATATATTTGTACAGATATTTTTTCCCCTTTGAGGGCAAAGGTTTCACTTCTCTTTCCTCTGTAAATAGTAATGTTCTTAAACCTAAGGCCCATATCTTCAGTTCTCATTTAACAAATACATATTAAGATGAACTTTGCTCTGTGGATATCCATGGATTTTATCTCAAGGTGCTTAACATATATTAGAAGATGAGACAAACAGGTTTTATTAATTAAACACGGCATCTTATGGAATAGTGGTGCATGCTTTTAATTCCACCATGGCATTTGGAAGGCAGAGGCAGGAAGATCTCTGTGACTCTGAGGCCAGCCTGGTCTAAATACAGGAGAGCCAGAGATCCACAGAGACTCTGTCTCAAAACAAAAAACAACAACACAACAAGAGCCACAGAAGGAACAAAAAATCATTGCATCTTAATTACTACCTTATAAAAGGTAGACATTGCCCAGGAACATAAAGGATGAATATCTAGCTAGTCTGAGCAGCAGAACTAGCCATTTAAACCTGACAGATAGGTATTCTTCAGCCCCTAGGAGAGTACGGAGACCTGGGTAATTAAGATTAGAGTGAAGAATGGATAATTGCTAGGACAAGCAGCAAACAGGAAAACAGAGGGCATGTTATTAAGACATATAAATGAGCTGGTAATTTGTATTCTGAAAAAAGATGATCCTGAAAGAAACAGGAAGAAACATGCTATGGATGCACTGTTTGCTTCAATATAAGAGAATGCAAGCTTCATATATAACTTGTATTGTTTAGGTGTATAGGATAATTTTGAAGCTATCTAAAATGTCAGTTGTTTGCGTACAGAAATATGGGGAGAATCTGGGTGTATACTGAGTGTGAGCTTCTTGAGGAATACAGGGTGTAAAACTCAGGCTCAGGAGAGACAGAAACAAGCTAGGAGTTTAAAATAATTAGCATGGGATGGACAACTTAGGTCAGGAAGACACGGGTGGCCAAGGATGCTAAAAGTAGAGAAAAGGACAATGCATATAGCCACAGGAGAGAATACACCTAGTGAAAAAGAGCAGCCTATGAGTTAGCAGTAGAAAATGAAAGCAGAAATATCACAAAAGGAAATAAGAGTTGCTTCATGAGGGAGGACATGTGTGATAAAGGTTAGAATCAGGAAGGTAAAGGGAAAGCATTATATACTCATTTGCTTATTTTTGCAACATTATCCCATTATGGACTTTAGGATGGCCTCAAACATACTGTATAGCCCAGATGGGTTTTAATCTTGTATCAATTCTTCTGCTTCTGCATCCCAACTTCTGAGATTACAGGTGCACATTGCCATTCTAAGAAGACAGCATCTTACTTGTTGTTTGAATTTAATTTATAGTAAAAGAAAAAATGAGAGCATAAATTAGGTCAGTTTGGACTTGTTAGAGGATATTCTACTTTTTAGTACATGCTATAAAGATAAAATGTAAATTAAATAAGGAGATTGGAATGTGTTCTCAAAAGATACTCTAAATTGTTGTTAAAACTATAAAGTATATTATGTTCCACCTGAGTAATGCTATCCATGAAGCTACAGGAGTGTGCTGCTCGTCAAGGGCCAGTCTCATTCTGTTCTCTCCCCTTGTCCTGTTGGCACTAGCATCAATGAATTTCCTTCCTTTGGACATCTCTCTACTCCCAGAGCTGTTATATCTCATGCTTCTGAATTTCCCCTCCATTTTCCATTTTCAAATAAAAAAAAAAAAAACAAAACACCTGTGACCTCAGTCAGTCCCTGCCAGCTTCTAATTTGGCCTCCCTTTTCCCAGAGAAATCACCAAATCTATACTTTTATACATTTTTATGCTCATGTTTTTTAAGTTCTGTGTATTCCAGTAAAGATTCTTATATTTCCACAGAGCTACCTATCTTATTCTTTGCCATATTTCTAAGTTGAAATACAGTGCTTGGGAGATAAATTATGGTGTTGGGAGAAATGGAAGAAAGACATTGTTATGTTGCATTTTCAGTAATATTTCCATATCTGCATATTTCAGAGTCTTGGTATTGTACAATCATTTTTAATACAATAGGACAGATGGTACAAAATAAATAAAGAAAATCCATGAAATAGTTATTCATAATCTAACCAATCAGATTTCATTTTCAACAGTACCTCAAAGGTATCAAGTCTACACTTTTCTCCAATTGCATGAGATTATTGTTAACCTTTGAAGTCTCCCATACCTCAATAACACCATGAAAGAAGATAAAACAGCTTTATTTTAGATTTTAGACAAAAATATTATTATGTCGCACTTACTTGTGCTTATGTGTTCGGACTTGCTGCTCTTTGGGGCTGGCCTCTCACACTGTGTACCTGACCAATTAGTGGAGCATCTGGAAAGATTCCAAGAACAACATCATCATTAACAACATCAAATTAGTGAATAATACAAGTCCACTAATGCATAAACTTTAAATGATCTGAGAGAAAAGCCAATTATTACACATTCATGTTGATCAAGGAATCATCCTGACTAATTTGTTTAAAATTTTCAGTACACTTCAGGTAATTTCAATGGGATAGCATTTGTTAATATATGTAAAAAGAAAAAATTCCATTAACTACTTCACCAATATTGCATATTTAACATTTTGCATATTTAACAAATCCTTTTCATTAGGTTTCTGTTGTTTGTTCACTTGGATGATTTAAGTCAAGGTGTAACTAATGACCAGACATCAAGGTGTTGACTGTTGAATAATTACAGCTGTAGAAATATCACAGTAATCTGAAATAAGAAAATACATGCTTTCCTTTGTTAAATAATATGTCTATTAATGAGGGCTCAAATGGATAGCCTCCAGGTTTAATTGAGAGAAGTTGTTTCCCATATTGATACCACAACATTGTTGCTGTAAGTCTAAAGGAGAGTAAGAGGGATAAATTTGATTAAAATCTGTTAGCACAAAGCAGAAGTATCTAATTAGGTGATGCCCATGTGAGTTGTTTTCTCTGAGTGTAAACAATTCTTTTTGGATAACATCAATGCCTCTCTGAGTCTGTCAGCATCAAGCCACACAGACACAAATATCATTAGCCTCAGTTCTTATCTAAAATTACTATCAAATATCGCCTTATTGAAAATACCTGTACACAACGAAAGAAAAGCTTTCAGAACCATTGCAAGTAAATCTCAGTATAGTGGGCACGACATAGCTGCAATTAAGGATTTCTGTAAAAACTAATTCATATGATAATTCATGTGATAACTCATAATGTTACTTTCCAAACTTGGCTTCTATCACAACATGTGCAATTATTTTTGTATTTGCAGTATTGGCTCTCATAAAACAGGGCCACATTCCATAAAACCACCATTCCAGCAAACTTAAATCAGATCACAAACATAAAAACTAGTTTCAAAATATAGAATAACTAGAATAATTGACAGCATTGATTTATTTGAAGTATATAGTTAGTTGAATAATAATGATAATATTAAATTATGAACATGGAACACGGTTCAAATGAAAATTAATAGCATTATGTATGCTATAATTCAAACAATTATTCATAAATTAGCCCAGCTTTGTGTTCGGTTACCTCTTATCTCATAGACAGTTTACATGAAATTTAATTTTCTATGTATAGCATTTGTGATAGACTATATTATACATAAATCATTGAAGCAGATAAGTTAAAATCCAGGTATATGGCTCTTTAATAACACTGAAGGAGAATAATGCAATAGGAATACATAATTAGGTTAAAAAGAACAATGAATGAAGTATGCAGTTTTGTAAAACATTTTATAGATCTATGACATAGAAAGACTCTTACAACTATTCATAGGTTCTAATTCTCAACATAGTCCACAGATAACTGAAAGTAGATGTAGGGACATTTTGTAAACATATTCGTGAATCAAAACTCAATGGTTGCAAAATTCTTTTCATTTCATATAATTTTATATGTGTCAAATCTTAATTGAACACTGAGAATATTTTGCATGCTTCAGTGGAAAATTTGTGCTGATTACATATGTACAACTAAATATATGTACTAAATTGAGTTGTTTTCCAAACTACTGAGATTTACTCCTATGTCACCAAAACTTAAAAAGTAGATAGGGATTCATCTTAAAATATGAGAATAACCTTCACTATATTTTATTGTGCTTCTAGAGATAAAAATCTCTGAGCTCATCATTATTCTGAAATAACTAAAATAACAAGGTGGAATTAGCTGGTAACTGGTGGATCAAATGTTAATTGGTTATGTTCTGTCATGAACATCATGTATCTTATATAATTCAGGATATTAGGAAAATATACCATAGAGACAAAGGCTAGCAGAGAGTGTGAAATGAAGGATGAAGATAATAATAGTAGGAGTTTTATGGAAAACATTCGGTTCTTTAAGTAGGCTAAGTGGTATTTGTTAACAATATGCTCTAATTTTCTAATTTATTGATGGCTTTAAACCTAATGCTTATTGCAGGTGAGGAATTCACATGCTCATGTTTTTAAAAATCTCTTACTTTTTGAAGTACATTTAAGTTCTATATCTTCAGGGAATATTAACTTATTTTATATGGGAATAACTCTTAGAGATACATTAAAATAATTAATTTTAACAGTAATACATCTTTATCAGTGATGTTAACCTTGCAATTTTCCCTATATTTCTTATAAAGTAACATTTTACAACTAAAGATAAAATAAGTTGTTTCACTGTCTCCTTTGTTCCAGAATTGAACATAATCTCTTTGAAATATTAAATTAAATGGAAATCATTATTCTTGTTGCCTACCTTACAAAATTACAACCTAAGACATTTGCTGCTCCAGAAGTTTCTCTTCCAGTGGGTGATTTAAAACCAAGCATTTAAAAACCATCTTAATAGAATTTAATAAATCTTCATATCTAAGTAGACTGCAATGGCCATTAATGGCCCAGCAATGAAGTAAAGGAATGTGTACATCATCAAAATTTCCTGTCCAATTCCTTCCTGAATTATTTTCATAATCATACTGACTATACTGTCTCTGGTATCTCTTTCCTCCCTTTCTTTATTCATCAAGCAAAAATTCCCCATACAAGCTTTATCCATCTTTGAATCTGTACTACTGCAGAGCAAGTTAGACTCACTATCATAAACCCTTGGGTACCATTTATTATAGATAAATGCTAAATTAATATCCTATGGCTATTTCCCAGAGCATGTAAGCTTAAAGCATAGAGGATATATCACTCTGAATTATTGATTAAAACCACATGAAATTTAGTTAAATATTGTTGGGTTAGAGACTGGATAGATAGGTAGATTCTTGAATATTTATCCAAATAATAAAGTACACACATCATCTTTCCATCATCACTATCACAATCACTGCCACCACCACCACCATCATCATCATCATTAACATCAACATTATTTTGTGTGTCTATAAGTTGCTAATTAGAGAGCTATAGATTTAACTTGCTCTGACATCAGTTTTTCACAGTACATCATCTTTTGAGAGTTCAAAAAAATATTTACTGCTATATTGATTTCTTAATTTTATTCTTCCATTTTCATAAACTGGAACTATCATCTCCTCTTAATTTTATGAAATTCCTTAAATGTCCTAAATTAGAATGAGTATAAAACTGAACTTTCCCTGAAACTTTAGATTCTGGGTTCCCATATATCAGTGAAGTTATTAAGTGTCTTATAATTGTGACCATGGATCCATTTTCTAGCAATATTAATCTGATAGAAGCAAAACATAACACACTTTAATAAATAGAATTATTATACATTCACAGACTATGTTATTGTAGCTAATTTTAATCAATTTTTTTTTTGTTCAGCTAATACAATGATATATAAACCCACTCATAAATGCTCAGAAGTTAGCTAGGTGACTATTAGTCCTTTATATCTGGAAAAAATGTTTATTCAATCAGTTTTAAAAATTAATTTTTATCTTGATTTCATCATATAAAATATACTTATTTAGTTTATTATGCCATTAAAATTTATATAATTATTGAATAGGTATATTGTTTTATTTTAATAAGCTCTCTACAATAGTGGGTGATGACCTTAGTAAAGGCGACAGTGCTCAGAAGCTGTACCTAACAAACACTGCTAGAATGTGAAAACAAACTTGAATATAGCGAATAAGATATCTTTAAAATGGAAATTAATACTTAATAGCACATATCTCATATATAATTAAATTGTTAAAATAGTCACAATTACTAAGTAGTAGAGAGTTTTTTGTTTCTTTGTTTTTACAAAGAGAATTGAGTTTAGGTATTAACTATGAACTGCTGAGTACATACTAAACTTTTTGGTATGGTCTGTATAATAACAATAATGAATTCATATGAACTGCTGATGTCTTTCTGCAGAAATGTGTTCTAGAGTCATCTACTTTGAGAGAACTTCAAAATAAAATACTGAGATTTAATAAATGCTTTTTTCTTTTCACCAAATGTAATGGTGATGGGACTCTGTGGCCACAGTGGAATTCAAACATTACCGTAAAACAATTGAAACTCTATTTCTCCTCATTGTATGTGTGAAATTCTTCTTTTTGGACATAATGATAGACACATTTGGAAAGGAAAATAATATCTTAATATACCCTATTTTTCTCTACATAGGAATTAATGAAGCAATGAAAAATTCCATATGTAGATCCCAGTGCTTCTAAATATCATTAAAAAAAATAGAACCATGACTACTTATCAAACATCATCAAATTTACACAAAATTTTTACATAGAGTAAAAATTAGACAAATTATGTCATTTGAAAGATACTTAAGATATTCTCTAAATAAATTTTTCACTGAACCTTTAGAAGATGACAATAGCACACAATTCTTCAGTTTCTATCTACTCCCTCTATAGTTCCTCACATCTTGTCTAACTGTATGTCTAAGAAAGCAATACTACAAAATGCAAAACCATTGCTGAAGTTTTAAAATTTAGATATTTTTTCCATTTAATTTCCATCAAAGTCCATTTGTATCTGCCATGGTTTAATGGCATTTATAGGTACAATTATCTCATGTATTCCTAGGCATTCGTGATTGTAATACTGTTATAAAATTTTCCTTCTCTTTAATCTGAAAATTTGCCTTAATTTCGATTATCATTTTCTGAGCTTCAGACCCCATCCTTATATTGCTGTTGTCATATCTGTAGTTGGGCACATTGGTGCATTTGTGTTCTCAACTACTCAGAAGCATAAGCAAGAAGGATTTCTTGAGACCAGGAGTTTCAGATAAGCATGGGCAACATAGGCAGATTCTATAGCAATGCACTTGTATCTAACTTGTATATTAGCCCTAGTAGTAAGGACTTATCTATCTTGTAAAGTAAGAAATTGGATAGTCAAATAAGTTTTCCAACTGTGCACAACCATTCCAAAATCACGAGGTCATTTTATGGTATTTTAAAAATAATGACTCTAAATACAGTTGAATTCATTTGGAAAAATGCTTTTCTTTATTTTTCCTGCTTAAGACAGTAGCTGGCACCTGTTCTCTTTACCCCACGCTGGAATACCACTTCAAGCAGGTTGCTACCATACTTTTTTACCCTCTGGCTCAGGAAAGAAAAAGAAAGCATAGAAAGAAAGAAATATTCATCACCGTTGTAGGTGACCTTCAAAGAGAAAGAGAGAAAAGAAAAAATATTCACAGACCTTTTTGGTTGTCCAAAGCCTGGAAAGCAGGAGCTGAGGGTGAGCTGAACGACTATTTTCACTCAATATTCTTGAACCTAATTTCTCCAACTGAAGTTCCTCTAAGTAACAACCAACTGACCAAAAAACCAACCCACGAATGACCAGCAACTACCTACCCAGGCTCTCTGGCCTTCAACCCTTATAAACTCTAATCAAAGTTCCCAGAAGTCCAAGTGGTACACAATCGTAAGGACAAGCTGCACGTGGCAAAACAGCTGCAAATAAATCAGAGCCATAGGTAACAAACATTCCAAATCAACTCATTATCATCCACTACACCTGGGATAGGAATAAAACCAAAGTCCAAACACCACAAACTCCTTCAAAGTGCCCCACTATTGTAAGACAGTAACAGATTTTTAGTAAAAAGCCAGAATATTAAATAAATACATTTTCATGTTATATTTTATGTGTTATGTTATGTGCGTGAGTGTTTTCTGTGTATGTCTGTGTACCACCCGAGTGCCTGGTACACATGGATGCCAAAAGAGCACATTGGATTTCTGGGCATAGGACTTACAGATGGTCGTGAGTCACCATGTAATTTCTGGGAATTAAGCACAGGAACTCTAGAAGAGCAATTAGTGCTCTTAACTACTGAGCCATCTCTTACGCTCCGTAAATACTTTTTAATGGTAAAATTGAAGTGAGTTCCTGCACCTGCTCTTAATGCTTGATTCTCTGTCTTGAAGAACAGTAATACTATCAATATTCTTTCTCGTATCTACCTGGCACATTGGTTGTGATTCAAATATACCATAATATGTGTCTTAATATATTTTTGTTTGTTTTGAGACACATTATCATGAAGCCCAGCAGGTGGGTCTTGAATTTACTATGAAGTGTCATTTAATTCTATCAATTAACTCTGAAATAAAAAAAAAAGTGCTAGCATAGGTGACATATAGTAGCATGCATAAGTTTTGAAATTTAGCTGTCCAGGGCTGAAATCTAAGCCCCTATTTCATCGCATTCCAGGTTTCTCATCTATCAGGAAGAAGTAGCCATCCTCCCTGTTGGGTTGATCCAGCCCAGCCTTAGCTCTAACCACTTTGCTTTGGATTCACTTACATTTTATATGTTTCCCTTTGATTTGTTTGCTTTTTTTTTTTAGTACCAAATTTCTCTCTCCCTCCTCTCCTTCTCATTCTGCTTTCCTCCTGTCCATTTTTCCTTCCTTTATTTTTCTTATGTTGTTTATCAAAGCCGATTAAACATTATAAAATATAAACAAAAGCTTTTATTTTGGTTTGTTGAAAATTTAAGACTATAGTCAATTTGAATCTAATCTGAGATTAAAATGAGTAATTCTGTGACTGTTATGAATGTTAAATATATAAATTATATAAGCCTACTAGCATTAATACAATTACATTAATATTTCCTGTACTAATACAATCTGATTGTATTATTACTATGATGGTAATTTTTGTATTCTCATTAGAAAAAAAAAGTCTTAGGCATAAATTATCCTAGTGATTTAACGGGATGACTCCACTACTACATTGATATAAAAAAAAGAAGTAAATTATCTTTCTACATGATTATAATATGAAGGGATTTTTCCTTCTAAACTAACGTAGTTGGTGAAGCTACATAAAAGAACCAATCTTTTATGAGAACTACACAAAATTACTGTGATCAACTGTAATATTAAAGGTAGATTGACATAATTTTATCTGCTTGCTCAGTTATGAAGCATGAACAGGAAATAGAACTTTGTGGTTATTAATGCATGAAACTTGGGGTTGTTCAAGCAGTAGACATCGAAAAAAGAACACAAGTAGAGAGTGAAAGTTAAACAGGTAACAGTAACAGAAATAGATTGGTTGGTTTCTTAGTTTTGAAACATTTGTTATATTAAAGTCTAAGAACATGTTGCCACATCAAAAGAAATAATGGGATCACATCAAACCTACACACAAATACCTGCATGATATGAATTTTTATATGAAAATTATTTTATAAAACTGGAGAGATGGCTAAACAGTAAACAGCACTTTCTGTTCTCCCTGAATACTGGGGCTCAGTTCCAAGCACTCCTGTGGCAGGCACAAAACCATCTGAAACTGTAGAGTTCTTTTGGTCTTCACAGTTACCATTATACACGATGCCCTTACACGCAGGCTGACGAAACACTAATGCATACAAAAAATTAAAAATCTCTAAAAACGTATAAAAATAAATGTTCGTGTTTTATTGAGTTAACATGACATTTCAATACTGGTAAAGACTGTAATTTTACATGTGATTAAACTTATCTATCTCCTCAGATGCTTGTCATTTCTATTTTTTAAAACAAATGAGAGTAAGATCTATGTAATCTGCTGGAGATGGGGACAGTGGAGGAGGGGATGCCACATCTGGCGGTCTGCTGCCATGATGAAGGTGAGACTAGGGGATAAGACTTGGGCAAGAAGAGGGATATATGAAGAAATTTGAAATTTTTCAAAATTATGAGTTTTATCTTTTGAAAATAAGTAATATTTTAATGAAATCTTTCATCGAGCAAAGGTTCTCAACCTTCTTAATGCTATGGCCCCTTAATATAGTTCCTCATGTTTTGGTGACCCCCACCATTAAATTATTTTCTTTGCTACTTTGTAAATGAATTTCGCTACAGTTATGACATGATGTAAATATCGATATTCAGATGGTTTTGGACAAACCCTGTGAAAGGGTCATTTGATCCACAGAGGGTTCATGACCCAGAGGTTGATTACTGCTGATCTACATTAATATCACCCTAGTAGAAACAGTCATTTTCGTTTATGTGTTCAATCTGGAGTTTAACCTTGCTCAGGAAAATACGTTGTGTGGCACCTTGTCTGGGCAGTTTGACAAGTATTACAAAAGCTAGAGTACTCATAGCCTGTTGCCTGGGACTGTAAGGGACTATGTGGCAGGCTTTCTTGGTTTTTGCTGCTCTGAACAACAGGCACATTTCATATATTGAAAATACTCAAAGGGGCAGAAACAAATCAGTGACACACAATGATCTGATTGAAGTGTGGACACCCCAGGTTACTAAAGTTCAAGTGCTCAATATCCTTTTGGAAATGTGAGATTTGTTTGGAATCACTGTGAAAGCTCCCTTGGAGTCTTCTCAGAGCTCCTGGGCTGCCTGAAGAAGGTCTGCTCCCCCTGATAGCCAGACATTCAAAACCTATGCTGCAGGCTCTCTTCTGCAAGGTCGTAGATATCAGCAGTCAGGCCTTAATCAGGCCTGGAAATACAGAGGGATAATTTCTACTTTTGTAAAATCATGGCAAAAGCAGACCCCATTATCTTCCTTGCAAAACCTTAGCCACAGTTTGTCAAATAGCAACTGCACTTTACATCTGTTTCATTCCCTCTAAGGAGCTGGAAAATTATCTTGGGCTTCTTAATAAGATCACTAGATTAGAACAGTTGCAAATCCCAAGGAAATGAGGATTCACATCTTCTGCTGCTGTGGTGCCTGGTCCTCAGCTACCCACAGGCTCACCTGGGAGAAGAATAAACTCTCTCGTCTGCTTGGCCACTTTTACAAAGCCAACTCCCAACTTGCTTTCAGGGTCACAAAAGGCTTCCTTCTTGCTACTTCTTTCTCTGGCCTCTCTGTGGCCATTTCTGTTAAGGTCACCACACTGTAAATTGATTGGCTGCTGAAGTGATCACATCTTCCTTTTAATAGCAAATAGTTTCTTTATTGCTGCAAAGTCCTCACTTAGTTTCCTTTCTGTTTTCAGACTCTTGAGGGCTAGATTTTACAAGCTTCTGGTCATTTTAAAGCAGGTCAACAGCAATATTTTTACACTTTTAATTTTTAAATTGTCCAATGTTTAGAAAACAATATTCTTTATGATTTATATATGTTATGTTTTCTTAATTCTCACAACAGTCTCAGGCAAATGATCTAAGCACTAGGCTCACATTAAGACCTAAAGAGATACAGGAAGACAAAATTGAACAGATTTGAAATCCCAACAAGTAAAATCTGCCATTCACCTTTTGTACTATATAATAATAAATCCATTAGTCTTTTTATTTTTAAACTTGAGCAGTCCTTGTCTTCTTTTATTTTGAAAGTTAGGATTTATTATTAAATTCATTTTAAATACCCATGGCTTCTTCTAGTACATCTTCATGTCAATAAAATCATTCCAAAGCACTGTGATAATTTGTATATTCGATGTTACTAGTGTTCTCCTATTGTCTATAGAACTTATTTCAAGCATCTAGCTAAGCATGTGAATTGTTGAGAATTAGTTAATAGTTAATACCACTTGTCACAAACACTCTTTGTTGAATTTTACAATCCTCTAAACCTTAAATAAAAGTTCTTTGACTAAGACTCGCCCTCATTTGAATGCTTAGTCATGAGGAAGCGGCACTATTTGAGAAATATTAGAATGACCAAGAGGTGTGGCCTTATGCAAGTAGGTGTGACCTTGGAGAAAGTGTGTCATGGGGTGGTGGATTTGAGGTTTCGAAAGCCCACACCAGGGTGAGCATGTTTCATTCTCTGCCTATGGATCTGGCTGTATCTCTCAGCTACTACTCCAGTACCATGCTTACCACCGGGCTCCCTGCCATGATGATCATGGACTAACCTAAAGCTGCAAGCAGGTCACCAGCTAAGTGCTTTCTTTTATAAGAGTTGCCTTGGTCATGGTCATAGAAAAGTAACTAAGGCAATATCACTTCCTCCCTCACCTCTTTGTACAAGTAGACTCAGATGGCTTCCTAACTTTTCGCTTTTCTCACATCTTTTGAGAGAGTGAAAAAGGGAATTCCAAAGTAATATGAACAAAAGTGGCATTTGTAGAAGACAAAGCAAAATGAATAAAATTATCTTCTCTTCATAAGATGATATACAAAATCTTCCTAGTCCTTCCTTAGAGAATACAATAAAACCTCCAAAATATTCAGAAAATACCCTACCATGGTCTTAAAAATAACAAAGAGAGTACAGTGAATCAAGTGCATGACAAAATAAATTGTTCTATTTTTTTCTGACTTTTAACTGTGAAGATTAACAAGTAACAGGTGCTGTCAAAATGATGGGATGTAATGGTGTGATTACTAAACCATAGGCATAATAGAATGCAGGCACTCAATCTTGAACTCTATAACAATGCAGAGTAATTATATGATACATGGAGAATAAATGTTAATGGTAGGGAATGAACGAGTAAATCAGACACAATAGCGTAGCTGCAGGAATTTACAATCTTGAGGAAAGCTATAAGACATTCAACTTTAAAGGTGCCATGGAAAACCTGCAGGATTCAGAGGCCAATTTTCAAGAAATATGCTTCATGTCCAAAGACCACACTTGGAGAGTGGTTGATTCCCCCACAAAATATGGACCATAACAGTCTGATATGGAAGTTGCAAACACACATTGAAATGACAAGATAGATAAATAGAACTTTGTGGAAAACCATGGTTCCTCCAACACAAATGCTTATACAAATTTAACCTAGTTAAAAAATTGAAGGAGAGAGGGGGGTGTAGAAAGTGGGAGGAGGGGGCGAGGGAGAGAAGGAGGAGAAGGGAATGAATTATAGTTTTAACTTTGGATTGAAAGGTAAAATTAAAGAAAAATTTCATAGCACTATTTTGTTTTGACCACCGAGGAACTGTTCTTGCTCTGGACAGAAGCAATAACACACAGTGTTGGAAGAGTCTTGGCATAGTGCCATATCACCATTTTCAAAACAGTGAGCACCTAAATAGATAGGGTTGCAAAAGCATTAAAATGCTTCGAAGAACTCAAGGTAGGTATTTTTGGTTCTCCATTTTCAGACAATTCAAATATACATTGAGAACTTATTTTTCCTTCAGGTTTTTTTTGTTTGTTTTTTATTATTATTTTGGGAGGGAGATTTTTTCAAGACAGGGTTTCTATGTTGTATCTCTGGGTGTCCTGAAACTTACTCTGTAGACCTGGCCTCAAACTCACAGAGATCCACCTGCCTCTGCCTTCCAAGTTCTGAGATTAAAGGAATATACCACCACTGCCTGGCCTTCCATCAGGTTTTTTTTTAAAGAGAATATAAATTACATAGAAAATTATATTTAAAAAGCCAGCAATATACAAATTTTGATGAAATACACCCAACCTTCCCACTTTAAGATATTTTCTTTGTTTTCTCTGCTCATGTACATTGTGTGTGTGTGTGTGTGTATGCATGTATTAATATATTTGTATGTGGAATACATTTTATTTTCTTTTGCAGTTACAGGTACTGAATTCTGGGCTTTTACATATGCTAGAAAAACACTCCAGCACTGCCTACATTCAAGCCATTGGAATTTAGATCACATCACTGCACAGGGTAGACTGACTTTAGCCACTGTAATCCATATATCCTAGAGCTCATCCTCAAAATTTTCTAATATACATGCATGAGCAAAATAGTTTGCAGCATTTTGTTATTTCAGAAGGCATTAGGATATCAAAAGATACCCTTCTATCTCCTATTCTTGACACACACACACACACACACACACACACACATGCACAATCTGGTGTATTATTTTGAGCTATTAGGAAATCATAAATGGCATGTAGAAAAATTAAATATAATTTTTGGTTTGGGATGGTAATATGGACTTGTAATCCTATTATACAATACAGTGAAGCAGGGAGATTACAGTTCTGTGGCTAGTCCAAGCTCAAAGGTAGACATCTATCCTGGGAATGTTATTTGTTCTCTTAAAATAAATGCTTAGCTCCTTTATTACTGTTAGCATTAAAAATATGTTCTATGTTATTTTTTTAATTTTTTTCTGCTAATAAGAAGCTCGTTTTCAAAGTTCCTTCATAGTTATATTAGGAAATTTAGAAAACGTGTATCTGAAGCTGACTCTGACTCAATTTTAATGTAATATACAAACAAAACTCCTATCAGAACTACATCTAAATATTTCAGGCTACACATAATTGTATTCTGTTGGTGAATGATTAGTCCAGTGTATTTAAAATGGCACAGAATGTTTAAAGGGAATTGGTTTCACAAGCTTGTAATTTTGATTCCAATAATCCCGAATGTTATTAATCTTAGAAAACTAGTACCTATGTAGTTATTTACATACAGATATTATTACTCTAGGAAAAGACATCAAAAATAAAGTCAGCAGCTGAAGGTGGTGGCTCACACTTCCAACCCCTGCACTTTGGAAGCTAAAGTAAAAGAAATGCCATTAGTTCAAGACCAGCCTGGGTTACAGAGTAAGACCTAGTCTCAAAATAATAAATTCTAAGAAGTATACTTTATAAATTAATGAAATAATGAATAGTGTTGGTCAAACAAAAGGAATGAAATCTAAACAATATGGGATTGAGTAGCTATTGAAATAAAATTATGCTATTATACATATTGATACAAATGACCTTTAAATATTTTGTAAACACACATGAAAAATGTGTATCATGTAATGTCCTTAGTCTATAAAATCCTCTGCAAAAAAAAAAAAAAAAACTATGAAAAAACTGAACAGAGACATGACCCAAGCTTGGCTTCAGGTGGCTGTCACTGGAAAATGTACTTTAAAATAAAATTAGAAATAAGTGGTAATTTCACTTCTGAAGTATCTATAATAGTAAAATAACAAAATGAGTAAAACAAGTAACACTGGATCTGAAGAATTCTTATATCTTAGTGTCATTCTCTACCTGCCTGTCCAAGTGGAAAAGGTGTTGAGATATGGCCACAGAGAATGCTAAGGTTTCTCAAAAGAATTACTTAAAAAGTCATTTAATACTTGCAGTATATACAGAAATAAATTTTTCAGCCTTTTGTAGGCGTTTTTCCTTGACAGGCAAAAAATACTTTTAGGAAATAGGTATGAACATTTGTGATGCCCTTTTCCTCAGTAACTTATTTAAGATAAAATGTATATCACAATGTAATACCATCAAGTTAGCTGTTGGCCTGAACTTACAGTAATGATGAAAGTCAACATAAAGGAACTGGTGGTAGGATCAGATACGTTCTTTAAGAGTTAGCTCACTTTTTGTCAGATAATTCCTTCCTTTGGATGCACTGTGTGTGTGTGTGTGTGTGTGTGTGTGTGTGTGTATTCATTTATGTGCAGGTGTACACGTGTGTGCCAGTGTGCATGCACATTGGCACATGTGTAGAATCAGAGAACAAACTTGGGTTCCTCCTTAAGAAGGCTATTGACCTGCTTTGGTTGCAACTTACAAAACATGTTACTCAAATGGACGACTGAGCCCCAGGGACTGATACACCTTCGTCTCCCCAGAACTGGGATTACAAGTACTTTATACAAGTAATTTATAAAGCATCAGCATCCCTGGAACTATTATGTGAGTTCTTAGGATTGAATTCTTATCTTTGAGCTTTCAAGGCAAGCACTTGTTATCTGAACCTCCCTGCCTCATCTAGAGGGCTTGTAGTGGTCTTCCCAGTGTCATCATCCTAAATAAGTGTTCAGAGAAGTTCATGTGTCAGACCAGTAGAACTTCAAGAGATAAGTATAAAAGTTGTCTTAGGGTCAACTTTAAAGCCTTGTTCTTGCCTCTTATTATACCTGTGGAATTAACAAATTTCTCTTATTGTCTATTTTATCTTTAAACATTAGCTATTAAGTAGTCCTCAAAGGGTTATCAATAAAGCTGTATATGAACAGGATAATGATTTAAATTTGCATTTGTGTATTCAGAAAGCAGAAGGCAGCATTCTAAATGGTAAAGTCACCAAGAGAATGGCAAGCTTCTTGTTCTCTTCTGTGACAACAGTTCACGAGCACAGAGCACCTAAGAATTTCTGATTTCTTCTCATGAGAAGATATTTGTACATTTTAAAAACGTACCTAGACTTTATGGGAATGACTGTACCAGGAAAGTGATGATACACTTCTGAGGAAGTATAATCCCCTAAAAAAATATCTATAGAAATATGGGCCATCCAAAGAAAGCATCAATTCTCAATGGACTATGGAGAATCTCCAGCCAGTCAGCCAATTAACAGTGTCACAGAATGAACAGTTTGTTGTTGTTTTGTTTGTTTATTTGAGATAGGGTTTCTTTGTTGTAACTATGGCTGTCCAGGAACTCACTCTGTTGACCAGATGGCCTTGAAATCACAGAGATCCATCTGCCTCTGCCTCCGAGTGCTGGGATTAAAGGTATACACCATCATCACCAGCAGCCAGGATGAACAGTTTTGACAGAAATGTGTTTTGTTATGATTCTGTTGGTTAGAACTTTAAGGTTGAAGTATTGGTGGGCTTTTGTTTTACTCTTTGACTTGTAGACGATTATCTTGTGCCTATGCTTTCCCTTTGTGGTTATGATTTGCTTTTCTTTTAAGAAAAACAGTCTTTTGGATTAGGACAGATTAGGAACAACCATAACTAACCTTATTATTTGATCATTTCTTTGTCAGTTACTCTCTGAAGAACTGGGAATTAGGGCTTCAGTGTACAAATTTTGTTGGTATGCAACTAGCTCATATTGCTCTCTCACTATTAGCCTCAAGTTCAAGTCCTATTTTAGGCAAAATATCCATCCTCTTAATGATAGCTTCAATATCATTAACCCACTTTAAAAGAAAGCAATTGGAAAGGCAAAATGAGCTTATTCTTATGCAGGTCTAAATCTTAACACAACAAAATCTATGTGGCTGCAAGGCTGAGGATGAGCCCATGTGGCTCAGTGTTGTGCCCCAGATTAAGTAGGAGTTCCATTTCTAAAGCCCTGTGCAGGATACAGTCTCCAAGTCCTCTGCTGCACTGACTCTGCTACCCCCAGTCCCAGCTAGTGAAATTCATGCCAAATGGCATGAATACATGGCAAACCAACGTCTTCATTGTAAGTCATTGTTTCAGAACTCTTTGACCTCAATTCACCTCACGTCACTCCCTTTACCCTTTCTCTCCTACATAACTTAGTTTTAAATTTTCTGAGTCATCATGTTTTTGCTCATTTTTGTTCAAATATTTCTCCAATTAATGCCTCTTTTTTATGTTACTATAGCAACCAGGGGATGTCAAGTAAATATCAAGTTAATTGGTTATTAGTTTGAAGCTATTCTTTCTCCAGAACTAGGATCATTAGAGATCACAACTTAGTCTAGTTCTTTGCCACCTTTTAATAAGGATCACATTTCTAAATGTTTCCTCTAACTTGACATATTTCTATCTGAAAACAGAACAAAATGGAAGTACACTTTAACACCCAAAATGTTACTACAATCTTATTCAAAGTGACCAAAAGCAAAATTTACACATTTTTTCTGATTAAATTTTGATTCTTTATAAAAGCTTCAATTAAGATTAATTCAACCAACTTTTATAATTTACTTGCTGCATACAAGAAGTGATGTTTGTAGGACTACTATGATATGAAGAGTTAACTAGATAAAACAGCAGAGAGATATTGGTTTTAGTGAGACATTTGGGCTAAGACTGAGGTTCAGCATTCAGCTCTTTCTGCGGGGGTTGTATGTGCACAGCTGTGTGCATGTGGAATGGTGGTGAAGTACAGCATGCTGAGAGGAGTCAAGCACCGCTTTGCTATGTATGACTGAAAGAATTATAGATATTGCTATGAAGGAATACAAGAGAAGAAGATCCAGGTTGCATATCAACCCTGAATCTGATATAAATGTGACTCTAGTCCTATGTAAAATTCTTAGACTCGGAAAGGTACAGACTTGCTATTGAGCTCCCATAATTTTTTTTACTTATGGAGATGGAGAGATAGCTCAGCAGTTCAGGGCACTAGATGCTCTTCCAGGGGACTGGAGTTTGATTCCCAGAATCTACATGATGGATCCCAACAATGTTTTATTGTAGTTGCAGGGAATGTACTACCTTAGCTCCTCTGGTCTCTGCGGGTGCTACTCACATATGTGGTGCACAGACATACATGCAGACAAAACACTCATATATATGAAATAAACTAATACAATTTAAATATAATTATCTGTTGACATTTTAACATATAAGATGTACTTAACAATATTATCAAAATAACATATTGTAGAATATTAAAATATAGTACTAACATTTTTCAATTACCTACTTTTGACAAAACTTCCTTCAAATAAATGTGAAAATATACTATGTTTTATTCCTTTGCTTAGCTTTGCTATTTTCTTTTTGTTCCACACAAAGTTATAAATGAAAATGGCCATCTAGAGACAAAAGTGAAGGCTTTCAACAACAACAAAAACCTATTCCCTAAATTGAAGGATGTGGCAATAAAATTCCTAGGTGAAAAACTGAGCTCTTACCTTCATAATATCTGAATACTTTATAGACTTTCTGACTCTGTGTATTAGTTCCATACAATTCAGACAGCTTTTCTCTCCGTGAGAAAAGGAAAATGATATGCTATTGAAACGGAAGCAAGCACCAGATTGAGACTTTCATAGCAGCTTTTGTTTCCCATAAGGTTTTTAGATGAAATAGTATACATCAAGTTTTCACTAAAAACACTGATCACTACCACTAGAGATAAGACTAAACATCTCCCCATATAAGGAGACTTGGCTGCTAGGAAGTTGCTGTGAGAACTGTATAGTCCATCAGCTGGATTGCTTTGTATTGCATCTGATCATAGGTCCTATTAAGTTTTACTTAGCAGTTCTTTGCTTGTTACAGCTATAGGAATTATAAATATTCTAAAGACTGACAAAGCTACTGTTTATTTTTGTTTTCGTCTACCATGAACTTCCCTCCCAGTGGTCATGAGCATGAGACAAATCTAATCTTCCTTGTCTACTATCATAACATGTCAAAGCAGGGCTTTAATAAGAATAACATCCTCAATAGCTTAGTCTTTCTCATTGTAAAAATAATTTTCTGGGTTCTTATTTTTTCTTTTATTGAATTCCTAACTAAATAATGATGAGGAAATCTCTGCTGTTCCTTACTCCCTAATCCTAAAGTTCCCAGCCATGTGTGGATTTTATCTGTATAGGAACTTCAAACACTTTTCTCAGTAGCTACAGTGCTCACATAATTCTCATCTTTCTGGAATGGAAACTACTGGTGGTTCTCTACTTTTTCAGTCCACAGGAAACCACCCCTGGATAAGCTTCTCCAATTTGTATTTTTTACCAGTTAATCTCCATAGCAGCAAACACCCCTCAGTAAGTGTCCACAGCATTCTTGCTCCCAGTGATCCTTTGTCTTCAATTTCTACCACACTGATTTTACTTTGAACATATTACGGTTTTCCTCAGTTTTTTTAAAGCTATTCCTCACTTCTAAGACTCATATCATATCTTTTAAATATATTATTAACACCTAAAGGCCTTTGATTCTCTGACTTGAAATCTTGAGTTAATCCTTATTCATCTGTTTTACACAGCACTTTGATTATATTTCTATTATAATTATTAATGAATTATTTTTATTTTCTCTTAAAAGCCATTTAGCTACTCAAATGAATTTTAAGTTCTTCAGCATTATATATTTGGATGATTAAAGTACAGGTGTTAGGTGTTATGTTACTAAGACATCTAATTTTACAAATGTCTTTCTTTTAGGTTATTTATATTTGGGTAATGGATTACAGAACAAATGAAAACATAATTTATCTATACTTCTTTTATGACTTAACTGTGTGAAGTGTGCAACATAATCACAATTGTTCCTCCTGGTTACCAAAAAAACAATGAAAATGATAGAAAACTCCAAGTGCAGACATATATCCATAAAGACAAATAGATACAGAGATACTGTTATATAAAATAAAGACAGTTCCGTAAACTCCTGTAGTTACCGATGTTTTCTTCTTGCTGAATTTACCTGCTACACTGACTATCAGTCCCTGATGATGTCTGCTTAAATTAAACATTATATTATGGGACATTACAGCCATTAGAATTTCATATTCTGGCGACACAGGGGATCCCTGTATCATCTTGGTACATGCTTATGATAAAAAGGCAAACCAGAGCTCTTAGGATGTATAGACTTTGCCCAGAAGCAATGAAACACTGACAAGATTCAGGACAGAGAGTGCAGGGATGATAAAACTTTTGCTGTAGGGCCTCTGATCTCCAGAACACTCCTCTTTAGTTTAAAAGGGACCATCTTCAACACCAACCTTATTTGGGTCAAGATTCTGCCTCACAAACCTAGCAGCTCATTAAAACAAAATAGTTTTGGTATTAAAATGCTGGAATTTTACCATAATGATCCTTTATAATTTTATTAGGAAGGCTGACCCCATCTCCAGTGAGGCTACTCCAAGGTGCCCATTAGAGTTGTTGATTTTTAGCAGTGAGTATTAAAAAGGACAACAAATATGGGTCATCCCTAAAACTCAACTGTATGTGGTAAAAGCAACATCTACTGTGGTCACTCCAGAGGTGATGCTGAAATAAGGAAATAGTCATTTATTTTCCATGGATACCCAAGTCACTACAAATTGAATGAAGGACAAATGATGTAAACTAAAGAAGTTGAATTTCTTGTTATGTTATGGCATGCACTCATTTCTTTCCTTAGTCATCATTATAGTTTCCAATGTAAATTTAGGAAACAACTAGTTAATGGTCCCATCAGTTTTTCAAATAGAAAAGTCTAATCTAAAAATTCACTGTTCCAAATATAGTAGTTACAGACTTTAATCCTCTTTTTTCTGTCCTTGGGTTAAAGGCTACTGTTCTAGCATATGTGTTTTTACGATCCAACATGAGTAGCTTTTTCATCACCTGCTATAATTCTACACACTCTAGCAGTTTGTGGTGTACACAGTTATCTGTGAGCGAAGCAAAGGTTAAGTACATGTGACAGAGATGAGCCGAGATTAAGTATACACTGTGAAATGCATGTGGATGTTCATGATTTAAACCGATGAACTGTGGCCTGAAATGATGTGACAGGAAGCACAGCAGTAAGTGGAAGGTTAAACCTACTTGCATCTTGGCTCATTAAACGCAGTTAAAGTGCAAATCCCCTCATTCTGACAGTAGTGATCACAAGGGTTCTCTTTCTGGTCACAGCGCTGACTTTTAAACCCCACAGAGCATCTGCAGAATTCCAGTAAAATACAACTGAATAAAGCGTCTGACTTTTTAGGCCATATATGTTTAAATTTACGTTATACATAGAGAGTAACATTAAATAGAAAGATTCACAGGAATGCTTGTCTCCCTCACATACACAGTGATCACATATTCCTCTAACAACTTGGGGGACAGGATGCTTATAGGATTCATTTGGGGGCATTATCCCATTACTCTGTCAAAACAAAACTTGATCTACTGCTCTAGAAAACCAGCAAGTCAAGGAAAGGAAAATATTGAATTCCATATTTTCTAAAAATATTGAAAATCTCTGCTTTCCCTGGTTGTTTAGAAACCTGGCTATACATAATGTACTATAAAAGAGCCAAGGGTTTAATTGGTATATGTCATGCCATACTTTAAGCCTAATACGAATGCCAAATAATATTAAATATATTTGAAAACACAGTCCAAGTTCTTTATAAAAGAATAGTCATAGGTACTGAGGACACAGACACACACACACTCAATCTGGAGGTTCCATATAGCTTAATAAGGTCAATAAAACAAGAGCAGTTATCCTAGCATTTCCATGTTGAAGAACTGTGAATGTCTGAAATGATGAGATAAGAACTGAATGAGCTCTTCCTCACAAGATCCTTCACAAGCTAATGAGAGATTATGTAGCAATGAGCTAATGAGAACAACTGACCAGAGATGTGCATGACACATTCACTTAAAAAATATTGTCCCAAAGAAAAGAAAACATTAAGATTGAGACTCTACCTACATGCATTCCTATCCTAAATTACCCATATTTGCAGA
Source organism: Cricetomys ansorgei (assembly GCA_026225945.1). Taxonomy (NCBI): domain Eukaryota; kingdom Metazoa; phylum Chordata; class Mammalia; order Rodentia; family Nesomyidae; genus Cricetomys; species Cricetomys ansorgei. The sequence goes on from JAMJFZ010001360.1 coordinate 9,966,946, forward strand.
TACTCACACACACACAGGCACACTGGTCTCAGGGTCCAGCTGGCATGTGCCTCCATTGTAACAGTAGCCATCACATAATTGACAGCTGGAGGCAATCTTTCCATTAGTGCAGCTGCAACAACAAAGAGAAAGAGAAATCATTGTTACCAGCATCATAGCTGTTAAAGGCTGATGATACCTGTGCACCCTCTGCGATTACTCTAGTCTCTGTCTAAATCTAAGTTTTCCAGAAGGCAGATTGCTGGAGAAGGATTTTTATTTATTAGAATGATGATGATGATGGATTCTTTTGATATTTTGCTAATTTGCAACCTGTTTGATTGATATAAAATTTAAAGAAGATAGATATATGTTTAGAAAATACTTTTGTCTGTCAATGCTATCTTTCGTCCTTACGTGTTAGGGGAACATTGGGAATTTCTTCCTTAGTTAACTAGAACTTAATATAAGTTATAATTCACACTGTAGAAGTACTTCAAAGTTCTTTTCTCACTGTAAAAATTTCAGGACAGAATTTTTAGGATAGTAATTGCTTTAAATCTGTTTACATGTGTATGTTTGTGCATGTTCATATGTGTGAAAGTACATATATCTGTATAGCTGTACAAGCATTTGTTACTGTGTGTGCAGAGGCCAGAGAACAACATTTTGTGTCATCCTTGGGAATGCTATAGCAGCTTTCAAGACAGGAACTCTCATCAGTCTGAAGCTTAACAATTAAGCAGACTGGTTAGGCAGTGATCCCCAGGGATCATATCATCTGTACAGATGCAGACTTGGTAAAATCAGGTGGCCCTGTGGTCTTAGGTTTGGAAAGATGGTTCAGCAAATAAAGGTATCTGCCACCAAAACAGATGACCTTTAACTCTCAGAAGTGGTCCTATCACCTCCATGTGTACTCACTGTGGCATGGTTTTACCCCACACCTGTGCAGACATGTACAAAAAATAAATGTTATTTGAAATAAATACATAAATTAGTTAAAATGTGAAATACATACCAATTAAAATCAATGCAAAACATTTGTTTTGTTTTGTTTTGTTTTGTTTTTTTCACTCAAGTTGTTAGGCTGTAGCCCATGCATGTGTGAAACTCACTACGTAGCCCAGGCTTGCCTAGAACTTCATTCGTCCTCCCTCACCTTACTGAATACAGCGTTTACAGGTGTGAGCAACTATGTCTTCAAACTTGTTTTTGTCAAAACAGAACTAGGCAGTGAAAATCTAAAACAGTGCAGGACTACTACAGGAGCAAAGAGGCAGGTGTTCCTGAAAACTACACCTCAGAGACTCATTAAGTTACATCACATCCTATGCACGAGATGAGAATAAACTCTCTCTTCCTTCACTGTAAAATGGACCTAGGAATGGTATAAAAATTTCACACTACTTCATGTGTTAAACAAACAATGCTATTGGTCATGGAATACTCCTGAGGAAGTAGAGAAAAAGTATATCCAGGTCACTAGCTTGAAAGCCTGATTTCCTTTCTGAAGAGCTGTGAGAAAGTTGAACACACGTGCTCTTAAAGTGGATTATAACAACATGCTGGTGTTTATCAACAAAATCAGCTGTTTCATATATCCAGACATAACTTTGGTAATTAAATCAGGCTTAAGTACCATTGACTGATCTTTCTGACCTTCCCATGGTGAATTAATTTTTCAGAATATCTTTCCCTTACTCTAGACGTGACCTTAATAATAAAATCAGGCTGCAGTATCTTCCTCAAGGTAGATAACTATTGCCACACATCCTTTCTAGAATATTTCCTAATGACATTAAGAAGTCTGAAAATGATAGTTTAGCCACCCTGGTGTTCATAACTGCATTATTATGTGCATATTCACCTGTCTGGCTTTAGGTTATGTGGCTTCTGGAAATGTACTAGCTGCATATAACTTTGGTCAGTGTCTGAATCTGAAGACAGTTCTAAAGAGCCTATAATTCATAATAACGTTAATGTTAATTATCAACAGAAGTGATGAATTAATAATATGTAAGTTGTAAAATGAGGCTGTGAAAACCCAGAGCCTATCATGGGATTGGTGAGGGTGATCTCACATATTTTGATGTGATAGTGAGCATAAAATCCTTTATAGCAAATATGGACAATGACTTTATAATACACATGCCAAGTGAGTCAAATACCCAGTCGACAGAACTGTTTAATGAAATGTGTTAAGGGTAATGCTTTTTCTTCTTTCCAAGCTTACTTGGAAACCAAGACAGAAAAAAAGATACGGGTTTTTATTCTAAAGAGGAATAATATCAAAGGAGAAATTAGCTCATTTATACGTTGAAGAATTTTACATAAAATGAAAACTGTATACCAATCCTTATCTTCTAGAAGAGGAAGCAAATGGGATTGAAGATAGACGTTTGTAAACATTGAACAAATATCATTTAATGCCTCAAGGAAAGCAAATTGTATTTTACTGTATGTTGTTTTCTATAAAGACACATAAGATAGAAACAAGTTACAGACTGTGGTTTAATCACTTCCCGAGAGTAACTTACAAGATATCTAGGAAATACAAAGAATTCTTAGGAAATTAACATCAAAGTGATCTTTTCTGAGCTGTTCAACAAAAAGTACAATATTTTCTTCAATAATATTTACTTCTATCTCCAAAATAAAGGACAATATGCAAAGATCATATGCAGTGATGATCATTATCACAATGGAGTCTTTAAAGATTTGATAGGCTATATCACAGAATTTCAGCTGCCAATTTGTACATGATGATTGAATTTTTTACTAAAGTGAAAAAAGAACTCCATTTTTCTTTTGTTATTTTGGTTTACGATTTGTTCTTCACCTACAAAACAGAAATTCTGACAACAATCCAAGTTTCCTTGTAATGCTAAGATCAAATATCTCAGAAGTCATGAAGCAGTTTTCAGAATAACCAGAGCATTCCAGATTGCTGTGTTCAAGGGTTATATCGACCATCTGATAAAATAATCACTACCGGATATTTATAACTATTTATAAAGTTATACTGGGTATCCATTGTTACCAATTATCATTTATTCATTCATATATATTTCCAGAATAAGAACTCTATCAATAGATGCCAATAGCCTCTTCCAGTTATGAAGATGTGTGTGTGTGTGTGTGTGTGTGTATGTATGTATGTGTGTGTGTAGTGCACGTGTGTATATGCATGTGTGTTTTCAAAAGCTATTTTCCCCCCTTTTATGGGGGCAATATGAGAGAGGAGTTGTATATCTGACCTTGTCTTCTGTACATGGAGTGTTTTGTCTGATGGGAGCTTGCTGGGTGATTCTCTGTGTGTTTTCTGCATAAACTAGGCAGGTGACTCAATTCTCAGTATAAGTAGAAGAGACACATCAAAATGTTATGTACTTATTAAAGATATACATCAGTCATATTTAACTACTTTACTTAAAAGCAATATACTTTTTAATTATTCAACTTGCTAGGTTTAGTATATGTAACATGAAGCACACTTATAGTAAATTATAGAGTGAGAATAAATAAAACAAATAAATAAAACTTCAACACCCCCTATAATAAAACTTTATTGGACCTTGTTTGCCAGAGTGACATAACTCATATGACACCTCCTAGACCTCACAGTTGCAAGAATACTTTATGACACACTGTTCTGTTTCCTGCTCTCATTCATTATACTACTATGCATTGTAGGCAACAGAAACTTCTCTTAAGGTGTTGTTCAAAGTACTTTGGCATGAGGACTGACCTCTGATGTTATGGTAAGAACTTGTTTCATGATAGAAACTGAATAGCATTAACCTTAGTTACTGGGTTCTGCTGCCATTCACTTAGAAGTAAAGAACAAATTTTAAAAAGCAACAAAATTAGAACTTGGTCAAATCCATTTCACTTCCAAGGACACATAATTTCATTTACTCATTTTAGGTAGTAATTTTTAAAGTCAGACTAGGAATAGAAAAAAAAATCTTAGTGTTATGTCCTTTAGAGAAATAAGTTGCTTATCTCCAAAGGAATCAACTAAAACCAATAAAATTAAATTATTTATCTAAAAAAAGACATTGACTCAGAAAAATCACATAAACAAAAATTTAAACGTAATAAATGTGACTATTAATGAGAAACAACAAAAAGCCTACACTAATTCACACGTGCATGTCTGTAACCACAGCACTCAAGACGCTCTCGCTATGGAGGTCAGAAAACAATATCTGGGAGTTGGTTCTCTCTTAACATGTGATTTTGGGGATTGAACTGATTGGTCAGACTTGGCCTACAACTTCATGTATTCCTTCTACCTCACCCTACTGAATGTAAAACTTACAGGTGTCAGCTTCTGTGTTTTCAAATATTTTATTGTCAAAGTAAAGATAGTGAAAATCTAAAACTAAATAAAATTTAAAACCTGAAATAAATAAAATGTGAAAAAAAACATGTGCTTCTAGGCCTACTACCTTTATCTGGGGGAGTCATCTCACTGGCCCATGCACATCAATATGATCTTGGATTCTTGGGGATGATATTACTTTAGCTTCTGGAATTTAGGAATAAGCCATCACTCTCAGGTACTCTGCGTACCCATTATTGCTTTTTCCTTCCATGCCTATCCCTTCCATGAAACCTAACACTACCTCCTTCTCCCTATTCTACTCCTCCTCATCATCTAATTTCTTCTTCTTTCAACGTAGTCCTTTCTGCTACATCCTTAGCTCCACATATAGGTTTTTGAAAATAATTTTGTCATTGCATACTTCTTGGGTATATTTTATATCTGGAATAATCTGATAAATCATTGATGTTCATATTCTTCAGATATTTACATAGATGTTGAAGAAGAGTAAGCTTACTTGAATTTCATCACTAGCTTGAGGGAAGCCATGGTGCCTGCAGGTGGGGTAGGAGCCTGCAGGATGCCATAGTGCCTGTGTGATGCCCAGATGCCTATGGAATACCCTGGTACCTGCAGGATATTAGGGTGCTGTGGGATGTCCATGTGCCTTCAGGATGTCCTGGTCCCTGTGTGTTTGAGCAGTGAATCCCCACTTCAGATTGAACTTTATTTTGCTTAATCTCAGTCTAATATAGACCAGAAGGTTGTCCGTGATCTGTGCTGATTCCTGCCACCAAAAACCAGGGTAATGGCTGTGATCGATGCTCCCACTTCACAGATTTGACTTAATTTTTTCTTTCTTTCTTCCTTCCTTCCTTTCATTTCCTTCCTTTTCTTCCTTCCTTCCCTTTCTTTCTTTCTTTCTTTCTTTCTTTCTTTCTTTCTTTCTTTCTTTCTTTCTTTCTTTCTTTCTTGCCTTCCTTCCTTCCTTCCTTCCTTCCTTCCTTCCTTCCTTCCTTCTTTCTTTCTTTCTCTCTCTCTTTCTTTCTTCCTTTATGTTTTTTGAAGGTGCAAGGGTGGGAGGGTGAACCAAGGAGAGGGTATGATCAACATACATTCTATGAAACTTAAGTAATCAATAAAAGTATTATGTTGAAAGAATGAACTGTTGGACATGCAGAAATTTAGAATAAAAATTAAATTGACTTCATAGTTAATTTCTGTACCATATTTCTTTGGTATATAGATGCTTTACAAATCAAGCTAGATACCTACTTACTTGCAAAATATATCTTCATTGTCTTTATTTATAATACAGTGGCCCCCATGACACCGAATGCATTTATCAATCTCACATTTTGGTCCTTCATAGCGTGTTGGACAGACACATTTAACACTTCCATCATTCGCAATGGTACATGATTCTGAATTCACACAATAGTGGTGGCACACGTCTAGGAAAAAGGAGCAACCAAACATTTAAATGATATAATGAGACACTTTTCAGTCTTGTAACTGTCGTTCTTTTGTTTAATATGAAAATGGTCACACAATAGGTACAATAATTTTAAAAATCAGCTTGTATAATATGCAAAGGGACTTCTCTAATAAAACCTTGATTCACCTTTTTGTCTCTGTTTCTAAGTCAGGCTTCATTCCATCCTGCTAAGAAGATAAGTGTTATATCAATGCAGAATTAGCTGACAATGTCGTTTTGTTCTGACTTGCAAAGCTTATAATTCCTTAGCTTTCCTTCCAATAAGCAGTGCAGGTGGGGCTGGATGTGAGCAGAAATGCTTGAGATTTCATTAGAGGCTAATCACTGTCTACCTCTCTGCATCCTTAGAGCTATAAAATATTTCATGAATGGATAGAACATCCAAGGAAAGCTGACTAAGATGTTGGCTGAAGCTTCATGAGTGAGAAGTAATAGAACAATCTTACCTTCCTCCATTCTCCTATGTGAACACTAAAAACTCACCCTCCAGAACACTAACAACCTCCCCTCTAATCTAAGCTCCTGGTTCAAAGAATTTTTCTTATCAAGCATTATTACAGACATGTTTATTTTAATGACAAAGGAATGCTTCCCTCAAGTATTTTAGTTCTGTTGAACACTTATAGTTCGACAAAGGGTATTCAATAAATTATTAACCAATATAACTTTAGAATTATTTTGCTTCAACAATTTGAAAAGCAGACAGCTCTATATGTGTTCATATAGGAATGCAACAGAAATTGCCAATTTAAAGCATTTAAATTTGTAGTACAAGATAAACCTAAATAATTAGTGAAATTTACCCTGGGGTTTGTATTTGGGAGCAGTGATTTCCTTTTAGCTACATAACTGTGCAGTAGTGTTAAATTGAATTAGCTGAGATAAAATACAATTTCTAAACTGTAACCTGCTATATGACATTGATGGTGGGTGAGGAGTATTAAAACATCATTTATAATTTTCATGTTTGTATGTTTGCCTGGCCTTTTATTAAATTAGGCAGAAAGTAAAATTTTTGACAGGCTTATTTTATACTAATGAAAGTTTGCTTTATGTCTACTTACTCTTGCTGTTGTGTTATGCTAAGTATCCTAATATAGATTCATTATTTAAGACCATCAATATGAGCTTGTGTTAAATGTAATAAGAGTAGCATTTTCAAAGGTTTGGAAGCCTAGAACTCTGAACACTAAATGGGTACTGGCATCTATAGTCTGTGGTGCACATTGGGCTAATGCGGTATGTACAGCATGTGATTTATTTGGGCTTTATGGTGGGTGCGGGAATAGTATCTGATGCTATGATAACCATCTGGAATACTAGATAAGCGAAGAATCTTTGAAGAAAACTTGCATCAGATGGTTTTTTAGAAACTTCTTATTGACAGAAAATCCTGTTAGTAGTGACCAAAAGTGCTTTAAAGTTTCATTTTCTCTTGTAATTTCTGCAGACTTCTAGGCACCCTTGTAAGATCATCCTGTTAGATGTTGGTAAGAGGGTGCTGTGGTGTATACTTCACCACAACCACACATAGGATATGTATACTGTGAATTCTTCTGCCACTGATGCTTATAATTCATCAGTGCAGAATATAATTCATTCCCATGGGATCAAGTGAAGAAATGGAATTTGGAAAGTAGAGAATGAAAGGAACAAAGATATAGACAAATGGTCAAGGACCTATATTAAAAGGGCGCATGCCTGATGAATGCTTACTAAGTTGTATTCTTGCACTTTTAAGATTTTTTGTATATACTGTAATTCACTAAACAATTGTTTTTTCTAGCTTAAACACAAATACGCTGCAATTGACTGTTAGAGAGATTCTAGCTCATTTTGCCAACTAGACTAAGAATTTTTTTTTCCCTTTGTAGACTTTTAATGGTTCAATTTTTGTGACATAAAGATAGTGTTACACCTTTTAATGTTATGTTTCCTTGTCCTAGCTTGCCGTATATACTTCATACACTGCAGACAATTGGTTTCACAGCATAAAATGGAATTTAAAGAATGCCAGAAAAGTATTTGTTTATGATCAATACGTAAAATAAACAGATATTATAACTACAGTTTAGAAAAGAACTCCAACTTGCTCTTTACTAAGTCAAGAAATATCTGTTCTAAAACAGGCACACTCTTTGACCTGTCCTGAAGATACTGAAAGAAGAAGTGTTTCATTTTCGAAGTTCTCAGGTCTTGCATGCCTCGGCGACGAGGCATTCAGAAGCAGGACTTGTCTCCACACTCTAGTTGGAGAGCTGATTCTCAGCTGCTTCTCTACTGAAAATCTTCTAACTCCTGTTTTGCTTGAGGTTTACAGCATCTGAGAATTGCATTCTCTGCACCTTGGTTACAGTTTCCCCACATAAAATGCATTATATTTTCTCCACTCACAATAATATGTTTGATCCTGTCTTAGCAGCTGTTTTGTTTTTCTGATTTTTTTCATATGTCATCACTGACACATTAAATGTTCTTGATCATTAAACAGTACATAAACCAGAATAAGTACACAATAATTCCTCCCAAAACAGGACATGTCCAGGTGGCTCTGCTTGATTGGCACCAGCATGCAGAAGACAAGGATTTCTCTTTACTTCATAATATAAACACATACATATTCACATGAATTACAGTTTCCCTCAAAAACTATTTTTTTCAGATTTCAGTTTAGCTTAATAATAGCTATTGTTACTAAGATAATTTAAGTGATAATCTGATAAAGAAAAATATTACATGTATTTACATATTTGTGGATCCTAGATTTTATATAAAACCTGATACAAGCCCATAAAGATATGGCATAACAGTAGAATTGAAAGCACTTAAAGGAATAAATGAGATGAATTAGAGGGGATTGGGTAACAGAAGGGAAAGTAGAAGAATTTAATTTGAATATGCTCAAAGTACAGCACATATCAGTATTTACATGAAAATGTCCTTATACATAAGTGCTCAGTACCATGAATATACACTCAGGGGAGAAAGAAAATAGAGTCATTGCTAATTGCTGGAATGAAGAAACACAGGCTAGAAGAAAAACACATATGATAAAAGCTTTTTTGTTGTTGAGGTTGAAATAAAGACAAGATTGAAATTATAACACTATCCAACTGAAAATAAAAGTCTCTAAGGTAGATCAGTGAACGTTCAGTAGTGATCTGGATTTACGAAATGACAATATAGCTTTGCAGAACTCTGAAACAACATGAGCAGTTAGGTTGTGTGTAGACATTAATGTGCTAGACCCACAGTTGATGGATTTCTGAGCACAAGCACATGTGTAACTGTGTACTAGGAACTTTAATAATGGCCACAGAGAGTGGGTACATTGCCACGCCATGGACTCTGGCAAAAATCCGACCCAGCAAGAGTCATAGGGTGCTATGGAATCCCTGCCTCCAGGGCAGGAGAGAACAGGACCCCCTCTTGCCTGCTTCATGCTGCCCACTGCCAGCAAGTGCCTTGGGGAAGTGGGACCCATGCACCAAGATTGGGAGATGGGCTGCCTATACACCCCCTGACCCCCACCCCTACCCCACCTCCTGCATACCTAATAAATAGCATGACCCATCCTGAATAAAGTGATCCAGAAAAGGGGTCTGAGGTATGGTTCTTTATGCATTGTTCTTAGGTTCTCTGTGGGAAGGATCTGGTTCCCAATGGTTCCAGAAACATGTCCCTATTCACTCCTACTCCCCCTCCTCTCCCAGCTAGGGCTCTCCAGGCCTGGCAAGCACCACGGAGAGCCCACTGAAACCCAGACAGTGGCTAAGATAGATGATAGATCACCGGGGAGCCGTACTAACAGTACATGTCAAGGTGAAGGGGAAAAAGAGGAAACAAAAACTGACCTTAGCATGCATGGCACAATTTTCTACGTATTATTACAAGGAAAGTGATGTTTTACTTCCTATAGCACATTCTGTCAAGTAAGTTTAATAATTTTACTGACCTGAATGTGACATTTGAGATAACACAATGCAATTAACCCTTGCTAAGAAAATAGGGAAATCATGAAATTATATAGCAGTGACACTGAATACTTTCAACATAATATTGTTACAAATACACTGAGAACTACTACCAATAGCATACATGGTTTTTCTAACCCAAACAACAACAACGAGAGAAATCATGGAGTTAGCTCGTGTGGCTGCCTTGAGAGGTATATGTCATAGGTTTTCTATGTTAGTCTGTGGTTCCTTGGCACTGTGTGCCTTTCAGTTGCTGATAAACCAAGGCACTTCCTCAGGCACTGAAGCATTCAAGCTGCTTTGTGTTTCTGTGTGTTCCTTGGAAGCCAATAAAGCATACAGAAGTTTACCAGAACAATTGGCCTTAGATAGTAATTTTCAGTATCCTGTTTAGCTTATAAACATCAACCATTGTATTGATTCTGGCAACTGCCATTTTATTTTGTTTCTGTTGAGAATATAAAAACTCTGATAGCTTACACTAAATGAGTCACAGCCCCAGTCTTGCTGCGGCTCCTCCAACGTGCGACTCGTTTTCATTTCTCATCAACCATATCAGGTAATCTCAGCCTGATAAGTAAGCACTGGCACTTAAAATTAAGAATATGTAATTGCAGAGAATTGATATCATAATTAGGCAAATTGTACATATAATGTTAAAATACAATTTTTTCATAATAGAATGAAATAATATTTAAATGAATCATTATTGTAGTCTATTCCAGCTTTATTTTTTCTCAGAGCTTTTTATTTAATCAAGCAGCCAGACACAATTAAAACACATATTAATCTATTGTATGTGTATAGTACATGTGTTGGTGATATTTAGTTACTCATGTATATTTACTAACAGGCTATTCACATTGTATTATTGAGATATGAAATTTAAACAGAAGAAAACAAAAATGAAGTAATATAGGAAATTTAGTAAGACTAATAGGGCCCTAGAGAGAAGAGACTATGCCTGGTATTTCTGGGGATCTTAAATAATACAACCATATAAATATCCAGTGTTGTCCTGCTTGATAGAACTTTGATAGAATTTAAAAAATAATATCTACAAATGAGTTTTTAAATTCATAATTTAATAAGCATTTGATAGTTGAGGCTCTGCAGTTCCCACCTAACCTTGAAAATTATCCCACTATGTTCTAAGAGTACGTTAACTGACTTCTCCTGATCACCTCGTTGGCATGTTTTTCAGCTGCTTCCCAGTATACATAAAATGTAGAAAAATTTTTGGATGTGTCAACAATGGAATCCTATAACCTTTCAATGAACAGTTATATTAAAATAACATAAGATAAAGAAAATAAGTCCTAAATTTGAATTACTTGGAGATTGTGTTCAGTACTTAACCATCCTATCAATATGACATCACCTGGTACACTGTAGTCATCTTCACACCCAGGTGTGGATGCAAATCACACCGAAAGTTACATCGTGAGTTTCTCCTCACCCCACAATTCCACACAATTCTGCTCTTTATATCATCAAGGAAGTTTTGAGTACAAATATAGCTGTAATGATTATTATGGTTAAACATTCATTTTTAAATCTCTTCTATATAACCAGGAGCATGTGCACGTTGTCATTAAACTGAGGCACAGTGTAAATTTCTCAAGGGTGTAAAAGGTCTCACTTAGTGAAAGGATGGAAATTTGAACACAAATAGGCCTACTTCTTCAGAAAGAAATCACTTGCTCTGTTATAATGTCACATATCTGCTTTGAAAGAAATTTCCAAAATTACTTTGAGTGAATCTATTGTTCTTCTTGCAATGTACACATTTAAAAATGAATGTGTCATATTTTAGACAGCTTAAATTAATGACCATTGAAGTATATAGGGATCTGCACTATAATGGAATTCTGATGTCTGTTCTCTTACTCCAATTACTACTGTGACAAATTCCTAACTTGTAACTGATTCCTAACTTGCAATAGATTTCCACTGTGCTTTTCATACCCTATAGCTCTAAAATGAGACCAACAGAAAAGAGATCTTTACCACGCTTGCAGCTGGCCTTTAAAGATAGAAAGAAAAAGAGAAATTCATTGCCCTTTTTGGCTGTCCTTATCTGTCTGAAGCTTGGAGAACAGGCACTCATAGGGAACTGAACCATCATCACTTAAACCATCCTATCAACTGTATCATCCTACCAACTGTTAACTGCCAACTGGCCACTGATCCTTTATATCCTAAGCTGTTCCCAGAAGTCCAAGTGGCATACAATCATAAGAAAGGCTGCACAGGACAGAAAACTTTTTGTCAAAGCATCCCGCTATACTGCACAGCCAAAGCAGTAACCCTAAGATGCTTGCGTGACACCACCAAAATTTATAGTATGGGCTTTGGGACACATCAGCTTCCCATACTTAAGCCATAGTTTCACAGGTCAGGGTAATTATGAGACTCTCAGTCCATCTCAAATTACACTTTGATTTTCTATGTGTTAAGTCCCAAACATGAAGAGAATGCTTCACAATAGATGTGCTTAATCTGCTTATTATTAGTCATAATCAGCTCTGGATCCATCTATCCACATTGAAATGCAAACCAGCAGCTAAGGATTCACAAAACAAGACATTCTGAAAGTATCACAGTCTGTGTCAATGATTTGAGATGGAAACATTTGGAAAGTTCTGTGGTAATGTATTGAGATATATCAGCACATTAACAAAAGTGATATGGCCCTTTCTTCCCTAGAGATACATACTATTAGGCAAGACTGTTCTCCTGTCCCTTCAACAATTCTTCTTTTCTACTCTTCCCTTTTCTTATTACTTCATAGCTCTTTTAATTTTTTGTATTTCTCTCATCATATTCCCTTCATGCTAAAAAATATCTATGAATTTCAAACTTAAATGCTGATATATTTTCATGTGCCTTACTCCACGCTTTTTTCAGTACATAGATAGATGATAGAGAATAATAGGTGACAGAAAAGTAATTGATAGAAGATAATAGAAAGATAGAATACAGTAAATAGGTAATGAAGGACAGATAAATAGATGATGGATTGAGTACAGGAGATAGATGGATAGATAGGCAGAGACTGATGGTAGAGTACAGAGTATAGATGGGTGAATAAACGGATAGAAGATGAAGGATAGATACACGGATGGTAATTAGATGATAGATGATATTCAGATGAATTCGGATGATATATTGTAGATAATATAATCATATGTTCCATTCACACTTTTCTTTGTAATACTTCATTTCAATCCATTGAATTTCAAGAAAAGTTGTGCTTAATCACTATGGACTTACGTTGTTCTTGATGCTCAGATATAAGCATACCTTAATTAATTGAACAGAAAATTAGGTTATACATTACTGTGTATTTAGCCATAATGCTAAAGTTGTCTAAGAATTTAATTCCATCTACCTGATCTTTACATTAATCTTCTTGTGGCTTTCTAGTCTTAGAGTCAGATACTTGAAATACATGAGGTCCAATGAATCTACAACAGGTGGGGCTGTCTCCTGCTAGTTTCCTTGTTTTATAATTGAATACCAACAACATAAAAAATTATTATCCATTTCTGGCATTTATTATTTAATTTTGTTTTTTTAATGGTGATATTCTGTGTTGGATATTTTCACGAATTTTAAAATACATATGTTTGATGTTAAACAATTTTGTATTCATTAGAATTAATCTACACATACTTTTTCATATAACGGCTCTTTCTCCTGTATTCAATGCTTTGAGAATTATATAACAATAGTATAAAGAGTTTAAAGGAGGAAAGTCCTTTCTATGGCATGTTACACACTGAAACTCAAAGTATAGGCTTAAGAATTGGGGAAATTCATTTGAGTGTGGCATACTGACTTTAATCTTTATTCCCAGTCTTATATAAAATCCTTATAACTATCATTACTATAAAATTGTTGTCAGTGTATTAGCTAACAATAGATGTTCTAGTTTGTTTTGTCTTTTCCCGTAAGATTCTTAGTTTACTATGATTACACCTTTAAGAATGAATGCGGAGATTATGGAATTAATTATAAGAACACATTTTACTTCTATTTCAGTGCATAGTCTTTTTTCTAACAATTTTAGCATATATTTAAAATGAAATATAATATATTATGTCCAAGATAGATTTTTAATTAATATTTTATTTTGTAAGAATACTATGAATCAATTTTTTGAAATTATTTGTAATGAGAAAATACTTAAGCAAATATTTTGTAAATATTTTTGTTTAATCTATGAATTGGTCTCACAGGGTTTATGTCCTTTGTTGTTTTCAAATATCCAATTCTTCTGACAAATAATTGTTTGTGAATTCATATGGTTAACTTAATTCCAAGCACAGAATTGCTTGGAATCACTGCTTCTATTAATTAAGAGTGACTATTTTGAAGTGTTGGTGACACAGAAGAATGAATGGCCGGTTTTTATCAAAACATACCACTTAAAAGAACCTCCTACCTATGGCTCTGAAACCAACTCAAATTAAACCAGTGGATCAAATAAAAAGTGACGATGGCAAAGGATGAGCTGGGCTTTTGACAAGGTACCAGTAGGAAAGGGACGGAATGAAGTGAAAAGGCTTACACAGTTCCTTATAAGTGAGACTGTCAATGATTAAGATTGGGGAAACCTCAAGAGAGCCTTTATTCAGATTCTTGGAATTATTTCATAGTATTACTAAAATTACAAATTCAAAATATATTGAATAGAGATAAAGCTTTGCATTAAGGGTAGGCAGACAACTTGGTGGGTAAAATGTTCTGTTTGATCCCTAGAACCCTCATGAAAAGGAGGTATTTCATACTTGTAAACTGGAGAAGAGAAGTCAAGCAAGTATCTAGGACTCAATAGCAGTCCAGACTTGCCTACCCTATGAGTTTCAGGCCAGTCTGTAAAAAAACAAAACAAAACAAAACTTGAATGGTGACTTAGGAATAAAACAGGGCTGCCTCCTGAGGTTTACATTATCCTCTATACACACACACATACACACGTACACAATACACACATATACACATGCACACACAGACACCATAGTTAACAATTCTTCTGTCATAATCTGATAACTCTATGAGAATATTAGCATGCTTTTAAACATGCAAAAATTTAATTCTGATTTTTGTTTTACTGATTTTTAGTGTATTATTTGGAACTGTAGAATTTACCTAACTTTAACATAAAACAGATATGCTATTTGGATTTTCACTTATCAAACATTTACTTAGGAAGTATCTTTTGGAAGTCTGTATATGAAAGTATTTCCAATGTCTACATAATAATGATAACCCATGTGGATTTGTTTGTTTGAGCGAGGGTCTCATGTAGCTCAGGCTGGCCTTAAACTGGCTATATACCTAAGAATGACCTATAATTGTTGATCCCCTTGCTTCTGATCCCTGAATGCTGGCATTACAGACATGTGTCACAGCACTAGGGATCAAATTGTGGACTTACATATACTAGGCAAGCATTCTGCCAACTGGAGTATATACCCAGCCTCTCATGTTTGTTTAATATATACTAGCTGAATGAATCAATTTTAATAAAGTACATGGTGGTTTGTTAGGGAAGTTTATTTTTAGTTATGTTTGAAATTGTTTTATGCACTGTTGGGTGATGGGCTGTCTAGGGCATTCTGTATTGTTTGCAGGGCTGGATTTCTGTAGGGGATGTTTAATTGCTTATGATCTACACAGGGTATCAGTAGAACACCTAAGGCATTCAGAATCAATAAAAGCTTTAAGCTGAGATGCACAGGGTTCCACTGTGAGTATGGCACTGACCATCATAGTGGTTCCCTCTGCTGAGGTCTGGCAGGATTTTCAGTTAAGAAATGGCTTCTATGTCATCCTTGGTGACCCACCCACTAGGTGTACTACTACAGTGGTTAAACTCACATACAATGTACTGGTTTTAGAAATAGTTACCTATGGTTCCATTAAATTACTTCATATAAATATATACTGAAATATTTTCTTCTTATTTTTAAGTTTTTAAAGGATGAAGAATATTGTATTAAAATGATTTCCATAATTTTAATCTTATTATTGTATTTCAATCATCTTCAACTATATTTTTATAACCTTGAGAATCTTTTAAATGATCTAACATAAAAAAAAAAACATTAAGATCACAGTTTAATTATTTGACTCTTCAGTCACCATTCTTCATTATGTCAACTAAAACTAACATAAATATTCACAATTATTAATTCAACTCTAACTGGATGTTTACAATATTTTCTTTCAAAATAAAAACATTAGCACTTAGTATCTATGTATGTGGATGTAATGAGCTAGTGTGAAAAACTTCCTCAAAACCTTCCTCTGCCTTTGAGTGAAATCTTATTAGAGTACAGAAAATAACTAGGCCTAACAGGCTGGAAATAGGAGTATTAGCTTTAGTGATGTCTTGAACATAGCCACAGATACTCACGGAACTAGCTCTGTGTACACTCAGATGTTCCAGGGAGCTGCTCTGTTATATACTCATATAGTTCATGGCACCAGTATCCTAGTAGGACCGATAGAACATGACAAACCCCAAAGCCAGCTATCTCTTCTAGCAGGGCAAACCATCAAGAACATGAATGCTGACAACACAGTTGAAAATTGTAAAGGAGAGGTACCACAGTCCCAGGACAAAGGAAAGTTAAAAAGACAGAAAAGGGATTAGAAGCCAGCAGACAGCATAGTAATCCCAAATAAAGAAGAAGTGGTTTGAACAGCTGGAGGAGTAACCATTGTGGAAACAATGACTGTGCTTCAAAGTTAGGAGACAAGGGACATGAAGGAGTATGCTTTGAAATGCAGACTGAGCCAAGAAGTTGGATGAATGAAGGTGGTACTTTTTATCAAGAGAAAAAGAAAGTAGAGATACCAGGTTTACTGTGTTTCAGAACTAATGCCACTGCATATGACTCTGACTATTCTGAATAATCTCAAAACGTGAAGCTGGAGAAGCCGTTTGTGACTGTGGAACATTCCACTTTTCGTGCCCAGTAGTGTCACAGTTACGGTCTCGGTGAGAGTTCATCTTTGCACTAAGCAGAACAACTGGAAATATTCTACTTTTCAGTGGTCATTTTAAGTGACTATGTAGGCTTGCTATGAGCACAGTAACTCAAATTTTAAAATTACATATTTAACGAGTAGAAACTTGGAAGACCAGATGTGGACGGGGTGTCAAATAGTAGGGTGCTATGCAAAGGGAAGTCTGATTTTGGAGTCATTCGAACTTCACATCATAAAATCTCTAACAATGAGTCATTCTGGAGACTTGGAAAATATACTACTAATATTCACATCAAAGGTAGTGTGGGAATTGACTGAAAATCTTGTGTTTTAGACCATTGGCATGCATGGGTTTGGTTACTTCACTGAACAGTCTGCAAATGTCAGCTCCCTGCACTCTTCCCCAGGACTTCCACAAAAACACTCTCCCTCATATTCTCTTTCATCTGACGGCCTTCTCTGTAGGTCACCCTCAGAGAGCACTTCTGTGAAGAGATCACTCCTTTACAATGGATCCAGTGCTCTTTCCGCAAGCAAAGGTAGCGCACTCCTTTGTTCTGCATTAAACCGTTTTATCGCAACTCATTTCCTTCTCTGAATACTACATCGGATTGTAAGTCGAGAGCAGGAAAGGTTTGACATAGCCTAAAGCCTAACATTAGGTAAGCTCCACGTGAATTTGTCAGCTGACTGCAGCACAAAGCTTCTGAAGGAAAGTGCTAACAGTAATCTGCTTACTCCTTCAACAAAATAGCCTCATGTCCACAGATCACACATTTTTCAAAAATACTTTATAACTACAATTCTAATACTAGCTTGCATTATTCTCAGGTCTCCCAACTCTGTCATCTAAATAAACTTCTTTTCACCTGTAAATCTTAGCCTTTAGCCATCCTTTTAGCCTCAGAGACACATTTCTTCATGTCTGTACTGATAACTTGTAAGAAGGAGCTATGCAAGTGCTTTCTCATGTCATACAGAGGAAGCTGGATTAACTGGCTGCTTTGTCCTACTGCTACTCTCCTTTAATTAAAAATAACCTCAGACATTGTTGACTTCACAAATGACACCTCTATGTAAATGCATAATGCTATGCTCATTTGCTTTGACTGACAGCAGGGATCCTCGCTTTAGACCCATATGAAAATACAGCTTTATTGTTCCTAAAACAAATAATAAAGAATATTAAATTTTAGCTTTGTTAATGTTTCTCTCCCCTTTCTCCCTAGGTTGCTACTGCTAAAACTAATTTGCATTCAGACCTCTGGATTTTACCTTGCTACTGAAATTATGAGTGCTTTAACTCAGCACACTAACAACTGATGTTTTGCCTTCTGCTAATGGCCTGCCATGAGGCGTCATAATGACCTAGTCTGTCATTCCTTCATTTACTGAGGGAAGAGTGTTTATGCCAGACACACTTTACAAAACACAGGGTCCACTGAACTTTGCTGGCTCACACTGATAGATGCTGAATTTATTACACTTCATCAGATGTTGGATTTGTCATTTTAGAAGCAAAGCCCAAGAAAAGCATTAATGTCCTCCTTGATGTTTGCTGACAGCTTGATCAACGACTCCTGGGGTCTAAATCTGACTGCTCCAGGACCTTGGGCAACTTACTCAATCTCTGTCTAAGGATTAATTGGTAAATTTAAATAAGTGCTTTGTAATAAAAGACAGGAAGTACCCTGACTGCTAATAGTGAGGAGGGAATCAACTCAGCCTGATAAAGCAGCAGGCCGCCACACAGTGATTCTATTAAGTTGTCAGTTAAGATACAAGGTAACTAAGTTTGTTCTTTGAAAAAATATAAATTACTATAAAGATGGTTATACACTATTTTAAGAGAGTTTGAAGAGAATTAAGAATTCTGATTATTCAATTAAAAAATAAAGAAAAAAAAGCCCTGAGAGAGTATAATAGACCAATTAGTAAAAGCTAATGAACCAAGTGATGTATAAAAAATGAGTCAAAATCGAGTGTGGTGGGACATGCCTCTAGTCTGAGCAACCTGAAGCTAGGAGGCAGGATTAACGGTGATACTCCAAGGTAACTCTTGATTAGATACGTGTGTGTGGGGCCGGCTTGGAACACACAAGACAGTATAAAATGAAACAGCAGCAATAACAACAGCAAAAGGAAAGCACACACATCCACAAAGCAGCTGTGTATCAATCCCAGGCACTTTTTATACGATATATTGATTGTCTTTTAATTAGATTTTTCAGGCTCCCTTCATTTAAAGACATCATTTATGAAATTGTTATTTGTTTGCTCATCGCTTGCTATACTAGGTATAGTTTCAAAGAAGCATCAAATCTGAGGAATATAAATAAACAAAAATACAGAGTGACCAAAGCCAGGAGACATGAAAAAAGAGACTTTTTAGGAGGGGAGAGAGGTCAGTTTAAACTAACAAGCAGGTGAACAATTTGCAGAGGGAAGAAGCAAGCAATGTATATAGTCTCAGCGCCAGGGAAGTTGCATTTGTATGGAGGAGAGTGATGAGTGTGGCATTACTAGAATAAAGGAGAGTTATATACTCAGCACCTTTTGGGACAGTAGCAGGAATTGTCCTTCATTTCCTAGAAGTCCTTATCGATTGTGAAAATGGTTGAGCTCAAAAGAAAATAAAAGACAGTGCATTAGAAGAGATCAGTTATTCTGGCTTTCTCTGCTGTGCTGATGGAAGGGAGATGAGAGAGTGAGGATATGGATGTGCGCCTTATGGAACAAGAGTACCTGAGTGCAAACGGATTGTGTCTTCATATGGCTGCTCTCCTGGCACACACAGGATTTAGTAAAAAGGAATAGTAGACACAGTGTAGTGATATCAAAGTGCTATCAAGAAGAGCTTGTCCTCATATGAGAAGAAACGAACATTTAAAACAGAAGTGGAGACTGAAAATTAAACATTTCCTTGCGATAGCAGATGTGGCCTCAGTGTAATATTGGGGCAAAATGATTAATGCTGCATTGTCAAGTACACTACTACAGGTAGCTTGGCTGCGTACTGCTCCCTGTGCTCCTTGCACTGCCCAGAGATGTAAGACATGCTTTGATAAGCATTAAGTATATTCAAGGACTGAATCCTGAAAGGCAACTGTCTGATTCAGATCTTGGTTCTAATAACTTATACTTGAGTGCTACACTAAAAACAGTTTATGCTGCATTGGTGCTGTCCTTTTGAAATGAGGATTAAAACACAAACAAACAAAACAACAATGACAACAACAAAAACAAAGGAAAAAAATAGAATGAACAAGAGAAAAAACCATGATCTGAGTACATGGATATATAAAGATGTCAATGAATGTGCTTAGAACAGAATTTTTGTTTTACATCAAATATATACATGTGACTGTCATTTGAAATTATACATAAGTGGCAAAGGGAGGAAACATGCTATCAGTTAGTAATAAAAGAGATAAACATGTCTCTGTAGCTTGGATAATTGAGTGAGAGTAGAATCAGTGAGCAGAGCTTTCATTCTGGGTGGGTTTTAAAAGGATGAAGACAGAATATGAAAGACTTAGGAGTCAACAAAGATTTGAAAATATTGGACTGAGTAGTGAATGTTCCTTGTTTGAAAAAAAGGAAGAAAAAAGAAAAGGTAGTGTGAGAATTCAGGGTAAATAAAAAGAGGCTAACTGAGAGCCAAGATTAGCTGTCATAGAAAATTGAGAATGGGATCTGAAACATGAGTGTATGTTTACTTGGAGATACATTTTAGAATCATCATTTAGATCCCAACCTTATTAATTCTGCAACCCTCTAATACAATTCCTCATGTTGTGGCGACTTTCAACCATAAAATTATTTTTGTCGATATTTTAGAACTGTAATTTTGTGACTGTTCTGAATTGTAAAGTAAATATCTCATTTGCAGGATGATCTTAGGTGACCCCTGAGAAAGGGTTATTTGATCCTTCAAAAGGATTGTAACCCACAGGTTGAGAACCACTGATTTACATGCTACAAAAAAATAAATTCATTAAGTAAATATTCATCTAGACATTAGTATCCAAATATATTTGCCCAGAAGAAACAAATAAACAAAAAACATTTAAGTACTATATACTCCCAAGTGCAAACCCATAGACTCAGAATGGAAAATGATGCCTTGAAAACAGTTTCTTAAAAATTCGTTGAGTTCACTGTAAAATATGAGAAGTTTTATGTACAGGAATCATTACTATTATGAGTGAGAAGAAACATATATGAAGACAGTATTTTTAGTCACATCCATGTTTAAACTGGAATCAAACATTTTCCCTACAGTAAGACGCACACACACTCACACCTGCAAAGAAGCAACACATAAAATACAAACAAGAACAGAAGATTATAGTGTCTAAAAAGATGAATGAAGGAAATATTTTTAGAAATAGGGATCAATAAATTGATAAAAGCTAGTATTAAACAGAAACTGAGACTTGACCACAGGACATAGCAAAATGTACCAATTTGAATTTCAGAAGAACTGATTCTACAGTACATCAATCAAGGTAGAAATCCCACAAAAATTAAGTCAATGGAGAAATAGAGACACAGGTCTATGACAATAAAAATATTTTGGAAGAATACTACTATCAGATTTTTAAAAAAGGTGAAAGGAGCTGAGAACAGGGAAATGAAGTTGGACTAACAGTTGGCAAGTTGGCATGGGAAGTTTTGGATTTGTCTTATTCAGAAAGACCTTGCTAGTGAGAAAAACATCTAGAAAACCGGAGTAAGGAGCTCTGGTTGTGTCCAGGTAGCCGAACCACTTATGTGTTTTCTGCAGTTGCAGTGCTTTGTGCTACTCAGGAGAGGTGGGGGATGGGAAAGGATATTGATCCCTACAGGTTGCCAGAAGAGGAGAGAAGTAAGAGAGTTAAGGGTGCACATATAGAAATTATTATAACAATAAGCTTTGGAACTCGTGCTAGGAAAGAAAACACATTATCTTTTAGAAAAGGATCGAGAAAATGGGGTTTAAGTGACAGGAGAATGGGTCTGAAAAGAGGATGTGGCTAAATGAAGAGAAAAGAGAGCATAGATATGAACAATATTACTTCCCACAAACATCAAAGCATGCTGCTGGCACGCTGAGGGAAGACATTCTCACTTACAGTACTGACATCTGTCTCCAGTGTAGTCTGACTGGCAGTGGCAGTAAGGCTGGTTCCCGGCAGTCACAACACAGCTCCCGCCATTGTGACAAGAATCTTCACAGACTGTCTTGCCACAGTTAGGCCCTGTAAAGCCCAGGGCACAGATACAGGTGGGTTTTCCTATTTTTAAGAAAGGAAATAAAAGCATTCTGTCATTCTTAAAGGAAATGGACAGTAGATAAAAACTAGGACACAAGGTTTCTGGGAAACATCTGTCTACAATTTCTTTGGCAACTTTGTTATAACAAGAGCTGTTCAGCTTGCACATATATCCAAGGAAGAATAAACTGAATGTGTCTGTCATTCAATTATGTCACATCATGGATGTTTTATGAATAACTATACTTGTTCACTGTTCTTATCACTCATGGATGTCTGATTTTCCAATTGCTTTTGCTCAACTCATATATAGTATTAGAAACTTTATTTTTGTTGTAAAATTCAGATAATCATAATTTGTTAGTGTTTACTCATTACCTACCACTACTGATGACTGTTCACAAAGCCTGTGGAAACACATGCTTCAGGGAGGTATTTCGGTACTTTAAAAGAGGCATGCTATGTATAATGATTACAAGTTAGAAATAATTTTATTTAACTCAAATAAACATGCTACATTTAGTACATATGCACCCATTGGGAGTCAGTTTGTCTAATCTTGATATTCACTCATGTTAAAGACATTAGTGGTAGCCTACTAAATATTTCATGATTCGGCAGTTTAACATGAGTAGCGCACCATAGAACATTTCCTAGATCATCTTGAACATTGTCCCATATTCTTCTTATAAAGTAATTTATCACCATAGCACACATCCCTTTAGGTTTTGTATGTTACATAAGGAAGGAGTACCTCCCTGCATGGCCTGTCACTAGGCAGTAACCGCTGAGTCAGTCACAGTGAGAAGGAAAGCATCTATGGTAAACACGTAAAGGTAAGCACAAAAGCATGAATGGCAATAAGGGGACTCAGTCACAGGGCTCAGGCAGGCTTCACAACCACGCATCTGACAGCATCAGAGAATGTCTATGCTGTCACAGCTTTCATCATGTGATTGGGGCGCAAAACAAAATTGCCAGAAAAATACATGGGACACACAAAAAACGACAGCCTACTTAATAAAGTGTGCCATCTGAACTACATATCCACCAATGAAAAAGCAAATTAGGTCCGCATCTCTCACCCTGAACAAATCTTGTGAACTAATGCAAAAGACACAGGAAGATAAGATGCAAAAGAGGGAAGGGAGAAAATTAACTAAAGTGAAATATATATTAAAATTTCACATGGAATTCTATTACTTTGCAAGTTTTCTTTGTGTGTATATGTGTGTATATGTGTGTGTAATTATCAGTGCCTAAAATGAACATGAAAAGGCACTGGTAATGTTAGCTATTTTGAACCTTGTTCAAGCACTATGCTTTCCATGAGGTAGATGACAATTCATTTTAGCGTCCATTGCTAATAGGAATTTTGCGACCTGGACATTGATACAATAAATAAGTATCTTTAATTTTGTTTAATTACTTTTAAATTTAATTTATGATGATTTCAGCTATATCAAGATTACCAAATATTAAGAGAAATCCAAGTAATTTGGATATATAGTGCAAGTCAGATATTTACCTAGAGTAGAAGGTATGCAGGTCCCTCCATTCTGACAGTAGTTGCTACAGTGGTTGATTTCACACTTTCCTCCTGAGTAACTGGGCCAACAGTGGCACCTCAGATCACCCTTCTCATTTAAAATGCACTTCCCCCCGTTTTCACAAGTCAGTTTGCAGGAGTCATCTAGTTATGAAGAAATAGATAAACATGTTGTTCAGGATTGCTTAAATAATTCAAAAAATACAAATATTTTAATATTAGAATTTATTTTCTCAGAATATATACGTAACTTGAAGTTGAAAAACTACATAGCATCTAAATCAGATATTTAACCTACATCCTCATCTTTCAAGTCCTGATATTGTTGTGAGCATAGTGCAAAGGTTCTTGTGCCCATAGATCTCCAGAGAAACCAGGAATGTTAAACATGCAGGATTTTGTCTTTCCAATGGGACACAAAGCTGAGAGTTGGAGGTGATTCAGAGCCTGATCTGCATTATCTGTTTGGCCAGGCCATATCAAACTTCTATATCCTGGACCAAAGATACCTAATAGTCTAAATGACCCTTGTAGCCAGAGGCACTCCAAAGCTCCCACAACCTAGAACTAGAGGTGGCCAATAGCCTAAATATCATCTGCAGTACCTGTATGACCAAAACCATGCCAGATACCTCCTTAGATCCTAAAGCCATTACAGGTAGCCTATCTCTAGAATCTCTCTTTTGGTAGGAAATGACATCTATACTGAGTTAAGTTTCAATATAATTACACTTCCTTGTATACCTGGTATTATATTACACAAGGGAACATTTTTTTCCCCCAAATTGTACTGGGCTTACATATATTGGGAATAAACTGGCTGGTATTCGACTTCCCAAAGTTTGATCCAGGTTCATGAAGTCCATCTGAACCTAGTCTTCAGTCTTACCTCTTCATGTGGTTTGCTGCTCTGCCTGACACCTGCAGAGAACCCCCACATATCATTCTTTATATTTGTTATCACCAACCAAAAGTTCCTCAATGTAATACATTTTACAATGGATACATTTTGTTTTTAACTACTGTGTTTAATGAATGGCAATTCAATTCGCATGTTAATTAACATTGTAATAGAATGGTTTTTGTGTAGTTTTAAATAAAGGGGAAAAGAAATCCATATTGCAGAACTCTTCTCCTCAGAACTAATTTTTAAATTTTAAAAAATCTAACTTTTCCTAAGTAGGCCAATACGACACATATATTTAGTCGTGACTAATTCCTAGTGCACTGATAGACAATGGGATTAAAAAGAAAGGTCATATTCCATAGCCACTGCCTCAGAGGACTAATAACTGCTGGGGTCATCTAGAAAACAAAAAGTGGTTCTTGGTACTTCAATACAAATCAAGTTTAATTCATATATGCACCTTAAGAACAAGAAACACATTAGTATTTTTCACCCCTTCTATTACTAGTGTGCCCTTTTGCTTGCCTATACCCTAATATACCTATACTATTCCGTAATACGCCTCTCGTTCGTCATCACCTAATATTAGTATCTTTTATCTCCTTTCTAAATTTTTGAATTTTACTTCCACATTTGTTTATATCTCTGCTTGCATATATTGTAAGCTAGGATCCACACACAAGAGACAACAAGCAGGTTTTTGTTTTTCTTTTTGTATTTGGATCAGCTCAATTAATAAGAAATATTATAATTATCATTGATCCCCAGTTGTTTGGAACAAATTAGGATGTGTGTCCTCGATGAAGAAAGCATGTCACAAGGGGCAGTTTTTGAGGTTTTAAAAGACATCATTTAGTACAATTCCTCTCAATCAACATTTGGGATATGAGCGCTCAGCTGTTCCTGCCACCACGCTTTCATGCTGCCATCAAGGACTCTAATCCTTTGGAACTGAAGCCTAGTTAAATGTTGTTGTTGTTTTTAATAGAAAGCCTTGGTCATATAATTTTAACACAGAAATAGAAAAATAAATAATACAATGCCTATGAGTGGCGTAGCTGGGTCATACAGTAATTCTACTTTTAAAATATTTTGCAGAGCCTCTAAACTGATTTCCATAATGTTGGTAGTCATCTGTTCCCCACCAGTAGTGAATAAGCATTCCTCTTCCTTTATGTTCATTTGAACAATTGTTGTAAGATATTTTTTTAATGATTGTCATTCCAACACGAGTCAGTGTTTCAAAGAAGTTTAATTTGTCTACCCTGAGGAATGGAATTGTTGAATACTTTAAAAATGGTTATTAACCATTTGTTTTTCCTCTTTTGAAAACTTTTTTTTTCCATTGTCCATTTGTTATTTGGCAATTTGTTCCTTGATATCTAATTTTAGAACTTCTTTGTAAATTCTGGATATAGTTCCTCTATGAACTATAAGTGGTATAGATTTTTCTCCCATTCTGTTGGATGTCTGATACTCCCTTGTTGGTTTCTTTTATTGTACAGACCATTTTTAATTCCACACCCATCTGTTGATTTCAGGTGATAATTCCTGTGCTACTTCGTTTGTGCAGAAACTGCTTGCCTGCTCCAACATTCTGAAGGTTATGCTCTGTGTTTCCCTCAGCAGTTTCAGTATTAGGGTTTTGGAATTAATATTTTCTGTCCACTTCAAGTTGATTTTTGTACAGGGTGAATGATGATGATCTAATTTCATTTTTTGAAAGTGTATATCAGCTTTTTTAACACCATTTTTTAAACAAGCTATCATTTTTAACTGCATGTTTTTGTTACCCTTAAAATTAGATGGCCTTAATTTTGCCAGTAGATTTCCTGGTCTTCTATTCTGTCCCATTATAGCTTACTATGCATATGAGGTAATCTATCTAACTATTTGACTGGATCCTCTTGTTAGAATGGACTTAATGTCAAAACAAAAATTAAAATATGCTAAGGCTATCAAAACAAATTATTGAGAAAATCATTAATACTTTAAAACTTTATAAATATTAATTATTAAGCTTACACAATATGAACATGTGTGCAATAACATGCAATAACATAGAATAACATAGATGTATTCTAGCTGTCTATACTGTTTGGAAGACAGGAAAGTTGAAGCATTGAGGACTGGATTTACAATGTGTATTTGTAAAGCCCAACAGGCAATGGAGTGTTTAACGAAAGGTTGAAACATTATTTCTTGACTGCCCATGAGGCTCACTGAGGGTACAGAAACTCTAGAGGTAGCGTATCTGTGAAATCCAGAGCTTGTAAAAAAAAAAAGGATGTATCTCTGCCTGGACCTCAGTTAGTGAGTGTGAGGAAAAGAATGACAAGAGCCAGGACTTTGAAGACATAAGCCAGGAATGAGAGGACCACTGCGTTTTGGACCTTTGCCCAGGTATTAGTACTTCGAGGAGCCTACAAAGCTTGAAAATGAGGGTGGTGAAAGCAGGGTGATGAGTGAGGGTGCTGTTGGCTGTGCAGGTTGGGCAGATGGGGATGACCTCAACAGAGCAATTCCTAATGGATAGAAGTGGGGGATTCTGCGGGGCAGTAGGCTGAGATCAGCGATGCATGAGGGAACAGCAAACGACGGTGCTTTTCCTCTGAGCATACTAACTTAGAGTAGCTACTGCCAGTGAGCACGAGATTCTCCACAGTGTATTTACTAGGGGAGATTGAGTAATTTGCAGATATTCACCATGGCAATAGGATTGCTTAATATATAGCGTCCCAAAACACGTCTAACTCTTTCAAAAACATGAAATTAAAAAAAAAAAAACAATTTTAAAAAGTAATCTGAATAAGAACACTAGAGATAAATATTTAAGGTACTTTAAGAAGATTAATTCCCAACTAAAGATATTATATGTCAACAATACAGACATCCGAAATCTACACGTGATTGGGAATGAACATTCAGTATTAGGATTTATTAGGCACCAGTGATTTAAAAACAGGACAGGACACTGATAAATGGAACTAGAGTTACTGTCATTCAAAAGTTACATTGATAATTCTGTATTTAAAAGGAAGGCTGCCCTTATCAATGACTAAGAACTCCCTAGTAGCCAAGCTGCAGCGATTATGATTAACCCTAGGAAACAACAGGTAGATATTCCTCAAAGATGGAGTAATGTTTGAATTTAAAATTGTTATATGAAGATTAAAAATATTGAGTGTGCTCATCTTGTAACAAGAGTAACTAAAGAATATAACTAACATTGGAAGAACTGAAATATTTGTCTATACCCAACATGAATATCAGGAAAAGATAACTGGATTTAGCTACACTAAAAAATGACTCTGCGATCCTATTTATACTCCTAATACATTGTTCTATTTATACAGAGAGAGACTGATTCGAACACTTAAGTAGAAGTTCCTGTGAGGGCACTGTTTATTGTGTGTGGGTGGGAGGTTGGTGAGATAAGGCATTTTCACTTGATGTTAATAGTTAACATTTTAAGAAACCTAGTTTCTGAGAGGTTCACTGTACACTCCCACACAATGCAGCTCCTTGACCCAACCAGAAAAATAAGTGATGGTATTTAAAAATACTTAATTTTCCCAATAGAACTAAGATCATAGTACTCTAGCTTGTAGGAGATTAATACAGCATAAGGGATCCAGCATCAGAATGTGTTTGATAACTGAAGCTAGCATGACAATCTCAACACCAGGCATCATTCACAGCTCTCTATTAGGAATTGTACAAACTTGCTACTCACACAGCATTTCTCCATTCTTCTTCAGACCATGGGAATTTCAGTATTTCCTCTTTCTACCATAATTTTATTTCCTTTCAGAATTTACTATCTTCAGTTTAAATCAAAGTGCAAAGTCTTTCATATTTTATTTGAAAAATGCTATCTTATTGGAAATTCTAAGTGATCCTCAAACTTCATAATCATCCGAATCCTAATAAGAGTTGAAGAGGCCCCTGCTGTAACTGACATGGCTGTACAGATAAATGCCACTCACTGGTGTACATCACTCGCCATCCCATTGTTTAACCTCTTTGGGTTTACATATTCAATGGTTAAGATGTGGACATTAAAAAAGATGAAAATATGAAGGACTTAAACACGGTTTCTTGCTGAACTGTTTAATCTGAATGCAAGCACAACCCACAGTGGAGACAAGGAGCTCGTGGTCTGAGAATGGAGGGCAAGTGAGGACAAGGATGCTATACTTGTCTGAGCAGTGAATTCTAACAGAGAAAAATATAGTGAGTAAGAAATCCTGCTGTGAACACATCCTAAATTTATCTCTTATTCCAAAACGCTTGCTGTGATCCAACAGCATTTTAGAGCATGCTGTTTTTGTCTGTGATATAAAATTTGGCAAGTATGGGTGTTTCTGTGAATAGAATTGTCCCAATTATGATGAATACCTTAAATTTGAGAGATTTTTGTCTACCAGGTATTCAGGAGAAAACATTTCCTTCTCTTTCTCATCGTACTTTTTTTTGGAATCACTATAAATAAATGGGAATTATATTTTTATATATTATATATAATTATATATTTAATATATACATAAATAGAAACAATTTAAAATAATGCTTTCTGAAATAATGGTTGTTCATTCTTAATTCATAGTTAAAAATATAAGCTGCATAAAAACATTGTAGGCCTCATTTATACATTAGTCCTTCATTTTTAAATTAATGTTATGCCTTGCTTATAAAATTGATATATTATTATTATATGTACTCTTAATAGCACTTAATGTAAATAATATTTAACACAGAGAAATTGAGGTAATTTCTAAAGGAGTCTATGATTTCCAAATTAGTGTTCCACATGAAGTACTCAAAAGTATTAAAAATAAGTGCACTTAGTGAATAAATGGATCTGGGGGGTAGAATTTATACTTATAGAGGAAAGACATCTTCAAAATATTATCTATAAAACAAGAGCTATCCAACACTATATTTAGATTCTGAGAGTAACTGCTCAGTTCTTGATCCATTAGGCATATGTTGAATGTACAGTGTTCTGTTAACAGAAGGAAGATGAATTGATGGAAAAGTTAATACTGCTTAGTTCCAAAACTGATAGAAATTCATCTCTAGCATTGACTATTTATAGAGGAACAGAAAACACCTACCTAACAGGGTGTCCTCATTGCAGGTTCCATTCATCATATATTTTCCTTCTGGGCAGACACAAGTGGCTCCAGAAGGATTCAGCAAGCAGAGGAAATCACATGACAAATCCAAACAAGGATTGGGTACTGATAGAAAAGAAATGAAGGGGAAAAAAGACATGTGGGAGAAAAGTTGAAATAAGTTTTAAAAGCATAAAATTCAGCATGGTACAATGAATTATTAATGTGAAAAAATCAAAGAAAATTTTACTGAAGCTATCACATTTTAATGTTAACATTCTATTTTATAAGTAATGAAGAATCACATAATACTGTCATTAAACAATAAATTTGCTGATTCCAAAAGAGAGAAGATTTTTAATTTATACATTTGTCCTTAGTTCAGTATTACTTTTCCATAAAATTAGTTTACTTTCGAATTGAAAGAAACACAGCTTCCTTTCTAGTTTTGTTTCTTACATTTATCTTCGTTAATTATTTTGTCCTCTGGCTCATTATGAATGGATGATCTGGGGACTGTGTTTTCTAGAACATGCAAGAATCAATGTTTGGTGACTAGTCTAAATTGAGCTTAAAACACAAGGAAGTATCAACTGATCATTTTCCTGAACTTTCATTGTTTTAAATTTTCCAAGGACTTCCCTGCACACTCAAAAGTAACCCAATTAAAGTGTTTGGAGATCCAAACTTTTACAACTTCCTTATACAGTTTTAATCAAGGAAAACAACTTATCCCTGGTATTCACTCAAAATTCATATGGTTTGAAAATCCTAAATATAAAAAAAAAGATATGATTTGAAACATATTAAAATAGTTCCCAGCTTACCTAATAGGAGTTTGCATACATGTGAGACTGAGAACCAAACTTATGTAAATGTTTATCTAATGAGCATCTTTTGTGGTCAAACATGTTTCATGCTCCTTCTTAGATTCTAGCCAGAGCACAAAACCTTTCTGTTAAGATCCACTGCTCACATCCTACCATATTTAGGATAGGAATTGACTTTAAGTTATGAATCTAGCACTATTAAGTTGTGAGTATGAATTAGACAGAATCATAAGGTGGAATGAAGTGACCTTATGTTAATCTCAGATACAACATATGTGGTTTTCAGTAAAGCAGCAACATATAAGGAAGAATTTCAGGAAATTATGTCTTTCTAGAATGTGTTCCTCATGACTTGAATAAATATAGTTTTCTTTCCAGATAATTGCAAAACTCAAGATGAAATCTTTCTTGATTTGCCTTTAAGAATAACTTTAAATAGGAATGATTTAGTAAACAATGAACTTAGGTGCACATTATTCAAGCATACTTTTTTACTTTGCACTTAAGTGAGTTTGCAACACAATTTCAACATAACATCATTAAATTTATATACTGACTCCTTTTTGGTTGGAGATTTATATGTATAATAAATCATAAACAACATATAAGAGAAGATACAACTCTTGGGAAGAGATCTGTGTGAACATTCTTGAGGCTGCAGTATTAATGCCATGGTAGTCAATGATGGTTAACAACAGCAGTGGGAAACGGCTATTGATGAATTTTCATAATTTCATGATAGATCTTTGTATTTACAAGGTTTTTTAAATTATTTTTAAATAGACTATTTTAATTCTAAGAAAGTGCAGCAGAGTGTTCATATCTTTTATGGCAAACATGGAAGTTTCCATGCTACTTACTGATTTTGAAATGTCTGGAGACATGAAGTCAAACTTAGAAAGTTTACTGGAAATAGAGACATAGTTAACATAATAACAAGTACATTATTTTAAGAGAGATAAAGAAAAGTTTGCTGAATTTTACTTACAAGTTAGTTGTTTGTAGCGATGTGATATTAAAACACTCTTTGTTTTTTCAACACCTAAAGCTAGGACCTCTACTGAGCCATGACCAAACTTTTGTACTCTAAATATACCATTTTTAGGTCCTGCTCCATATATATAATCTTCAAAGACATCAATCCTGTGTGGATGCATCAAACCTGGAATGTTAAGAATAGAGGAGCTAATGCCAGTGTAGCGCCAACAAAGCCCCTTACACAGTCATGACATGATGAAGCAGTGATATATTACAATATTTGCTAGCACAAGTTATATATAGACTCAAGTTTTTAAAATAGCTGAGTTTACCCAAGATCCAATTCTTGTTTTTCCTAATTACTTCAAAATTAAAAATATTTTTAATATTAACTGTTAAGTGATAAACACGTCACTCAGAATGTATGAAACAAACATCTTCATCACCACTGTGCAGCTTCTCCTAAAATTATCTGCAGTCATTATATGTCAAGTCATCATCTCTGCTATGATGTTGACAAGAAGTCAAGCCTCATCTGTAACACAAAATCTACTATTCATAACATTGTCATGAATTAAATTAATAATTAAATTCTATCATCTGAATTAGTGGTCTCTCATGTAATTACAAGTTAACTTTAAATAAAAAAAATATGTTCTTGGGTCATATATCTGTAATGTCATCACTCAGGAGGCTGAATAAGAGAGAAGCACAAGTTTTAGGCCAGCATGGGATACAGAAGGAGACACTATCAAACAAGCAAACAAACTAACAAACTAACAAAATGACATTACTGTGTTCTGTTTTAGAAACGTGATAAAGAGGGACTGGACAGATAAATCATCAGTTAAGAGCACTAGTAGCTCCTACAGAGGAACTGGATTCAGTTTTCAGCCCCGACCTAGTGGGCTGCAATTCTGGTTTTAGAATGTATGACCACCCTCATTTGACTTCCATGGGTATCAGACATGGACATGGTACACATGTACACATGCAGACATTATATATATATATATATATATATATATATATATATATATATATATATATATATATATATATATACACACACACACACACACACGCACATAATACAAAAATAAATGAATCTTAAAAATTCAGCAATATTTTTTCTCCAATTTCTAACTTTCCTTGAGAGAATAGAGAAGACTAAAGTAAAAGTAAGGAAATATTTTGCAAGTATCCAAGAATGGAAGCAGAACAAACACAAGAAGCAATGACAACAGCAGGAAAACATATTGCTTAATTAAGCATACCATGGAATTTTCATTTGATTGTTTTTATTCTTCCTCATTTTTATTATAAAAACCATATGAAGCAAAGTTATATTTGGTTAACATAATAATAGCAATCTTAAATTTCCAAGCTTACTTAGCACTTGTGAATTGTGGAAAGAGCTAAGTACTTGATAGCTATGAAAAGAGAGTGTTATGGAATCAGAGGAATCAGAAAACTGAGAAAAGAAGACAGGAGGGAGTTAGAAAAGCAGAGAAGAAAATGGACACAGCCATGGAACAGAGAGAAAAATGGACATACCCATGGAGCACAGAAGATCCTGCACTGTTGGCAGGAGGTATGCTGATGCTACCCTACTTTTAACTTGGTCTAACAACTATGACCATGATGAAAGACTAATAATAATGTGTTTCTTGCTGCCCGTATTACAATTTCAAATAAATATTGTTGTTGACTGTAACTGATCATAAATGATTTAAAAATGAAATAATTTCTTAGCACAGAATTTCTTAGCATAGACAGCAAGCACCCTGTTTTTCCAAAGTGAGGAGCTCTCTGCCCTGGCCTCTTCAATATCCCAGTAGGACTGAACATTTTGATTAATATAAACACTGAAAATTGAAAGATTTTGAGGATATCCATGTTGCAGGATTTCTATATTTCTATGTCTGTGTCTTGAATTAATAGTATCAATAGTAGTTTGCAAACCTTGCTTGCTGCTGACAGAGACCACTGGACTGGAACCATCATACAGGACACTGCCAATAATGGAGAGTTCAAAGTCAGCCCAGTATATGCGCTCACCGAAGTGATCAACAGCCAAACCTGAGAAACCAACATGCAGGGTCATGTCATTCACAGATACTGAGATGACTTACAATTCAGTTTTTATTTTAATGCTTAATCATGATGGATGTATCTCTTTAATTTCTTCATAAGAGTCATACATTGTATGTCACAGTATTGTAGGAATCAGGTAAAAATGACATTCTCTATCTCTAAACTTGAAAATATGTGCCCAGATGAGATGGCATCTCTTTAATAAGTGATTAGAACAATCTCACGTCAATAGGTGAGGTCACATTTACTGATTTCCTAATTGTAGCTAGCTTATTATAGTTTTACAATATATTGTAGTTTTTATCTTGAATTATGCAAACTCTTTGTACAGCACTGATATAAACTTGGTGTAACCGTCTTTATTTTGAATTCCTTTATGAAGATCTAGAACCCAGAACCCAAAGTGTTCATGGACTTTAGATAAAACGAAGCCATTAGGAACTAGCCTTAGTGTGGAGAGACACCTACGTGCAGGCTGCAGCTTAAAAAACCAAAGGCTAATAATCAGATTAGGAAAAAACAAGCATTAACATCCTGACTTAAGTTTGTAGTGTCACTTGGTATTTTTTCATACTGTCCATTTCTTCTAAGACTTCCCCACTTCATGTTCATAGTAATATTATCAATGACCAACAATCAACTAAAGCTAATATTTCATTAAAATGCTGATTTCCATCTCTCTGTTTTTTATTTTATAAATGATTGATGTTCTGTCAGTATCTTCTAGCAAAAATACCATCAATGTGTAGACTATTTTGAAAAGTAAGTTACAAATATGAAAAATAAATATATATAACACAAGAATTCTGAAATGAATCTTCATCATGGCACATGTTTGATACATGTGGTAGAATTTTTACACGGGTCACATTATACAACTTGAAAGAATACTGAAATTAAAATTCATTCAGCTGAAAAATGTCAAAGAGTGCTTTTACACCTCCATTTGATGACCCACTGAAAAGGCAGCTTCAGATACAGGCTAAACTCATAGAATTAAAAGGCATAGTAGAAAAGAAAAATATAATTGTGCTAAAAGTAATTTGTGGATAATTTTTCAATTCATTATGTAGTTCTAGCTGGAATATAATCTAACTAAATACAGTAATCTATTGATTCTCAAGTAAAATAGAAAGCTGCACTTTGCTCAGTTAGTCTCTGGGAAATGCTGTAACACAAGTTACAGTAGGAGCTGTACTTGCTCTTTGAGCTGGCTTTGCTTTTGTATAATTCGGAATAACATGAACTCTAAAATGGTCCAGTTTCCTGTTGGTGGTGATAAGTCAAGCCTTGGTAAAGACAGGAAAAAGCCTTGCTTTGTTCCTCTGTGAATTTAGTAGAACAAAGAGGTAAATAAAACAAATCTCTCTAATAAAATTAGTTTTCTATTTTTAGTTTAGATTTGCTAATTATGTGAAAAGAGTAAACATGTGATTTATTTTATTAGGACTACATTCAACCTTATTACTTCATATCTCATACTATTGGATGGAATTACAGAAAAAATAGAAATTATAGAACAAAGAACAAGCAACAAAGGTTTTAGGCATGTGGAATTTATATTACAGAAATCCATAAATTAGTGACTGATTTTATTTTCAGTCCTTCAGTAAAAAAAATAGTCTTTTAAATTTTTTAAAAAATTTAAGAAAGGAATCTAAAAAAGGAATAAACTAACTCTTCTTATAGTAGTAATGACATTAAAGGTTATTGAAATAACAAGTTCATGTCTGCATTTAAAATATATTTTCTTCATGTTTAAGAAACTGCCAATAACAACAATAAAATAAAAAACACTCAGAAAAGAAACTTTTTCTATCTAAACCAAAAATGACATATATTTTGTATGAAATTATTAGAAGTTTGGAGAATTTAAGACAAATATTGTATTTTTTAATTTAAACTATTACTTTCTTGACTTAAAACACAATTATACCATCTTCCCCATCTTTCCTTCCAAGCCCTCTCATGTCCCCCCAAGCCTTGCTTCCTCTCATATTCATGCCTTCTTTATCTTTGTTGTTGCATGTACACACACACACACACACACAGACAAAGATATAAACACAACATGTTGAGTTTAGTGTTAAGTGTTTTTCTGTGTATATGACTTCATGACTGACTACTTTGTACCAGAAAACCAACTGGGGATTTAACCTAAAGGAAAATTAGCTCTCCCAAGGTCAGCCTTCCATAGTGTCTGGAGGTTTCTGTCTATGGTAGAGTCTTTCAGATTTCCCTTTACTACATTAGCATGTTTACTGTTGTTGTCCTGATTCAGGTTAATCATGCATAACAATATCACAGTTTGAAAAGGTTACATAGGATACAGACTGCATCTCAGTAGGCTGTGATACAGAATAGCAGATTCCCAGAGTTGTTCTTTCAGTATAGTATTGTCCCTGATGCCTACACTGCCATTATATTTGAGGCATTTTAAAATCCTTTTAACTCTGAAATTTTCAAAGATCCTTAGACAATAGATAATTTACCTTTCATAAATAGTAGAAAGTGATAATGAAATACCAAGAACCACTGCTCTGTATTACAGTGTGTATGTACCCTTTACATGTGGAGATGTTTGTTTATAGAATATATCCATTGAGTTACCTTTGTATAGAAGTAGACTCATTGCTTATGCATCCAATATATTTAAGACTTCATTATAATAATTTTATCTCCATTTTCTTGGTATACATAAATATTTATTCTAATCCCATATTTAGACATCACATTAAAATCAGTAACTATTATAAAGTCTCTTTGTATCCATTTGTATAATTATTGTTTTTTATGTTGTGGTGCTTTAGAAATGTTACATTCCTATTATCCATTCAGTATTAAGCATATGGCTGACATAAAATACATTTTGTTATGGTATATATTTCAAAGGGTTCAGATAAGATCAACTAGATGGACAGCTGGAATAGCTGTGAACATTTGTCTGTCCGTTTCTGTGATTTAGGTAATCTCTGCCAGTGTAATTGAAACAGCAAGGTTCAGGCTCAGTGAAAGATTGTCTTTATGACTAGTAAATATGTACTTTGGTACTCTTCATTTACATATTTGGTAAACATTTGCTTAAAGATTTAGATTCCGAACTACATGAATGATATTTTCATTAATAATATATTTCATATAAATTTATGACCATGTTAGCAAAAAATAATACATCAAGAATAAGCAGGAGTCCAAAGAGCATATTTATTTTATATAATTAGAGAATTCTTATTTATCAATACAAATCTTTGCTTTATGAAGCAAGTGATTACAATAAATCCAAGAGCCACTATATTGTTTTTTATTTTCTTTATATCTGCCCCAATTTGGGGAAGATAGAGGCAACACAGGGTACGGTATTCAAATCAATCTCACACAATCTTACATACTCCCCTACCAAAAGGAGATTAGGAAGTTTCCTTAGTCTGACATATCACTCAGTAGTCCAAATAGGTGCATGGACATCTTTCCACTGCCATGTACAGGGCAAATGTCAAAGAAAGAGGCAGTTCATATGCCCACTGTGGAGGTTAATGCTGGTCAATCTCTACTTATTACCCTAAAAATGAAGATAGTTCATTCTTCTTCTGTTGACTGTAGTCTTAGATTAGAAATAAATAAGATGCCATGTTTGTTTTTGGAGACTTTGAAGCCTTTCAATTGAGTAAAACCTTAAAGATGTAGGTATCTGTTTGTTTATTGAACAACTAGTTTCTATTACATGCAGGTTAGTTTAAGTACTTCAATATGTCATCAGGGCTATAAAGTGCATTAATAATGTTTCTGAGTCATTTACAACATTAGCCATATAGAATATTAATTAAAAAGTTAACAGTACATTGCATCATTAGAGCCGTAACTGATGGAGTAGCAAGAGTAGGTGGAGTAAGTGCCACCAACCTCAAAAGATTTTGCAGTGGGAGTTCTGGCGGTACCGTATTTGACTAGATAATAGACTTTACAACAGAGGCAGGGTTTCTCTGTTGTGACTCTGGCTGTCATGGAACTCACTCTGTAGACCAGGCTAGCCTTGAACTCAGAGTGATCGACCTGCCTCTGGCTCCTGAGTGCTGGGATTAAAGGTGGGTGCCACCAATGCCCGGCTGAATTTCTTTATCTTACAGAATTTTAACTGGTGTATAAAACAATTTAAACTAAAAAATTAGTAAGTTATTATTGATAAGGTGGATAAAGTTTTGATGTGTATTAATTAATTATTTTGGACATTGTTTGGGATACCTACTTGAGGCTTTGCTATAATATAGGAAAAACTTATTTATTTTTTAAAACAATAATGTATGCATAGTGTGGGGTTTGAAAGAGAATGGCCCGTATGTGCTAATATATCTGAATGTTCGGTTCCCAGTTGGTGGAATATTTAGGAACAATTAATATGCGCTGCCTTGTTGGAGGAAGCTTGTCATTAGGGGTGGGCTTTGAGGTTTTAAAGACCCATGTTTGCCCAGTCTTGCTCTCTCTCGCTGTGGATCAGATGTAAACTCTCACCTACTGCTTTAGTGCTTTGCCTGTCTCCCTGCTCCATGCTCCCCACCGGGATGGTCATGGACTAACCCTCTGAAACTGTAAGCCAGCTCCCAATTAATTGCTTTCTTTAAAAAGTTACCTCTTCATATCAATAGGACAGTAAGTAATACCATAATAATACCATTAGTTATATATTAAATAACATTATAATATAATGATTTTATGTAGTTTTAAACTGAAAAAAAAATGCTCAGATTCTAATTTCATTATTAGTTCTGAAATAGTCATGGAAACTCAATCTGCTTTAACACATGATTTAAATAATTATTTGAATTATCTGTGAAATAATTTATTGCATTCATTTGCAAATCAGAAAAATTGACAGTCAAAGCTTCTTCAAGTTGCTCAGTTTTATCTCAAGCCCAAATAAGCAGAAGGTTGGTGGCCTTCCTTCCTCGGGAGTTTCTTCTGTCAGGCCTGCACTATGCTCAACAGTGTATACTATTTTCCTTCTCAAACACTTTTATTGAGCTATGATGCCACTGAAATTTAGGCCCCTAAGCTTAGACTCTTTTTGAGTCTTTAAAATTTGACTTTCTAAAATAGTCTACTTTTAGCCTCATTTCTGAATCTCGTCTTAGCAATGTCAGCAACTGCTTTTGTTGTTTATTTCCCATACCAAATTTATAATTCTGAGATCCACACCTAAAAGTTCTACTCTCTGTGAGATATCCCCACTTAGGTAACCTACCACTGTCTGTGACAGCATCACAACCTCTACTCAGATATCACTTCTATAAAAGCCTAATTATTGTTCTAAAATGTTATACTTTCATCTCCCCATTGTTAACTACATACACTTCTGGTTATAATTTCATTTTTTCCATATGGTTACACGCCTCAAAATTGCTTTTTATTATCTTTCTTGGTTTTTTTTTTTTCTGTGCCTTTTTAGCACTCTATTCTCTGCAGGAATATAAATACTTGCACTTTCTGTGGCCAGTTTTGTTTTTATCACATGTGTCAAGAATCATGCCCACTACCTACTGAGTGGTCAATAAATTTTAGTTGACAAACTGAAAAAACAGTTTATTTTTTCAAACTGGAACAAACTGGAAGTCTGTTCCTGTAAGTGGAACAGATGTTCTCAAAGCAAAACTACAAAATTGAGAAGATTATGCACACTATTAATTGGATAGGCACCCTCATATCTACTGCTTCTGAATGACCATATCTTGACCCACTTAATAAAATCAGTGGTCTCACCACGATGATGTCTGATTCTAGCACTGGAGCCTGAACTTTTCCCACATCTCCCACTGTTCTGTTTTCTTTCTCTCTATGGTATTAAGGACTTCTGAAAACTTTTGGTCCCCTAAAATAACAGTAACAAAAATAAATCACTGGTGTGTGATTTTCCTTCAATTCCATCCCATCGCTTACCTCAGGGCCCGTTAATAACATCATTTCGTTTACATTATAAAAATTTCCCAGAATCATCTGCTT
Organism: Cricetomys ansorgei; assembly: GCA_026225945.1. Classification (NCBI taxonomy): domain Eukaryota; kingdom Metazoa; phylum Chordata; class Mammalia; order Rodentia; family Nesomyidae; genus Cricetomys; species Cricetomys ansorgei. The sequence goes on from JAMJFZ010001360.1 coordinate 10,006,468, forward strand.
GTTATGATCTAGAAAGGAATTTTAACACCCCAATTTTCCCAAGACTCTTCTTTCTATTGTAGTTGAGGTAATATTTCTGCATCAATGGATTCTACCTGAGTGTGCACGTGCATATACACTCTTGTTTTTATGGTACAACATTAGAGAGGATAAAGTGCGAACTAAACTTCTTTCCATCTTGGCAAGTGTTAAGCACATCCCTAATTCGGAATTTACCATCCTCACTGCCTGGAAAGCTCTTTGATCACATACTCACATGACTGATATTATGTTTTGAATATGAAATGCTCCCTCACCTGAAGACTTGATCTGCAGAGAGTGGTGTCCTGGCTAATTCTTATTGTCAACTTCACACAACCTAGAGTCACCTGAGAAGAGGGAACCTTAACTGAAAAATTGCCTCCATTGCCTGTGTTCGTGTTGATTGCCAAATGGTGTAGGAGGTCCCAGCCCAGTGTGGGTAGTACCATCCCTCAGCAGGTGGTCCCTAACTATTAAAGAAAGCTAGCTGAGCATAAGACAGGGAGCAAGCCCGTAGGCAGTTTGTAATCACTTAGTAATTATCACTATGTAAAATTATGTAAGTATATACTATAACTTTTACTATGCCATACATTTCACAATGGTTGGCATTTGTGTTATGGCTAGAGAAATTTTTTCTTCAGTTTCAAAAGCACATGGTACTTAAATGAAAGACTTACATCAGTGGGTTGAACCTCTCTCTCCCAGATTTCTCAATTCCATAAAGAATAAAAGCAGTAGAGTAAAATGTAATTCACAAGGCAAAATAAAAGTTAATGAATATCTGACTTCCAAATTTATTTTAAAGTACAAAAGATAATGAAGCATAAACAGAAAACAAAATAGATCAAGCACATGAGCCATTCTGTTCTTATAGCTGGAGTGCAGTGAGTAGGGAGGAAGGCTCAGAATCTTTGGATTTCTGCAGTTTACAAATATATTATTAGTGAAATGGCAACATTTGATATTATACAGTAGAAAAGATTTACAAGGTAGAGGAACAAGTATTGGACATTCAGATGAAGGAGCTGGAGGGAACCAGCAGGAAGGAACCAGGGGAGGAGTCAAGATTGGAGCCCTGAGTGGTGCTGAGTAAGCAGAATATTGAATCCCAGATGAGACCTCAGAAGATCTCACAACAAATAAACCTGAATGCAAAAGACAGACACTATGAAACCTGACTTTTACAGAGAATAGTTAGATTTGCCACCTCTCAGCTCATTTTTCTTAATACCCTTTAGAAATATTGCCATATATTCACTATCATTAGCACACAACTATAAAAATACCCCAATGCATTGCTAAGATCTGTCAGAATTTTATTCATGTTAGAATCTACTAATAGACTTATCAACTTAGGCAGTTTTCAAATAATACCACATAAAAAAGCTCTCTGTATGATAATAACCTGACTTTAAGTTGGGAAACTAGAATGCAAAATGTTAATGGCTTCTATAACATCATACTACACATCATTTTATCTATTTTTAAAATGATTGTTTCATAAAAGAAACCAAAAGGAACTGTTAACACTAGTATGCTTCACGTCTTGCTCACATTTAAGATGTGGCAAATACATCATACCTGTGGGTCTCTGCAAGTTTTTTTGCACTAAAATCCTCCTGAGAGTGCCATCCATGGCTGCTTCTTCTATGTGCGAGTGATCACCAATTACAGTCCAGTACATCATCCTGAAGAGAGTGGGTCAAAGAAATTAGCTTGGAGACAGTGCTGTGGAAACTGTCTCCTTCCTTTACCAATGTCTCCTCAGATCACATGTATCAGCACCACCCAGTCCCCTCATTAAGCAGATTCCTGACCCAGCTTCAAATCTACAGAATGTCCATCTCCCTCAGTCTTGCAAATCAATATTGTAAATTAAATCTTACCTAAAGGTACATTTTTGAGTTAAATTATTTAATAATATATATCACAACTCACTATTATCTATTATATAAATTTTAATTCTAAAAACTACATAAAACCTCAGGAGAAAAAACTTTCTATTATTTTAAAATTATCTTATATTTTATTCAATTTTTACCTTACAGATTATTCAATTAATTATAGATAAGACGCAAATAAGTGGGAGATAAAAGTAAGATGAAATTTTAAAAGGAAGAGAACGTGGAATTGAAAGGGGACATGGTTCTGAAAGGCATTCTGAAAGGCCTGATGAAAGGGGAGCGGGAGGTCAATATGATTAGAGTACTTTGTACACATTTATATAATTAAATACTTATATAATTAAATATGGAAAAGAAGAAGAAGTACTTTTTTTCTTTCTCTTTTCTTTTTCCAGATAAGATCATATGTAGCCTAGGCTATCCTCAAGCTCCTTATGAAGCTGAAGCTGGCCTTGAACTCTAGATCCTTGTGCTCTATCATCCAATATTGCAGCATTAAGAAATTAGTTTCTGAAAATGAAATGTTTTTCTCATTTAGTGAATACCTTATTCTACAATTCTAGTAACTGGGATTCTTTTTAATAGTTAAGACTTTCATTTAATATTTCCCTCTACATTTCAACATTGTATGGAGACTTTACATCTTATACCATAGAAAGGATTTCTTCAGATCCAATTATCAAAATGTAAACAAATTTAAGTCTAAATATATGTTTTCATATTTTGTTGTCCTTAGTCACCAAGCACTATCTTTAATATTTTTAAGGTTTAGAAAATTCAACTGATGATTAATACATCACCATGTATTAAACGTCATCATGTCAATTCCACTGTTTTGTAATCCACTCATGTAAATGCACACAGACCAAAAAAAGAGGTATTCGTATTTGTAATAAATATATAGGATAGTAAATGTTTATAAAAATATTTTGTGTCGACATCTAGTGAGAAAAGTAACAGTTCTGAGAGAGCATTATGGAGATTTTCAGGACTCAATATTGTTCCCCACTGAAAGATCTATAGAACACCATCTATATATATTCATAGTCATTTTATATTGAGAAACCAAAACACCAAGCATCAACCTACCCTCTTTTGGGATTTACAGCAATGGCATAGGGCTCGCCGGCCATATTAGTCAAGAGTCTTGTACAGTTGGGGCCATTGAGCTGTCCTACATTGATGGAGTACCTCAGGCTGGTCCAGTGAGTGGTATAGTAACTGAACCAGTGCATTCTAGAATGATCAGTCCAATAAATATTTCCTGCAACCCAGTCAACTGCAATGTCTCGAGGCCTTTTAAATTCAGGACACTAGAAGAAAAAGAAAAAAGCAATACACCACAGTATTTTCAAGGGGAAATAAGCATCATTTTTTTTTCTATCTACACATTGAAAAGGTGGGGGTAAGGGAATATTCTAGGTATTATAACATAATTTTATTTTCCATCATTAAGAGTCAATCTATCTATTGACAAAGAGCAATACCTTCTACTCTTAACTTCTGCTTAATGTCATGTATGAAATTTGCCCATAATATTTAGTGTGTCAGTGACCAATCTTCTCTTACTGGACACAATTTCATTTTATCAACATATACTGATTTGTTTAAAATTCAACCAACTCTGTCCATTTGTGCTGTTTACAAGTTTTGGCCATTACAATGAACATGTTGAACATTCTTATACATGTCAATCAGAGGACACACACTCAATAGTTTTTAGGTATTTACTCAAGAATATAACAGTTTAGTCCTAGGATATACACATATGTTTAACTTAAATACATGGTGCTGGAAAATCTTTTTCAAAGGGCTTGACTGATAAACATTTTCAGCAATGTGAGAAAGCACAGATTTCTTTGGATCTCTGTCAAATACAGTTTGCTTCAATAAATAAATAAAAAAGTAGTATAGACAGAAAAATTAACAGAACAAGTACATTTCAGTGTGTTTTCAGGAAAGTTGAAATATTTATCTGAGATATTGGCTATTCCAGTTATTCTATTTTAGAGTTATGAGACAAAAGTAAAAGAATTCATAAAAAGTATAGACAAAATACATACAAAATACATTCTGAGCCCTTAAGCTAACTTCTTCACTTTGAATGAAGCCAATAGTGTAATAAACTTGACACGATCAAGTTTATTATATCAAGAACGGAAACAATTATTGCAGGACCTGGTCACAGTGGGAAATGATAATCCAATATATGATAGTCTTTTGCATGATTTAGTGATAAACACAAGGATGTGGCTCTCTCAAAAAATAACCCCCCACCCAAAACAAAACCCCACAAGAGATCAAAGAACAATAATTCCGAGGCTCTGTCTGCTGCTGATGACTAGTTCCTCTGAGAAAAGAAATTACCTTTAACCAACCATGGAACCTAGAAGCAATATATCTTGTGCCATCAGGAGTTTAGGAAGGGTAGAAAACAGCTAATCAGGTGCCTGGTTATTGTGTTTACCACCAGCTTTTAGGTCTGAGTTACTCAGACTGACCTTGGACTTGATCTATAACCCAAAGAAACCATGAATATGTGATCTTCCTGCCATATTCTCCAACGTGACTAAAATTACATATTTGAGCCACAAAGCCCAACTAAACATTTGTAAAGATCTCTATTATCAGCAATTTGATGTACTTTTGGCTTCAGAAAATAAAATATAAAATTTAATAATACCACATGACTCTAACAATAAAAACTATAATTATACCCAATATATAGCTTGAAGTTATGAGTTAAACAAAGATGTTGAAATACAGTACTCTCTAGACATCTTAGTATTATTCATAATCATACTTAATCTAATTAATCATAGATAGCTAGGATATCAAGGCTTTTTATGTTTCCCTCCAGATTGTTTTTCAATATATCAGCATTGCATTAACTGTATTTTTTTTAGATTGGCAGAATTTAAAAGTAATTTAAAAGTAAATATATCACCAAATGGCATATATATTGTATGTCAGTTTAAAGCATAATAGCACAAAAATGAAAGTATTCAAACTGACATTCTCTGCTGTTTAAAGAATGTTATTGAATACTTATCATTTCATGACACTAGCAGAACAAGCCTTTGCGATGCAGAAAGTATGATGCTGCTGATCGAGCAGGATCATGGGAAAATATCTACTTTTACTTTTATCAGACATAAATACATAAACTCAAATTCTTGTCTTAATGTTATCACTGCCAAAAATATGACAATTTCATATACATTTCTACTTTTTAAAATTAGTTTATTTTCATTTTACTTCATTTATGCTGAAAAGGCAGGTTATTCTTCTATTTTATATATCTAACCCTGAGCCACTGACAACTATGAAACTCCTTCGCTCACATTTATGAGAATGTGGAAGATACTTCTTCCAAGTGAATGGTGTGTTGAAGACTGAACTAACAGTGAAATCTTTAAATACAAATCAAATTTATTTCTCATTTCTTGTTTAAAGTACATGTCTAGAAATATGAAAAGGGCTGACACTCACTTTAAGCACCAGGGATACTGACAGAGTGGCATATATAAATCTGTACTGAGCTGATTGCACTTGTTTTCTTTAAATGCCTTGGTTCTTTGATGGAGTTTTTCACTGTTCCTGTGTGCTCTGTGCCCCAAGGTTCACCTAGGTAATTTTCATTGGTAGACTTGGAAGTAGATATACTATTTTGGCCTTTCCTGTTGTTTGTGGTTTTGCAATGATACCCATACTTGTGGATTTCTTTTGTTGGTTCTGATCTCTGGTTTCTAGAACAAGGAATGCTTCCTGCTACTCATGCCACTACTAAAGCTGGATATTGCATCAAGGATGCCTATATTCAATTAATATGTCTTAAATGATAATACCATCAGTAAAAATATTAATTCTCATGGGATGATTGGTAGCAAATTAAGCATGTTACTGGAGAAAGTGATTTACATCACTGAGTATTCACTAACCTTCACAAGAGGGGGGGGAGCACACTTTATTTACAGAAGAAGGAAGATAAGGAAGAGGACATTTCTCAATATAACTATAAGGGAATTTTATTTTTAAGATTAAAACACAATTTACATCTTTTCCTTCTCCTCTTTCAAGTTACTTTTTTACTATTAAATTCTGTATACTATGTATTCTGTGCTATCAGTCACAATTCTAGCTTCAATACTAAAGATAATTTATTGAACATATTTGTTTTAACAGAGAAAGAGAAAAGACCTAAAAAAAAAAAAAAAAGTTCATGCTTTTGAACTCTGGACCATCTGTAACTTGAAGAGTACTGTTTAGGTTTTCTTCCAGAATTTTTATTGTTTGAGGTTACACAGTGAAGTCTCTGATTCATTTGGATTTGTTTTCTGTGAAAAATGATAGATAAAAGTCATTTTCATTCTTCTACATAGGGAAACTCTGTTTCTCCAGCACCATTTGTTGAAAATGCTGGACTTTCTCTAGTGCATGTTTATGGCATTTTGTCAAATATCATTTGGCTATAGTTAAGTTCATTCAAGTACTGGCCTTCTATTTTCTTTTTCCAGTCTGTATGCTTGTTTTGTGGCAGTATCATACTCTTCATAATTTATCACTTTGTAATATATCTTGGAATCTGAAATTGACATTCCCCCCAGCATTGTTTTGGCTATCCTGGGTCTTCAATGGTTTCTCATGAATTTTAAGATGTTTCCTATTTTCTTATTTATTAAATGTATCAATGTATTTATTTTGATCCATCCCTGCATCTCCTGTATAAATCTAATTTAAGCATGATGGATGATCTTTTAATATATGCCTGTATTTGCCTTATAGGTATTTGGCTGAGGATTTTTCAATCAATGTTCATCGGGAATCAATCTCTCTCTCTCTCTCTTTCTCTCTCTCTCTCCTTCAGTCCCTGTCTCTCTGAATCTCTGTGTCTGTATCTCTCTGTCTCATTCTCCCTCCCCGCCCCACTCTTTCTCTGTGTATTCCTTTAACTGGTTTTTTAAAAAGAGTATTACTGGCTTCAAAGGAGTTTGGGTGTGTTGCTTCATTCTCTATTAATGAAATAATTTTAAAAGTATTGAATAGATCTTTTCTGAAGGTCTGAAAGAATTCTTCTGTTAATCCATATAAGCCAGGCTTCGTTTGTTTTTTAAAGGTTTTGTATTACTGCTTAGGTTTGTTTCTTGTAATGAATCCGTTTAGGGTGTTAATTGCTTCCTTGTTTGACTTTTGTGGTTTTGATGAATCTAGAAATTCATCCATTTCTTTTAGATGTTATAATTTAAAAAATATAGGCATATATTCCATTAAGGTGTTCTGAATTTCTTTCATATCTACTGTCATGTTTCTTTGTTCATTACTGAGTCTGTTGGCTTAGGTTCCTTCTGTCATTTTGCTAATTTTGACAATGGCTTTGTTGATCTAGTTTATGTTCTTATAAGCCAAAGAACCTACTCGTACATTGGCTAATTCTTCATATTGTTTTCTTTGTAAACTTTTCATTATTTTCACTCTTATTTTTATTAATTTTTACTGTATTTTTTTTGCTTTTGTTTAACCAAACTCTTGAGTTGCACCATTCATTAATTTGTGATTTTTAATATTTTAAATTATTTGTAGAGATTATAATATAACTGTATTATTTTCTCTACTCTTTCCTTCCTCCAAATCTTCTTATATACTCCTGGTTCTCTTTCAAATCCATAACCTCTTCATTTATTAAATTTTGCTATTTATATCATATAAATTTATACATATACATATTTACATATGGAATATATTATAAATTATATAATATATTATATATTATAAAATATAATATACATATATACACAGAACATTATACGTGTGTGTGCATATGTGCATATATATATATTTATCATAATACAACCTTATTGTTCGGTGTAATGTTAAGAGTTTCCCAATTTGGACTTTGTTTAATATGTCCAGGTAGTTCTGCTGCTATGTTTTTATTTTCATTTAATTCCATGAGGTTTTAAAAATATGTTTTTCTTCTTTGATCACTTGTTGTTTAATCTGTATAATTTGTGTATTTACTAGAGATTTGTTTGCTATAGATTTTAAACTTTGTAAAGCTTAAAATTGTGGTTAGATTGAATACATGGAGTTATTTCAATTTTTTATATTTTAAAAATTTGTTTTTTAAGCATGCTGTCTGTCTTACAGACACTCCCATGAGATTCTAAGTAGAATGGATTTTATTTGGTGTCTGAGTGAAATGTTTACATCCATTTATACATCATGTTCTTCAATTCTAACATCTTGTCTTTATTTTTGTTTTATATTTATTGTCCACATTATTTCCATATTGGGGAAAATGGATGAAATCACCTATTATTTTTGAGTTGATCTGTGTCAATAGAACCAGTAATAGCATTTAGTGAAGTTGGGTATGCCAGATTTTGGTGCATACATATTTAGAATTAGCCTGTCTTATTGGTTAATTTTGTGGTTGATTATAACAAAGTGCTTTATATTTCTTCTGGTTAGTTTCACTCTGGAGCCTATTTTTGTCAGATATTATTATATTAACATGTGGATGTTACTTCCTTGTCTCATTTGTTTGAAGTATTTTTCTATTTATCTTTCCCTTTTGGTGGTATATATATATTTACAACTAAGGTAAGTTTTTCGTAGAGAAAAGAAAGATGTTTTTTCTTACTTTATTCACATAATACATGTCTTAAGAATGGAGAGTTGAGACCATTAATAAAATTATTATTGAAAAGTGTGTTGAATCTAATCTTGTTTCTATTTGAGTTCTTATTCCCTGTTTGTGTTTCAATAATAATAACGTCATTATTTATCCCTATAGTCTCTTGGCTATGCGTATCTCATTCTTCAGTCTGCAGCATTCTTTGCAATATTCTCTATAAGAAGAGTTTAGGGGACATGGATCATTTTCGCCTGTTTATATTATGGGACATATCTGTAGTTTCAAGCATGCTAGATAATTTGAAGGGCATGGAATTATAGCTTGACATCCATGATATGTTGGAGTTTTTTATTCCTGGATCTTTTGGTTTTTAAAGTTTCCACTGAGAAATCAGCTGTTATCCTGATCAGTTTTCCTTTATATGTAACTTGTGATGTTTTCTCTTGCCATTTTCAATACTCTTTCTTATTTTCTGTATAATTTGTGTTTAACTATGATCTATTTGAGATTTCTCTTGACTAAATGGTCTTGTGTGTACTTATTATATCTGTATAGGCATGGATTTCCTTAATTTAAGAAAAATTTCTTCAATTATCTAGTTGAATATATAGCTTGTTATTGTCTTGGGATTCTTCCTCTTGTTTATGTCTGTCATTAGAAGACTATATTTTAATGATGTCCCAAGTTTTTTTATGTTCCGTGTGTGTGTGTGCTTAATCTTTTGTTTTTTGTATTCTCTGTTTGTGTGATCTAGTTACTTCATTCTCAAAACAGAATATATATTTTCTATTCATTCAGTTTTACTTTCTGGTTTGTTGAATCTTATATTCCAACTCTATTTTAGCTAGAGTTTTCTTTAATATTTATCTCTTTACAATATTTGTCTTTCAAATACTGGATTGCCTTCATAATTTTGTTCAGACATATGTTTGTGATTTCTTGGGACTTATTCAGGCATTTAATACTGTTTTCATTGTGTTCATTTAGATCTTTTTGTCTCCTTCAATTTCCTTGAAATTTTTGATGAAGTTTATGATTGTACATTTAAGTTCAGGGTCCTGGTTTTCATTTAGGTAATTCTCATTGGAGAACTTTTCTACATGACTATTGGATAGGGGGACAGTCATAATCTTTCTAATTGTGAATTGTGATGAGAGATGAGACTGGGTGTGTAGACTTCTTTTTTTAGTGCTGAGTCTGATGGGATTTGCCTCACTTCTACCTCACACCTGGATCTGACTGCCCAAGAAAAGGCCTAGAAGTTGAATGTGGCACAGGTGGGTTACTGTGAAGTGAGTTTATAGATCAGGCTACTAAAATTTCTTAAAATATATATCTAACTATAACATTTTTAAATACGACTTTCTGAATAGTACTCCATTTGTTCTGGAATTATGTAATTGTCTTACTTAGGCTTTCTATTGCTGGAACTAAACACCATTACCAAAAAATAAGTTGGGGAGTAGAGAGCTTATTTCGTTTGTACTTCTATAGCACTGTTCATCATTGAAGGAAGTCAGGACAGGAACTAAAATAAGGCAGGAACCTGGAGGCAGGAGCTGATGCAGAGGCCATGGAGGGGTTCTGCTTACTGGCTTACTCCCATGTCTTGCTCAGTCAGCTCTCTTTTAGAACCCAGGACCATCAGCCCAGGGATGGAACCACTCACAACGAGCTGGGCCCTCTTCTACCAATTACTAATTAAGATTACGCTTAACTGGCAGATCTTATGGAGGCATTTTCTCAATTAAAGTTCCCCCCCTTTCTGATTACTCTAGTTTGTGTATCAAGTTGACATAATATTAGCCATCACAATAATATATAAATAGTTTTTAATCCAATGTCGAAAATTGGTAGTGCAGAGAAACTAAAGAACTGCTACAGAACAAGAACATGATTCAAAGCCAGGCCTATCAATTCACTTCATGACACCAACAGCAAGTAAAAGAGGTCACAAGCAACCTGCAAAGCAGACTTTATTTTGAGAGCTAAAGTTAGCACACACAATGATTATGTGTCTTATGTTCTGATAGAGAGGACAATTCTGCAGGATAGATGACACAATGATCTGCTAAATGTCTTTGTCCAAGACCTGTTCTGAGTAAAAGGGAAAACTACCTAACACGGTTTATGGCAGGAATATCTGAAGAAACAACACAGTTACACAGGAATTTTTACTGTTTATTTAAACTTGAATTCATTAGTTAATTTTGCTAATTTTAAAATTGTGGCTGGAGAGATATCTTAGAAACTAAGTGCGAACTTCTCTTGCAGATGAACAAGATCTCTCCAGAACACTCATGTCAGATGTCTCACAACTAACTGTATTCCCAGCAAGGATTTTTCTGGCCTTCAAAGGCAACATCACTCATTGGCACATCACTCTCCACCCCCCACAATGCACTCACATAACTGAAACATAAAAAATTAAAAATTAATTAAAAAGTCCTGCATACTGTACCAAATGTCATTCATATAGCTCGAATCTTTATTATAGCATGAAATTAGAATGTGTTCCACATTGCATCAAAGAGCACTCATGTGGCTTGAACACTTACAATAGATTCTGTTGTAAACAATAGTGAGGACTCTAAACAGGTGCCATTGTTCATCTCAAGTATATGAATTCAATGAGACCCTGATGTGGTACCAATTGACTTCTGGCTTATATGGAAAAAGGCCAGGTTCCTTTAAAAAATATATATCCGTCCCTCCTTTTACTCCCAAGTTACTTCAAAATACAAAGGACATAACAACTTGATATGTTCTAATGCAAAGAGAGATAGTCAACATCTATAAATCTAAACAAATGCTCTGCTTTAATTTTCTCACAACAAAGAACCATGATAATCAACATATCCATCGTACATCAGCAAGCAATGCTGTTCTGTTTTATATGCTTTCCAAAATGTATTTCTCAAAAGAAGGAAGATGTGCTAGCTTGTCTTATGTCAATTTGACATAAACTAGAGTCATCAGAAAGGAGGGAACCTCAATTGGGAAAATAAGATACAGCTGTGAAGCATTTTCTTAATTAGTGGTTGATGAGTGATGGCCCAGGCCATTGTGGGTGGTGCCATCCCTGGACTGGGTAGTCCAGGATTCTTTTAGAGAGTCCTGGGTTCTATTAGAAAGCAGGCTGAGCATGCCATAGGGAGCAAGTCAGTAGGCATTGCCCCTCCATTGTCTCTGCATCAGCTTCTACCTCCTGGTTCCTTCCCTGTTTTAGTTCCTGTCATAACTTCCTTCAGAGATAAAGTATCAAAGTGAAAGCTCAGTAAACCCTTTTCTCCCCAACTTGCATTTTGGTCATGGTGTCTCATCTTAGCAGTAAAAATACAAGTAATAAAGTTTATACCAGGAGTTGGGTATGGCTGTGACAGACTTGACCATGATATGGGGAGGATTGTGGAAGGACTTTGGAACTTTGGACTAGAAAAACCATTGAGTGTTGAGAGTTCAGTGGGACATTGTTGAAGAACTTGAAAGATAAGAATGTTCAGATCAGTGCAGCAATTAGAGGCCTGGTTTGTTAGGTTTTACAGTAAACTTTAAAACTGCTCTCAAGACTGCTTGCTATTTTAAATTAAGGTCCTGTCATTCTGGTCAGCTGGGGCTCAGGAGTAAGCCACAATTAACAAGAGACAAGCACCACTGAAGTCAAACCTTTATGTTACTTGAACAATTGAGGTTTATTAGCTGGAGCTAACAAAATAGCAGTGATTAAAGAAGAAACCAGCATCACTGAGGTACTATCTTCTGGAAAGTGTTTTCAGGAAGTACAGAGGATGTTCCAGAGGCAACAAAGATTGCACCTCTTATTGGCATCAGACTTGATAATGTGTAAGGGTCACACAACTAGTACTAGATTTGAAGGCATGAAGGGGTGGGTCATGGAGAGCAGCTGAGGTTTGGGCACTGCCAGACGTCAGCAAAGGTCATTGGTAAAGGTGTAGCCTCAATGGCAGTTGAAGGCCCAGGATGGAAGGGGTCATAGAGAATAGTTGAGGCTTGACACCATGGAGAAAGCTATGGAAGGCTATTGGTGAAAGTGCAGCTCAGTTGCAGCAAGGGACTACCCACATTTTTGAGGTGCCAGTACCTTGGGATAACTACCAAGAACAACAGCAGCGGTGCAGTGGAGCCAACTGGAGTCTAGAAAACAAGCCATGTGTGCTACAGATGGAAGAGCTAGAGAAGTGACTCAAGCTCCTTGGAGGAACCCAGAAGATCATGAATAAATCCCAGATAGTTGAAAGTTGGACTATTTATACTATTGGAGTTTAGTTTGGTTTGGTTCATATTGTAAATGTGCCCTGGTTCTTCCCTCTTGAAAAGACATTTAATTGAAATTTGATTTTTACAGGAGCACACAACTGAAAGATTTTGAATTCCTGTTCAAAAAGTTAGGGTTTTCTTGCTGTGAAGGGATATCATGACCCTGGCAACTCATAAAGAAAAACATTTAATTTGATCTGGATTAAAGTTCAGAGGTTTAGTCAATTATCTTCACTGCAGAAAGCATGGACACAGACAGACATGGTTCTGGAGAAGGAACGGAGAATTCTACATGAGGATCAGCAGGCAACAGAGAGAGTATGATACTGAATCTGGCCTGAGTATCGGAAACCTCAAAGCCCTCCCTCAGTGACATAATTTCTCCATAAGGCCACACGTCTTCCATCAAGGCCACCACTCTTAATAGAGCCACTCCGTATGAGCCAATTTGGGATATTTTCATTCAAACCAACACAACATTTAAGCGATTTTGGATTTTTAAAGAGACTGGATATTTTAAAGAGACTAAAATTTTAATGTGTTGAATTTGTAAAGACTGTGGGACCTTTAAAGTTATATATGACTAATGTCAGATCCCAGGGACAATAAGAAAGGAAGGGTTTGTGGCTTAATAGTGATACATTCGTGTGTTAAGTTGTCAAGGGGTCAGGTGTGCTGGTAGTCTTATGCCAACTTGACACAAGCTAGAGTCAGAGGAACGGGGGAAACCTTGCCTGATAAAATGCCTCCATAAAGTCCAGCTGTAAGTGTGGGGAATGGGCTAGCTCACTGTGGTTGGTGCCATCCCTGGATTGGTGGTCCTGGGTTCTATTAGAAAGCAGACTAAGCATACCATGGGCAGCAAGCCAGTAAGCAGGCCCTCTCCATGGTCTCTTCATCACCTCCTGCCTCCAGTTTCTGCCCTGTTTGAGTTCCTATTCTGGCTTACTTAAGTGGTGAAATAGCTCAATAAACCCTTTCTTCCCCAACTTGCTTTATGGTCATGCTGTTTCTTCAAAACAATAGAAACCCTTACAGAAGTAGTGAAACTCTAGTTGGTCTCTTATCCCATAGGTAGGTTTCTGATATCTTAAAATTAAATGATTTTTCTATGTTTCATTGTTTTCTAATGCAAAATCATTAGCTGCTATTTATTTTCATTACTAAGTAGCAAAGGCAAATGCATTCAACCAAAACATACCTGTAAAATTTACAGTAGACAAGCCTCTAGGAAAACAGAGAGGACTATTTATATCTAGAGGAATGAATAGCTGATTATATTAATTATTCAGATACTTTGATACTTTTAAAAGCAAGGTTATGGAAAAATGTGTGGCCTTCAAATATACTGTTATTTACTTACAATCAAGCCACTGTTCTCTTGCCTTCTTTCTTTGTCATTGATCAATTTGTAGAAAATCCCGCCTGGATTAAACTGAGTACTCCAGACAATCACATTTCTTTGATAATACACATCCATCCCTGTTATTCTTGAATTATGTTCAACATGAGAAATCTGCTGATGACTGCCACTGTAGTTGAATGGATATACAAAACCCAGGATGTCAGTGTCATTAGCTATGTAGAGAGCTTGATCTTGAGAGCCTGCAGATCATTATAATAAAATACAAAATAGAGGAAATTTCAACTAGAGCAAAACAAGGGTGTACTTTAAATTATCCTGAATTGTTATTCTTTATACAGTTTCTTCTGATGTTAAATAAGTTAGTTTTATACAACTTTTTACTCTTCATGATAACTGATTTTTGTTTAATGCTTTTCTAAATAAATCTATTGTAGTTACTTAGATTTTTCTAAGTACAATCCTTAATTTATTTGCATAAATTACACTTTTGAAAAGGATGGCTTTGGTAAGCCATATCATTCTGTGTTCTAAAGATTTGATTCTTAGTGTTTAGATGCTACATTATGTAATCATTTAACTTAAAAAAATGGGTGATTATTTTGTGGATGTACTTTGTTACTTCTAGCTACAAATGAAAATTAAAACAGGATAATCTCTTTTTTACATTTTCATATATCTTTAACTATTTAAGAGCCTTCCCCCCACTCCAGGGCTGATGATTTAACCCATAGCTTTGAACAAACTCCATCACAAAGCAACATTCTGTCTTGTTTTATTTTCATTTAACAGATTTCATTCTTTGTTATATTAAAGCTTTGTCATTTCTAATTTATCTTCAATCAAATCAGACAATGTACTCTAAAGTTTGGCACCCATAACACATATTAATATCATTTCCACACTGATTAAAAGATAAAACCATAATAGGAATTTTTATAGTGTTAAAATATTAATTAAAACCTAAGGACATTGAACTGCATATGTAGTTTTTTCAAATAACCATGGTAATAATAGTAATGTATCCTGAAATATAGTTGAGCTCATCACAGTTACATACATATGATGGATTATAGCAAGACACTTTATCTTCATTTTGTTTCACTCAATTTGATGATATACCTCAACCCATTTAAGAGCTTAATATTCCTTAATATTTAATATCTTTTGAATATTGTTGATTCTTCTATAATTATTTCAATTTTGTATATAAATCATGAAACTAAATATGAGTATCCTGATTTTAAAATGAAGAACTGAGCCTAAAAGACCTTGACGACTTCTTCCAGGGCAGGAAAATAGAAAAATATGGTGGTAGGACTCAAATCTAAGTACATCTAATGTCATATGACATTGAACTAGTTTTCTCATGTAGTTACATCATACTAAGCATACCCTGTACCTGAGAATATTAAAGGTATACAATTCTGTAAAACTCCATGAGCAACAAAATCTGTATTTTCAAAAATCTGGCACCCATATCTACCATTTAAGTTTTTAAAAACTATATTGACAAGATGAAAAACTGTGCATTTAGAAATAAGATTTTATATTCAAACTTTAAAAGGCCCTACACAAATCACTCTCTCTTTATAATCTTAACGCTTTCATGGTTATTCAGTGGTACAATAATTTCTTACATTTACTGAAACAGAGACATCAGTAGAAACACTGCATTTAGGCTATCAGACTGGTGCTGAAAATTTTCATCCTACTGACAAACTGCTTCAAACACAAAGTAATTTTAACACTTACTCCCTATATTTAATAATTCTCTTTGTAAATCATTTTTAATTATCATATTTAAGAAGGTAAGTCAGAGATTTAAAGGACCAAGCTCCAGTGTGGTTTTGGACAGTGCTACTTACGGTGACTCCCTTCAAGTGTTATAAAGAACTCACAAAAGAGACTTTGGAAATTTCCAAAATAAAGAAATAGTATTTTTTAGTTAAATGGAAATACGTTGCATATTTCAAAATAAATAATAAATAATATATAAATATAAGTTTATATAAATTAATTATAAATTTATTTACATATGAATATAAATTGTTATTAAGTTATATATAAATATAAATAAAATATTTGGATATTTCAAAATTTCATATTATTAGGAATAAATTCTTTGCTAAAATGCAATATACAAAAATTTTCCCATAAGATATTTATGAGAAAATTAAAATGGCTTTTTAGTAATCTTACCTTTTGCTATACAGGTGTTGTTTTTTTCTTGAAAGTTCTGGTCGCAGACACATTCATACGACCCTTGTGTGTTTACACAATGGTGGGAACATACACCAAACACCAGGCATTCATTGAGATCTACAAGAGAATAGCTCAGAATTCATCTTCACCATTATAGATAAGGACTATTCTGAGAACTAAGCAAACAGAAAACCCAAGCACCCATCTTCAAAAAAGCAGGGCTAAGTTAGCAATAGGTAAAGAAGTCACAGGCAGTATCTGTGGTTTGAAGCACGCCACTGAGTTAAGGGTATACGTAGAGCTCAGACCTAAATCATGTGGCTAGTTGGATCATTAACCTTTTTCTGCTCCACTTTCACGTATATTTCTCTGCTTTCTGTGTCTTGTACATTTGCTTTGATTATGTAATAAGACCGTAAAATAAATTATTGACTCAAATTATGTTTACACAGTAAAATAACTGTGGTTTGCTTAGCACTCTAGGACCTGCTAAAGGCTCAAAGCTCGACAATCATTCGCAATGACACCTGCAAACGACAGTGAGAGTGTGCGCTCAACTTTGCTCGTTCTGTTGCCTGTGCTATGACACTTCCCCAAGGAAAGCTGAAGCATGGGAGCACTAGATAACATTTGTGTTTTATTGAAAATATAAACAAAAAATGAGCATTTAATTGTCTTCAGGAACAATTATTCAGGGATGAAGTAAAATATATCAACACTTTATCTTCTAACTTACAGCAGATTGTTCTGATTTGTTTAGGGAGTCAGCTGCTTCTACAGCTTACTTGATGTGTAGAATCTAAGCTAAACCTGTATTGCCTGATAAGCTGTCAGCTCTCCATTGGCCTACCATGGGAAACTTCACTCTGTCCTATTTATGGAAGCCCAGGATCCTGATCTTTTAAAGTGGCTGTTCTGCTTCCGCACATGCACCTTGCTTGACACAGCACCTGCTAAGGCCTTTCTGTTTCTCTTCTATGCTTTGGTCTTTCTATCCTTTGATTATTTCAACTGAAGTGTTTTGACTTTAATACAAAGCAACATTTTCGTATTATTTTCTTATGTAAGCAAGTGTGAAAGACCCTAACAAACTAAATTGCAAGATTTCCTCTTCAATATCAAATGGAAATTGTTTTCTTTACTATAAAAATGCATTTATTATAGATGAAAATTGAATTAATGTTCAGAATTGACTTGAATTTCAAACAGAGGTATATAGAAATAATGAAGCATGGTATTTGAAATGACAAATATAGTTGTGTTTATGTTTCCCTTACAATAAAATAAAATAAGAAAATTTTGGGAACAAAATTTCTAGAGTTAATAAACATACATTTCACAGGAAACAGAGTCTACTGTCCAGACATTTTAGGTGTCAATCCTGTCAGAACTAAAATTCTGAAAAGTCTCTCTCTATGTATGTATGTATGTATTTACATATGATTGATAGGCACAATCAGGAAAAGAAAAAAATATTCTTAAATAAAATAGGAAAAAATCTTAGTTTACCAGCTTTCAGAGTCACATGGTTAATAAGGAAATAAGTCATATAAGCAGACTGATTACTCAAAGTGTATCAAATATATCTCTCATCTTATTTCCGTGAGTATAATTAATTAGTTTTCCCCCATTGCTTGGTAAAACGTAAAGCCATTTTTAAACTATAAATTAAAGAGATAAGAACTGGAAGAGGAAATTGTTTTAGAATTGTCACGGGGCTGTGCAGACGGCTCATTGGGTGCAGTACTTGGTGCGCACGCATGAGGACCTTAATTTCCAATCTCAGCTCCTACATAAAATGCCAGGCAACACAGAATACACCCATGATCCCATCACTGGGGAAGGAGGAACACTGTAGAGAAAAGGATGCCTATCACGTGCCGATCAATCAACTAAACAGTCAGTAGGGTTCAGATTCAGGGCAAGATTTCATCTCAGCAAAACAAGGCGGCAGAGGAAAGATATTAATCTCGAGCCTCCATGTATTCACAAAATCTCATACATATGAACATATAACAAAAAGAATTTTTATTTAGCAGAAATATACCAGACAGATATTTGAGATGATCTCCAATCATAAAAACAGATGTGCATGATTATGAAAATGATTTTATTAGAGAACATTGAAAATATATATATTTGGTCATTTATATCATGGCTCTATAGCTGAAGCCCTGATGTAAGTTATATTTACAGATAACTTACTCTGAGATCCTCTCTGTACGACACACCTAATGCTGTGTTTACGTGAATACAAGCAAATTATATTTACAGATAACTTACTCTGAGATTCTCTCTGTACGACACACCTAATGCTGTGTTTACGTGAACACAAGCAAATTGAAAGAAAGTCTTTAAGACACTGACTTGGAATTTATTTATGTATTTATTTTTTGGAGTGGTGGTGTTGGAGACAGGGTTTCCCTGTTGTAACTGGCTGTCCTGGAACTCACTCTGCAGACCAGTCTGGACTTGAATTCGCAGAGATCTGCCTGCCTCTGAATCCTGAGTACTGGGATTAAAACTATGTACCGCCACTGCTGAGAGACTTTGAATTTTTAAAACATATTATAAAGGAGTGTTTAAAACATGGTGCTAGGTTAAAAGCTTACCAGTTTCTCAAAGTGAATGATCTGTCTTAGCATGACAAATGCCAGAGTTAAGAGAAATAGATCATCTCAAACATATTTTCTCACAAAAGGAGTCTAATATTCCAAAAGTACTTAACCAACAAATTCATCATTTGCATTTCAAAACAGAATTGCTATGGCACAAATGAAATTCCTGCAGGTATGAACTTGTTCAGAGAAGCTTTTTAGGGATGATTACATTAGCTGTGGAAACAAATAGGCTTCTCACTGCCAGAAACACCTCTTTCTCTCTCAATCTCTCTCTCTCAAGTGAAATGGTAGCCTATAGATATTCCGTAGTTTTTATGAAAGTCAATCCATTGGCATATCACAACTTAGCAGCCTTGGAAGTCTTTGTAAGCCAAGGATTTGAGCACAAGCTGTTGAGCAAATGTACCCTACCTTCACAGTGTCTGCCTTTCATGTTTCTCTGAAATCCAGGTTTACAGCGACAGAAAACAGATGTTTTCATTTGATTACAGTATTCATCATCTCCGCATAGATTTCTATTGTCTTCACAGGTGTGTTCAGTGGGCGCTAGGATTTAAAGATAGAATCAAAACTAATGTGACTCTGGTTTTTGAATTGGGTGTTGCCTTTGTAATTTGAAATGTTTTTTTGTTACATAGATAATTCCCATTAAAGATTCTTGTTTTCTATGCATTCACACCCTCTTTCCTATAAAATAAAAAAGGCAGGAAAGGCTGAACTCATTACATTAAGAAAAGCCGAAAACAGCTGCTTACATGGACAGCTATCTTCATGCCACGCTATCTGAAAACTGAGTAAAGAGTCACTTCACTGATTTCTCCTAAAATGCCGTCTTCAGAATATTTACCCTCCTCCCATGTCCTTCTCCAAGAGCCAGAACCTTTCCTCAAAATGACTTCAAGAACTTTACTACTTCCTTGCAGGTGAATTCATCAGAGCCTAACATGCTACTCCAGCCAGAAGGACAAAGGTCACAGCTTCTTCCATTTAGAATCTGGACATGCTAGTGAAAATGAACATGTAAGGGGGAAACAGGGCTACAATGCTATTAGAACAAAGCAAACCTTCCCTCTCATTTCAGCACAGTAGTTCCTATCGCATTAATTTATCTTCCATTAAGAAAAGTATTTTTAAATGCAAATAAACCAGAGGGGTATAATTATGGAGATAACACTCTGTTGTATCTAAACTACACCAACTGATCAAATTTTTAGAAACATTATAATTTTTTTTGGTTTCTTTCAGACGGAGTTTCTCTATTGTAACTCTGGAGATCCTGAAACCCATTCTGTAGACCAGGCTGGCCTCGAACTCACAGAGATCCACCTGCCTCTGCCTCCCAAGTGTTGGGATTAAAGGCATGCGCTTCCACTGCCTGGGTGAAACATTACAATTTTTATAATTAAATCAGTATGATTCATCCTTGCTGATTCACAAAAATTGCAATCAATTAAAATATAATCTAACAAAGATATTCATGGAAAAACTGTTCCATCTCATAGTTCTAAAATTAAGTGATATTCCAAGTAATGTTAATACAGCAAAAGTCTGATATAAGAACACTGTGAAGAGCTGTCACCCAGGAGAAAAATTTTACTACAGAGTCTGCCTTCCTGTGCTCCCGTGGAAGAAATCACTCACTCCTTGTACAGCCTTGCTCATCTGAGCCGTCTTCACAGTCGTCAAGCCCATCGCACTGCAGGTCCGTGGGAATGCACTTTTTGTTACTGCAAGAAAACTCATCCTTCTTACAAGGCCTGGATCTATATGACATTACACCTGTGGAATTGTTGAGAAAAGTGGTGAGTAGTGTTTCATGCTATGAACTGAATACACTGAGCTCACAATCTGTTGAACACAGTGTGTTCAAGATTGTAATAAATGATAAGAAAACATACATTTTCTGTCTTATACTTCAAATTCTATGGACTAAATCAAACAGTTTTTTAGAGTTTTGGAATTTGGAAAAATATATAATAATACCCATTCTTATAAGAAAATGTGTTAATATTATCCTATGTAGAATTTTTAAGATAATGTTTTTATTTATTCATTAAGAATTTCATATTATGTATCTTGATCACATTCATGCCACTCCCCAGCTCCTCTCAGATCCTTCCCACACAGTTACCTGCTCAACTTCATGTTCTCTCTCTCTCTCTTTTATTTAAATGAACAAATAAATAACAAAACAAGGTAAAAGAAAAACATAATATCCAGTTTGCAATGGCCAAATACTTCTGAGCTTGAGGCCTGCTCTGGGGTGTGGTTGATATTATCAGTGTAGCTTCACTGAAGAAAACAGAATTTCCCTCTTCCATCAGCTAACAGTTGAGAAATGCTTATTGGCTTGGAGTGGGATTTCCACTCCCTGCAACCCTCACTGCTTGGATATTGTCTGACTTGTGCTTGTATAGAGGTTATGTATGTTGTCATAGTTTCTGAGAATATGTACATCTGCCCCATGGTCTGGAAAACACTGTTTCCATCTCTGCCTTTTTTCAGTCATTCTTCTCCCTCTTTCACATAGATCCTCGAGTGTTGAGGAGGAGAGTGTGATATGCACATCCCATTTTGGATTGACCATTTCAAAATCTCTTATATTCTGCATATTGACGAGTTGTGGGTATCTATACGAACCACAGTCTAATGTAATTCTAACTGTTCTGGCAAGGATTGAGTAATATACTGATATGTGGGTCAGTATGTCACTAGGATTCACTTTTTTGCTATGTCCATTTAGCACTATAATGGCAATAGGTTTTACCATGAGTTCCATGGCCTGTATTGCTTCAGATCAGTGTCTTCTTCCAGTTGAATAACAGCTAGATTTTCCCATGTTCTCTAATTCAAGTATGTGGTGTATTCAGCAATATTGTCTCACTGTCAAGTTGTGGAGTATAACCAACAGCATTGGCAAAAAAACAAACCAAAACAACAACAACAACAAAAAATCCCCTAAACTCAAAACCCAAATCCTGTAATTTCTTGTGTTTGTCTGTTTGTGTGGGTTGTCTATGGAACCCATGGGTCAACAATTCAAACAATATAACTCATTTTGCTTCTAGCAATTTCCTTTGTCTCCTCCCATTATATGCTGACTCCATTTAAACTCCTTTTATATGTGTACATATTCTAGTAATATCCTACAATAATAGGTTTCTATATGACATCTTCAACAAAGAGGACATTGTGTATGACGCTCAGCCTCAGAGGAGACTGGGTCCAGCGTGGTTTCTGCACCATCTTTGTTGTACGTGAACCTTTGGTGTAGGAAATTTTCTATCTCAGAATTTTGACAAAAGCTATATTTACACATTATTTACACAGACCCTTTTCCATCCATCTCTAGTTTTGATGAGGAATATTTTTTAAACCAAGTGGTTTCTCTTGTCAGATTAATATTTTCTGAAGTGCCTAGGTGGGAGACTTTGGATAAAGCTATGTAGTTTTTTATGCAGTTTAAATTTTAGGAAATGACTTTCACGTGGTGGCCGCAAGCTCTGCTGCCCAAGAAAAAGCCTTCATATATCCACAAGGAGTTCTTTGCTATAATTGTAAGTACTAAAATCATTCACTTATGTTGCAACCTGCTCCTAAATCAGTATTTCCAATTGAATAGATTTACCACTGCAGTGATCTTCATCTGAGTTGTCTCCGCAGTCATTAATCCCATTGCACATTTTCTCAAGTTGAAGGCAGATTCTATCATTTCTGCATCTGTGAGGCCTTGTGGGTGGACAAAGAAATTTGACTGAAAGAACAAAAACAGAGAAAAAAAGTGACTCCTTCAGTTGCCCTGACTTATTAAGAATAATGTACCTGGTTCTTAGAACAGATAATCTGGCTTTTGTCTTTAATTGGAAAATGGCTGATCTCAAATACTTTATATATAGCAGAATAGTATACAATTGAAGATTATAAAAGGGATAAGAAGGAAGCAAGCTTTGTCATTTGATTTGTAGTTTTTGATCTCAATGGATATATGACAGGATAGAGTGTCAGTCTCCAGGCCTCAGGCCTAGGTTCCTTTACTCTGTCTTAATAAATGGATGTGTTAGATATGTACTTAAGGTTTATGAGGAAATCTTTGTTATTCATTTTGGTGTATGATTATGAAAGTCAGGAACTTTTATCTATCCTATCCTATAGTATTCTGTCCCTAAATCACAAGATATCTCTAATTACTACTTGTACATAGAAGAATGCTGTACTTTGTCCTGGTGCTGAATTCCCTTTCTCTTGAATAATTCTTTTTATTTTCTTTTTATATGTTTATTTAGAGTTTCTACTTTCTGTTTTTGTTTTTTTTTAATTTATTTTTCTTCTCTCATACAATATACAATACATTCCGACCCCCTTCCTGCCTTTCTTGCACTCCTCTTAGCTAATCATATCTCCCCTCTTTCTCACATCTATACCCCACCCACATCCACAAGCCAACTCCCCAAAAACCTGCTTCTGCCTAGTAAAGAACAACCCTCCCTGAGTTACCACTCAAACAGGGCATGGCTTAACAAGATGGAAGAAGGCCGGGCACTATTCCTTATATCAAAAGTAGACTTGGCAACCCAGCAGGAGCAAAATGGTCCCACTAGCAGATAAAAGGACCAGTGACTCCCTTACTCCAGCCTGTAGGAGTTTTGCAAGGACACCAAACCAAACAGGCGTCATATATATATATATATGTATATATATACATATATATATATATATGGAACCCTGGAGATTCTATGTCTGCTGCTTCAATCTCTGTGAGCCCTTAAGAAAGCTGGTTAGTTGACACTGTGGGACTTGTTCTGCAGGTGCCATAGACTCTCTGGTTCCTGCAATCCCTCCTACCCATCTTCCATGAGATTCCCTGAGCTCTGTATGATGTTTGATCCTAAACCTCTGTATATGCTCCCATGAGCTGCTGATGAGGGTCTCTTTGATGAAGATTGGGCTAGGCACTAATCTATGAGCAGAACAAGACTGCGTTAGAAATCATCTCTGGGTTATCCAGTCTCTAGTTCCTGGCTGACCTGCAGGATCAGGCAGGTAGTTACCTCCTTTAGCATGGGGTTCTGACGTTCCATTGTTTCAGCAGATCCAGTCAGGTAGATAGGCCATAGATCAGAAGTTTTGTGGCTAGGACAGTGTCTCAGTCCCACCACTGGAAGCCTTGCTTGGTTACAGGAGATGGCCTATTAAGACCCTCTTATCCCTGATTACAAGAGGTCATTGCTAGGGTTACTCTTCATAATTTCAGTGAGTTTCCACTATACCAGATCTCCTGATAATCCCCTAATTGTTCCCCATTCTTGTCATCTCTCCATATATTTTCTTCATTCATTCCTCTCACCCTACTGTTCCCATCCTCTCCCATTCCATCCTCCCTCCACCCACCTGCACTATCTATTCAGTTTCCACTTTACCACATAGATTGCTGTTTACCCTTGGGGTCTGCCTTGTTGCATAGTCTCTCTGGCTTGATGGATACTAGTACCTTTCTCCTTTGCTTAACAGTTAATATCCACATATAAATGAGTATATCCAATGCTTGTTTTTCTGGGACTGAGTTCCCTCACTCAAGATTTTCTTTTCTAGTTCCATGCATTTGCCTGCAAAATTCATGAAGACATTGTTTTTAGCTGAGTAGTATTCCATTCTATAAATGTACCAAAATTTCTTTATACATTCTTCAGTTGAGGGGCCATCTGACCCTGTGCATTATTTTTTTGTAGGGAGACTTGTAATGACTGTTTCTATTTCATTGTGGTTTATAGGTCTAATTAAATTGTTTATCTGATCTTAATTTAACTTTTTAGGTGGCATCTATAGAAAAAAAATTATCCATTTCTTTTAGATTTTCCAATTTTGTGGAGTATAGGTTTTTAAAAGTATGAGCTAATGATTCTTTGTAGTTCTCCAGTGTCTGTAGTTATATCCCCTTTTTTGTTTCTGATTTTCTTGATTTGGATATTCTCTCTTCACCTTTTAGTTAGAATGGATAGGGGTTTGTCTACCTTCTTGATCTTTTCAAAGAACCAACTCTTTGTTTCATTGATTCTTTGTATTGTTCTCTTTGTTTCTATTTTATGGATTTCAGACCTAGGTTTGATTATTTCTTGCTGGCTACTTCTCTTGTGTGTTTACCTCTTTTTATCTAGAGCTTTCAGATGTGCTATTAATTTGCTAGTATGTGATTTCTTCATTTTTTTTTTGGTGGGTACTTTGTGATATTTTCCTTTTATTACCACTTTATTTGCTTACCATAGGTTTGGGTGTATTGTGGATTCATTTTCACTAAATTCTAGGAAGTCTTCAATTTCTTTGTTTATTTACATCTTGACCAAGTCATTATTCAGTAGAGAGTTGTTCAGTCTCCATGAGTGTGTAGGCATTATGTTGTTGCTATTGCAGTTGAATCCAGCTTTAATTCATGGTGGTCAGATAGGATGCAGGGAGTTATTTCAATTTTCCTGTATCTTTTGAGACTTGCTTTGTAGCCAAGGATGTGGTCAATTTTGGAGAAGGTTTTATGAGGTGATGAGAAAAAGGTATATTCTTTTGTGTGGGGCATATAAAAATGTTCTGTAAATATATGTTAGGTCCATTTGGTTTATAAAATCTGTTAGTTCCAGTGTTTCTCCATTTAGTTTTTGTCTGGATAACCTGACTGTTGGTGAGAGTGAGGTATTGAACACTCCAACTATCAGTGTGGGAGGGTCAGTGTGTGTTTTAAACTTGAATAATGTTTTATAACAAACGTGAGTGCTCTGATGTTGAGGGCATAGATGTTATGAATTGAAATGTAGTGTTGGTGAATTTTCCCTGTGATGGGTATGAAGTATCCTCCTTCTCTTTTGATTTCTTTTGAAGTCTTCTTTGTTAGACATTAAATGGCTACATGAGCTTGCTTCTTAAGTCCATTTGCTTGGAAGATGGTTTCCCATCTCTTTACTCTGAGGTAATTTTTATCTTTATGGTTGAGGTGTGTTTCTTATATGCAGCAGAAGGATGTGTTCCATTTTCACATCCATTCTGTTAGTCTGTGTTTTTTTATTGAGGAGCTGAGTCCATTGATATTAAGAGATGCCAATGATCAGTGCTTGTTAGATCCTGTTATTTTGCTGTTGTTGTTGTTTGTAGGATGTGTGTGTGTGTGTGTGTGTGTGTGTGTGTGTGTGTTTATGAGAGTAGTTAACCTCCTTGAGTTGGAATTTTCCTTCTAGTACCTTCTGCAGGGCTGGATTTGGAGATAAATATTGTTTAAATTTTGAATTTACCATAGAATATTTTTTTTCACCATTATGGTAATTGAAAGTTTTGCTGGGAATATTCATCTGGGCTGGCATCTTTCGTCCTTTGGATTCTGTAGCAATTCTGTCCAGGCCCTCCTGGCTTTTAAAGTCTCCATTGAAAAGTTGGGTGTAACCCTAATAGGTTTCTCTTTATATGTTAGCTGCTCTTTTGCTCTTGAAACTTTTAGTATTCTTTTTTTTGTTGTTGATGTGCATGTTTAGTGTATTGATTTCTATGAGTCTATGGGATTATCTTTCATATTCCAGTCTGTTTGGTGGTGCTTCTTGTACCTTTATAGGAATTTTCTTCTTTAGGTTTTGAAACTTTTCTTCTATGATTTTGTGGAAAATATTTTCTGGGGTTTTGAAAAGAGAGTCTGCTCCTTTTCTCTATTCCTATTGTTTTTAGATTTGATCTTTTCATGGTGTCCCACATTTCCTGGATGTTTATGTTAGGATTTTCTTGGATGTTATATTTTCTTTTATCAATGTATCTATTTCATCTATAATATCTTCCACTTCTGAGATTCTCTCTTCCATCTTTTGTACTCTGTTGCTGTAGCTTGCCACTGCAGTTCCTGATTGCACTTCTAGATTTTCTTCATTCTAATGTTCCTTTGATTTGTATTTTCTTTAGGGCTTCTTTTTCCATTTTCTGGTGTTGAACAGTTTTGTTCATTTCCTTCAAATGTTTACTGTTTTTTTTTTATTTTATTAGGCTTTGGTTTGGGTTTTCCTATGTATTTTGGATGAACTTACTCAATTTCTCCCATTGTGTATCTTATCATCAATTTCTTTGAGTGAACTATTCATTTCCTCTTTAAGTACCTCTGTTATATCTGTAATATTAGTTTCAAAGTCTTTAAAGTCTTTTCCTTCTGGATTTGTTGTATCAGTGCTTGTTGTAGTAGGGCATTTTGGCTCTCGTGGTGACATATTGCCCTGGTTGTTATTGACAGGATTTTTATTCAGGCATCTGGTATTGTGGTGGTTATAAAATTTAAGTGCTAATACCTGAGATTTTCTTTATTGGATGAGATTTTAGTACCTTGAGTTTTGTGTTCTAGTCAGTGTGACTCTTGTTAGGGCTGGGGATTTCCACTGCAGTTGGTTGGTGGAGGTTTGGGAAAGTGTGGGCTCTCAGTCTTGCAGTGAGTCTCCCTTGGAGTTATGGAGGCTGATGTGGCTTCTGTTCCAGGAGGGAGCTTCCACTTGAATGGGGTGGTGTAACAAGGTGGCAAAAAGGAGGGGAGGGAGGATAAGAGACAGTGTGGGAAGAAGTCAAGGACAAGAAAGGGACTCTATGAACTATTGGGTAGCCTACCTGGAGTGGTGGAGGTTCAGGTAGCCTCTGGTCCAAGCAGGATGTCTCTGCTTGAGTTGGGGGATGGTGCAAGACAGCTACACATATCACCATATGTTCACTTTTGGTACATTAGAAAGAGATTCTAAACAAATATGGTGCCTATCTTCAGGTATACAATGTTGGAAAAAGTTACTTCTTGAAGCCATGTTATATTCAATATCTCCAATGCCAGTGGTAGGATACATCTTCATGAGAAGTTGGTCAGGGAGAAACCAGATGTCTCCCAAACAACAACAACAAAAGGTTCTTGCCATTATTCTTAGTTCTTCAACACAACTAAGTGATAAGACCCTGTCTTTGAGGACACCACAATCTTTATTTTATGATACAATACAATAAGCTGGAACTGAGCTAGAAGTCTCTTCTCTGAAGAAAGCTTTCATAGTAGGTGTTCTGCAGTCTTTTAGGGGAGAAAAATATCTAAAGTCTTCACAAGCTATGAATCTGAACTGCCAGACATATCTTGCCCAGTTCTGAATTAATGGCCTTACTATTGTGAAAATAGCCAAATATTCTGATTGGATTTTAGTCCCACTCCACAGGAGCAAAACGGTGTGGTGGTTTCTTCCAAGATAACACATTCTGTGTTGACTGAAAGTACATTAAGATACAGGATGTGCTAAAGGAGGTAAAGCATGTCATACTACAGGAAAGTTCATAGGGAAGCTTATTAACACAAAAGGTACACTAAAGGAAGTAAATTACTCCATTCTGCAGAAAAGAACTTTAAAATTAGGAAGTAATCAACTTAACGGTTTCAAAAAATTCCTGAAAACTGACCGGCTTCATTTGCCTCCTTCCTCCAAGCATATGTATGCGTACACACACACACACACACACACACAAATATATATATATATATATATTTGTGTGTGTGTGTGTGTGTATAGATATATATACACAGATATATAGATATATATAGATATAGATCTATAGATATAGATATGCTGTAATGAATCTCTGAGAAGCTAATCTTCCTTGAAGTGGCTCTGAATAGCCATATGGAAAAGGTAGAGACCAGTCAAGCTGCCTGAATACTTTTAAGACCAGCCAGATTGCATGAATGAATCAGTTTAACCAAATTGACTTAGTGCTGATCTGCCTTCTAAATATATATGTTTTTTGCCCATCACAAAATGGTATTCTCAGCCTTAATCAGAGAAACCTCTCTTTCTAATAAATGAGAGTGGATGCAAAGATGAATACATACACAAAGTGTAAAGAATAAGTGCTGAATAATTCATAGACTTTCATAGAATTCTTTCTAAGGCTAATGGAACCTTAAAAAAGAGGAGGCTGAAAAAGTGTAATGACCAGAAGATATGAGTAAGGGTTGTAAAATACCAACTGCTAAGCAACATGTAGCCATTGCAATCATGAATTCACAGCAGTGGTAGATGACTTCACTGGATTTAATTAACACATATAATTTAAGATATTTAATATCTTGGATGACCAAGAACCAGAGACTATATAGCCCAGTGGCTTAAGGTAAAACCAAATACTAGCATAACAATGAGTTTGTCAGTAGTCAGGCATGGTTAGGGGATGGGCTCAGAGGTCCCTATGCTTCACCACTGAATTATCTGTTACTGACATTGTCATGGAAAGGGGGAGTCAATGCCTTCAGTTCTGTGTCCACTGGGAACATCCCCAGGCTCCAGTAGAGTAGTTCTCGACCTTCTTAATACTGTGATCTTTTAACACAGTTCCTCATGTTATGGTGACTCCCAGTCATAAAATTATTTTTTGTTGGTACCGTATAACTGTAATTTTGCTACTGTTATGAATTGTAATGTAAATATCTTATATGCAGGTTAGTATTAGGTGACCCTTGTGAAAGGGTCATTTGACACCCCAAATGACTGCTACTCTCAAGTTGAGAACTGCTGTTCCAATAGACAATTCTTATCCAGTGACTACACAGATTGTGCTGGATAAACTAAATGTACCATAAAATTAAAGCAAATATAATATATCTTGGAAAGAGACTGGTAGGGAAGATAGATGGTTAATAAATATAAGAATGGGTAGGAAATGAATTGTTGTTTTTTGTGTGGATGCATTGATTAAATCATTACAAATATAATTGCATCTATATTTAAGCTAACAGCTAATTTAAGATATTTAATAACGTGTCACTACATGCATGATCAAGAACCAGAGACGAGATAGCACAGAGACCTAGGGTAAAACTAAATACTAGTGGCCTTTTTGAAAAGGTAAGAATAAAATGACTCCTAATGATAGCATTTTATATTCATGGATCCTTGTCTTATTCAGCCATCATCAGAGAAGCTTCCTCCTTCAGCACATGAAAACAAATACAGAGACCCACAGCCAGACATTATGCAGGGAGGGAATATGAGGAATGGAGAAGAAGAGGAGGAGAAGGAGGAGAAGGAGGAGGAGGAGGAGGAGGAGGAGGAGGAGGAGGAGGAGGAGGAGGAGGAGGAGGAAAATAAAAGAAGAAGGAGGAAAAGAAGAAAGAGAAGACAGACTTTGGAACATGCAGCTCTAACTGGAACATCTCCATAAAAGCAGAGCTCAGGAAACACCATAGAAGAGGAGGCAGAAAGAGTGTAAGAGCCAGAGGGGATTAAGGGCATCAAGAGAACAAGTCCCTCACAATCAACTGAGCATAGCCTATAGGAACTCACAGAGACTGACACAACAAGCAGAGGGCCTACAGTGGTCTGTACCAGGTCCTCTGCAGATAAACTGTAGTTTTCAGTTTAGTGTTTTTATGAGACTCCTAAGTGTGTGAATGAGTAGGTCTCTGATATTATGTTGTTTTCTTTTAGAAGCCTATTCTTTTCTAATGAGAGATAGAAAGGGAGTGAACCCATAGAGGACAGGAGGTAGAGAGGAACTGGGAGGAATACATCTAGAGGAAACTAATCAGGATATATTGTATGAGAAAATAATCAATTTTTAATAAAATGGAAAAAAATAATAGTATTAAAAATTATTTACTCTTATTTATAGAATAAATCCACCTTAGTCTTGAAATTTTTCCAACTTCTCAAAATTTATTCCTTCTTTTTGACAGTCACTCTTAGGTACTATGTCATTTGCCATCTATGCTTGTTAGTTGTATGTCAACTTGACATAAGCTAGAGTTGTCTGTAAGGCAAAAACCTCAGTTGAGAAAATGCTTCCCTCATGGAAGCCTCCAGCTGTAAGGCATTTTCTTAATTAGTGATTGATGGGGGAGGGCCCAGCCAATTGTGAATGGTTCCATCCCTGGGATGGTGGTCCTAGGTTTTATAAGAGAGCAGGTTGAGCAAGCTTGAGAAGCAGGACCGAAAGTAGCACCCCTCCAAGTCCTCTGCATCAGTTCTTGCCTCTAGGTTCCTGCCCTGTTTGAGTTCCTCTGACTTCCTTTGCTGATGAATAGTGATAAGGAAGTATGAGCCTGATAAGCCCTTTCCTTCCCTACTTGCTTTTGAGTCATGGTGTTCATTGCAGCAATAAACACCCTAAGACACCGTTCTTCTTCATTTTTAGTTTTTGTAATCTTTTTTGTGATCATTCTACCTACTCTTGTGACAGCTCACACTTCTTTTAGTATTGTCATTCAACCTTCTTCCCTAATCTCCTTCTTTTTATGATTTACTGCATTCAGTATAATCTTCAAAATGTCCAAATATTTGTTAGTTATTGCAAGTTTGAAATTTATATATATTCAGTAACTGCTTTCTTTAAATATTGGAATCGAATGTGAAATGTCAGCTTGAATGTCTCTGTAAATGCATCACCAAACTGCTGCTTTTTCTAAATTCCAATCCCATTCACGTATGGAAGCAAAATCTTTGTTCACTCCATCATCCTTCCTCCACTTCAA
The DNA here is from genome assembly GCA_026225945.1 of Cricetomys ansorgei. NCBI lineage: Eukaryota > Metazoa > Chordata > Mammalia > Rodentia > Nesomyidae > Cricetomys > Cricetomys ansorgei. The sequence goes on from JAMJFZ010001360.1 coordinate 10,037,999, forward strand.
ACCCAATCCATTGCAAACCTTTAGTTTATTTGATCATAATTTTTCATCATAATTTATCATCATAATCAAGCTATTGGCCGTAGGTTACCTAGCATACTGCAATACTGTTCAAGATTCTTGCCTCTACTTAGGGATATTTCTCTTTTAAGGTACAGTTTGCTCTGCCTCTGGACCATTACACATATTTCTTGTCTGCAACACTTTTTATTGTCATTTTTTTCTTACTCTGGTCACAGTTATATGTCACAGAGACTGAAATTAAAAGATTATTTCACTTATTCCAAGATTAAACATAGTTCTTTGCTCTATACTTTTATAAATCTTCATAATAAAATAAATATATTCTTTTGATTACATATTTCTTTTCTTTTGATCACTTATTTTATCACAGTATCAGAAAAGCAACTAATTCGTATACCTTTTACTTATTTTGTCAGTTTTTGAAATTATATATGAAAAGTACTATGATTTATTGAATGACCATTTGGTCTTCTCAACAAAAGAAACCTGCTATATGTTGTTTATCTGCAATGGTGTGGAAGATACTACGGCTTAAATATCTCCACTTAATGTTAATAGCGATGAGAGAGAGGAGTGTATGGTAGCTCAGCTAGTCCAATTTAGCAATTTTTTTTTAGCTGTGCTGTGTTGAATACCCCCTTAGAAGACTTTTCTAGCACAAGAAATGGCCCAAATGGGTGTGACTCTGAAGTTCCACTCAGTGGTTTCACAGTCAAGTGGAATATAAATGGAAAGGAATAAATAGTTTATTGAATATTAAGAGGTTTTATGTTTATGTAGGAAAGGTCTCATTTTCGTGGTATATTATGACTATTATATTATCTATGATGATTTATGTGTATAATATGACTCATGATTTTCTAGAGTCTGGTTTTATGACATTATGCACAGTAAACCCTGTCATACCATGCATCAGTTTTTATTTAGAGAAAAATATATTCCCTAAAAGCTGTTCTTTTTCCTCTGAAATCATTTAAGAAAGACAACTGCTTTCTTGGGTTTTTTCCTCCTAGTATTATTACTAGAGCTAAATATTATCATCTGTCAAATTCATTGTTTTAATTGCCATGCTAACACAAAACTTAAGAGCACATAACCATACCGTACTTCCCTTCATTCACTTAAGATACTATTTAGTTATATCTGATCTGGGTGTATTTTCCTTTAAATTAAAGCTGGATTCACCTTTCTTGCTGTGATTAGATTACCAAAAACTAAAATTTTTTGTACAAATATAAGAAATCATTTATTGATGATCTCAAATTTTACACATTTTTCTTTACTCATACCTCAAAAATATTAGTCACGTGTAAAGTATTTTTTTCAATATTTTAAGTTTCAATGTTGAAAGGTTAGCATGTGATTTTTTTTGTATATTATGCACTGATTTCAAAACAGCCTCTGCAGTGAGTTCTTACCTCTGGTATTGTGTCCTTTGAGTATTCACAATATCCACATTTACTTACTATTTAAAACTTCCTTCTCAGAAAACACCTATTGATTTGAAGCTAATCCAAAAATCCTCATTCAGTCCAAAAGTCTGTCTACTCCATGCAAATCCTTCTAAATAGCATATTCTCTGTCTGATAAATAGTGGTGACTTGTAGGTTCAGATATCAGCTACTTGTCAACAGAGTCATTAACTCTTATCTGGGTGTACTCTTTATTAACTGCAGAAGCTTTATCTGAAGGTATAATATATCTACCTGACCCCAAAGTTATGGCATCTGTAGACCATCTCAATAGTTCCCTGGTGCTCTTCAAAGTATTAGGTCACAAGATAAGGGCTCAATTTGAGCCACATGAGAAACCATACCACACATGTCAGGGGATTCATCTGAATTGTCTCCACAGTCGTCTTCTCCATCACAAACCCAGACGTGGAGCTTGCAAAGAGAGTTATTGCACAGGAACTCGTCAGCTCTGCATATACTTCTGCCTTCATTTTTAAGGAAAGGGAGATTGAGAGAATTAGTCATGCCAGACAGAAGGACTCAGTGTCCTCTACTTTTTCTATTATTTACTACTTTATTTCTTTTTATCTTTACATAATACCAGAAACAAACATGTCCAAATATTTATCTTTAACAAAAAGCTTGTTTCTAATTCTACAATTCAAAACATCTTCATATTATTGTCAGACACATTATATTTTGTTTAGGGAATAGTAAGCATAATTAAATTCATATATATTTTATGTAGATATAGGTAGATATACACATAAGGTTATAAAATAGTAGGTTTCTGTTTGGTTTTTTAGAATTCCCTTATTTCTGCTAAGGACAGCACATACCTTGGTGATAGGAAATTTAAAAATCAAGTTGGTACTGAACATGAAGCTTCCTTTTTACTGCCTAGCTTTAATAAAACCAGAAATTTCTATGTATGCTTCTGTAAAAGAAAAGTTATCAATAAATTCACCTCTCTTTAATATTGGAATGTTACAGCCACGAGTGCCATAGCAACATATCCTTATGGGTATCCTAATAGCATTGGCACTGTAGGGGTAACCAATGCTTTTTTTTACTGGATTTATTGCCCGGGATATAGGAGGAAGTGCATAGATAGAGCTGTAATTCTGTCTGGTAACTCATGACTGGAGACTTCACGTTTACCAATGGTGAAACGACGACTTTGATTTTTGCCACACTCACATAGTGCAATCGCCCTAAGAGTCATGTTGCTATCCGTACACCTGTAGATTAGTGCAGCTCTCAGATCTTATCAGTGAAGTTTCTCTGTAGTGGAGCGCAGAAACTAACATTTGATCAACGTGAAGTGAATAAATGACTGTGGAGTCCTCAACTGTAAATGGGATATCTATATGATAACCTCTTCCCCCCAAGTCTCAAGGATCATCTTGGAAGAATGGGTGAGAACACTGTATAAGTCCAAGGACTGTAAAAGCCAGGGTCAAACTGAGTCTTAGTATTTGACAAATGCACTCATGGACTCGAGCGACAGGAAGATGATGGCAATTTTGACAACATGAAATTAGTAGGGACGTGGATCCAGAGGAGTTAGAAGAAAGAGAAAAGTTGAATTTTATTGAAATCATTGTATGTTTATGAATTAAAAAAAACTATTGCTTTATATTTAACTTGTACTTTTATTTGACATAGGAATAAAAACAGCTATTTTTATATTTCTCCAATCCTAAAACACTGTCCTACTAACTCACTAAAATTTTGTACCAGCTGTTAAGATGTTTTTGAAACATAAATAATAGTGTTATAAAGACAAAAGTAATTTGTCCATGCCATTTATTCATCTTTTTTTCTCATAAAAATTGTGGAACAGGTGTTTTCTCAAATATGTTTAAAGTTTTCACATAAAATTAAAATCACCACAAATATAAAATTCTTAGAATATAAAATGTATGTGTCCACACCACATGCCATGTGACATGTGTATGAACAGTTAAAAAATGAAGTGCAGATTTCTGTGGTTATTGGAGACTGTGGGTCCCTGTGCTTCTCTGGACATTGGATTAGTTTTGCAGAGATTCAATATATTTATCTATTTAAAAAAACATAATAAAGTTACTTATAAATCCATACTCACAAGTACTATTCAATAATCAACACAGAGATATGAGTTTGGAATTAAGATAAACAAATAGGATTGTGTTCTCAGTAGGAAAATCTCATGAGTTTTTATTCCTATTGTGAGTTCGAAGGTGAGGTCATTGTATGAGGGGGGCTTGACAGACTTCACATAGTTGACTTTAACATGATATGATCAATTGTAGACATGTTTAAGAAAGAAAGCTGCAAGATATAGTGCTCAGAAATTTACATGACAATTAAAGCAAGGGCTAAGAATTTCTGTAAATTACAAAAGTCGAAGTGGTTCAGTTTACATTGCTATCTCTTAGAACACAGAAGTCTAAGACATAGAGAAGGGCAGGTTCTCAAGTAGTCAGAGTTGACTTTGACTAGTTGACTGTCACCGTGTGAGTGAAGCTTCTAAGTCCCACATTGGTCCCTAAAATGCTCCTTTTAATCAAAAATACTGAGCTCTAAATTGTTGCAATCTTAAAGTAATTACAGATGCCAATACTTATATAACCTAATATATAATCATTTAATAGTTTTTCTCTGAAAACATTACGAAGCAAAACACATGTGAATTTCACTAATAAAGGGACTCTAAACACTTATAGTGTGGTGGTATATGCCTTAATTCCAGCACTTCACTTGAGTCTGGAGCCAATGGGTTATATAGCTACCTAGATAGACTGTCTTTCCAAGAATGAGGAGATGGGGAGGAGGAGAAGAAGGAGAATGAAGAAGGGAAGGAAGGAAGGAAGATAAGAGCAGAAAGAAGGAGAAAAGGGGGGGAGAAGGGAGGGGGGGAAGGGAGGAGAGAAAAAAAGAAAGAACTAAAGAATGAGAGAAAGAAAGAAAGAAAGAAAGAAAGAAAGAAAGAAAGAAAGAAAGAAAGAAAGAAAGAAAGAAAGAAAGAGGGAAAGAAAGAGGGAAAGAATGAAAAAGAAAGAAGTCATATGAATATTGGGTTCAGGTATGTATTGCCTTATTAAAAACTGAAAATCCATAGATTATACAGGAGAGTCAAAATGTTTGGATAAAATAGTTAGTAATGGTTAGTAACTAAATGGTTGCTAATCTCATTGCGTGCTGTATTTTTTAAGAAAATAAATTAAAATACAGTTATGAACTCTTGACATACTTTGATTATCATTAAAAAATCTAGTATCAATGCTGTTAAGAGGAAAAATGATCTCCCAAAGCTATTATTGAATTAGATACCATTTGTTTATATATGCCCAAAAGAGTGTTGTAATTTTATAATCATTGTCTTTCCTTAAGGTTTATAAACACAGGAACAAACACTTCAGTCATCAAAATACTTCATTTGAACATAATTTCCTAGATGCTAAGAACACTCTTGAAGTTAGACCTGTAAGTAAAAAAGGAAGGTGTGGCTTTGTTAAATTTGTAAGTGATCAAATGAAAGGCTACGAATTCCTTCTTCAGCCATTGAGTAGAATCTATATCAGTGTGAAGGCTATTTGATAATTCCAATTTTCCCAGGTTGCCATACAATGAAGCATCACGGCATGAGAATGTGAGGTGCAGTAAAAGTTAACATGAACAAGGCAGACATGGAAGCAGCAAATGGTTTCCATTAATGACTAGTCAGGCAAGATTTTAGAAGCATAACTAGTCCTCTAGCTATGCTAGGTCAAGTGCTGAAATTGAGCCTGGAAGGGATGGCTGACCAACTAAACCATAATCACAGAGCCTTTCATAGTAGGTGGTCCCAGTGACTACTATCCCAAAGATCAACTTCAGAGAGTGTGAGGACAACAGAAGTTAGCTATTTCAGATGCTTACATTTTCCTTGTTCTCTATACTGTATTACAGATTCTAAGTGGATTGAAATTTCTCCTAAACATGAGACATTGTCAAGTTTGAGATGGAGATATAATCTAATCATAAGCATTGGATCTACTTAAGAAACCGAATTGTTTAAACTATACAAATCCCGAGGTGGTTTTTTAATGTTTGGGATCCTATGATAGTATCAACTTTGTTGATCATGTTCCAGATAATAAAACATAAAGTTCATTGAGAGTAATCTGTTATCAAGTTACAAAACATTGAATTTAAACAAAACATCGAATAATATAAAAATAAAGGTTGTGTAACTTGTGATCATTGTAAGCTTCAGCACACATTTTTTAAAAATTCTTGTTAATTTACAGTGACAACTGCCTGTTTTTGATGTCAGGATGTATAGCCATAACATAAGTACATAAAAATGGTGTTCACGTAGGTACTACATTTTATATGCTAAAATTGAAAATCATCTTCCAGACTGCAGAAAGTACAGCTCGTCTGCTTAACAACATGATAACATGAAAATCTCTGGCAGAAACTCTAAGCTATGTATCACACAGATCAAAACTGAGTGCAATGCAGTCAATCATGTATTCTTCCGATTCTCTTGGAGTAAGAAAAGCCACACGGAAGGGAGGCTCCTGAATATCACACACAACTCTTGTGCAGTCATGCTGCTAGAAGCAGCGTCCTCTCTGTGTCCTTTCTTTATAGAAGCTGTGTCCTGTTTCCGTAGACACTTGTCACGTCTGTACACAGGCTGTCCCCTGTATTTACAGAGCATGTGTCCTTTCTGAGGCTGTATCTTCTGTATCTCATAGTATATCCCTGACCCAGTGTCTAGCTTGGAGACATTCGCCCATCAGGTACCGAATAAACTCTTGCATCTAAGTGAGTTTTCTCCTATTGTACGTAATTTGAGATCACATCTTATCTCAAAACTTTGTGGATTTTGTTTTTTAGTTTAAACTATTATGGAATGGAAATAGAAAGAGCTAAAAGAATTGTTCACAAATCCTATCCTTTGCATGCTTTATAGATACTATCCAGCAGCTTTACTCCCATTTTCTCATTTGTGGGCACATGCACACAGACACACAGACACAGACAGACAGACACACACACACAGTTAGAGAGACAGACAGATAGTCAGACAGACTGACTGACTGCGACAGAGAGACAGAAACAGAGAGAACCTTACCTCTGCCACAGTTCTCTTCATCGCTGCCATCCACACAGTCGTAAATTCCATCACACAGCCATCGAACCGGAATACAGTATGCTTTATTTTTGCATTGAAACTGATCCTCCTTACATTCTACCACACAATCCATCTGTTCAAAAGACAATGGAAACACATCATTAATGATGACACTATCACAGACAGTGTAACCATGCAATAGAAAAAAGTACAGAGGGATTCATTTTATTTTGTCTTAATGAACATAACTTCTACAATAACAGTGTGCTGTAATGTAAAGATAGCATGAAGGATCTTCTATTTGCTGCAGAAATTATATTTCTGTATAACAAATACCTGCGTAACATGTGAGACACTGCTAACAGTCAAAATTCTGCTTATGTTTATTGCACTTTCTTTTCAACGCTAGTTCACTTAATTCAAAGGTTTAAATCAAATGATAGATTTTTACCTCGTCTGAACCATCAACACAGTCAGGTTCTCCATTACATTTCAAAGATGCAGACAGACATCCTCCACTGGCACACATATATTCACTTGATGAGCAAGCAGGAAAGGCTAAACAATTATAAAGCTGAAGTTTAGATATAGCCAAAAAAGAATAACTGGTGTAGAAGGTAAAATATGTAAAAGCAAATGAGAATAAAAATTCATGGGCAAACTAAAAATATTATTATTACTTAAATTTATTCAACAACTAGCATTAAGGATCATTTAAATTGTGTTTCACACTATTATTTTATTAGAGGTAGAACATTTCAAAGATAAAATAGGCTGAGAAGTAAGGAATTAACAAAATATAAAATTAACAAGAAAGAACTTTGAGATCCTATTCCATTGTTCATGAAGTTAAGTGGTTTTCTCATAATTTTAAATCATTTGAAAAAATTGTTTTCAAAACTGCAAAAATATTAAGTGATCTTCAGAAAGTTTGCGCTTGTGTGTGTGTGTGTGTGTGTGTGCACGCACCTATACCTAGATGATATAAAATAGAAAGTGAAATTTTTGGCATGAAATCCAGTGATGCCCATTTAAACAGCCTGATCTTCAGATTTAAAGATACCGTTTGCATAATTAACCAAACCTATATCGAATTTATAGTAGTTTTATAAGTTTTTAAGTGCACAAAGTATTGCCATCATCCGGTTTTAATTGGTTATAATTTATGGAAGATATTTTTCCTATGAATTTGGGTTTTAAGGATTATATTGAGACTCCTTGGGTTTGACCTTATGTTTGGTAACAAAGTGACAATGTGACCTGACTTGCTTGTACAATGACTATCAGGTCCGATTGCTTAGGGTGTAAAAGATGTCCGTGAATTTCAAATATTTTAGACAATTCTTTTTCCTAGAGAAGGTGATGGGTATATCTGGAGGCAAAAAGAAAGATGTCATCCATTGCTCATACAGACACAGCTTGAGCAGAGGTCACAGCAGTGAGTATGCTCCGTGGGCCTTGTCCCCCAAATCTATGTGTCTACGCTTATACACAGATAATAGTATGGTCTTGATTATTTTATAAGACAACTGGTACATCTAGATAAGCACTGGATGTTCAATGAGCTATTTTAGAACTATGTGTAAGGAATTTATAAATTAAATTATTTTTCCCTGGATGACTTTCTGATTTCAATTTGATTTAGCATGAGGCATAAAAACAACTAAAATTCATATGCTTTTCAGCTGACACATTCCAAATCATCGTCTTCTGTTTCAGAATCTGACTTTCCATGACTAAAAACTAAATCATACAGTTAAAGCTAATTTTATTTTATTTTGTTTTATTTGGGAGACAAATTACAGGAGGTAATTTGTAAAGAAAGTGGAAATCAAATAATACATGTATCCCATACCTAAAAGTAGTGATTTTAGCTGATAAAACAACTTAGAAACCTAAGGAAAGCACACAAAGAATTTATTCATAGATACTCCAAATGATGTCTAAAAGCCAGTAAAGTACGTGCCTATGTCATAGGTTTCTAGACATCACTGCCTTGGTTTAAATTCTAACAAGGAAAAAAACAACCATTAAGTTGGATACTCTGCTCTCATGTTACCTGGGTCACAGTTTTTCTCGTCTTCTCCATATTTACAGTCTTCATGTCCATCACACTTCCATTTCGCTGACAGGCATTGACCGTTGAAACACTGAAATTGATCTTTAGAACAACTTGTTTCACAATTTTTCTGTCAAGTATAACACAGAGATAATTAAATTATTTTGTAAGAAAAATAATCTGCAAAGCCAAAAGCCAACTAAAAATGTTTATGACTTTCTAAGTTTGGGAGTCATATATATGACACCTAAAATGCCCATTGCTGGCCCATGAGTGTGGCAGAGTAATGACAATTTTCTACTCTGCTCTGTGACTAGTTTTATGTGTTTCAATTTTTAAAAAAAGTATTCTTAAATTAAAATGTAATGATTTCAGTTATTTCCTTCCCTTCCGTCCCTCCAGATCCACCCATGTCCTCCTTACTCCTGCTCCCTCCTAAAGTCATGATCTCCTTTAAGAAAGTTGTTATTCTGCCCTCTTCTGGCCACCAAGGGCACCTGCATGCATGTGGCCATAAAAAGAAAACATGATTTTATTTTATTTTTTAGTTCTTGAATCCTCCAGCTGATATGTACTTGATAAAAAATCTTTAGCCATTCTACAGGCTACCAGTTTGTCAAAATGACAGTATTCTCTACTGTGCTGAAGCTTCTTCGTTTCATTGGCTCCCATTTAATAACAGTTGATGTTTGTACCTGTGGCAATGGTGTTCTGCTCAGAAAGTCTTTTCTTGTACCAAGCAGTTCAAGCCTATTCCCCACATTCTCTTACACCGTGTTCATTTTGTCTGGTTTATGTTGGGTTCTGTGATCCGTTTGGAGTTAAGTTTTGGGCAAGGCTTGAGAGATATGGATCTATTTGGATTCTGCTACATGCAGCAATCTGATTGGAACAGCACTGGTTATTGAAGATGCTGTCTTTTTTCCAGTCTGCATTTATGGCTTCCTTATCAAACACCAGGTGTTCATAGGTGTGTGGATTTATGTCTGAGTCTTCAGTTCGATTCCACTGATTAACATGTCTGTTTTAATTTCAATACTGCTGTTTTTAGTACGATAGTTTTATAGTACATCTTGAAATCAGGGATGGTGTTATCTCTAGCTGTTCTTTTATTATTTAAGATTGTTGTATACTGATTTTTTTGCATGTGTTTCCATGTGAACCTTAAAACTTTTCATGCAAGATCTGTGTCAGAAGCATTGTGTTGGAAGTTTATGGGGATTGCATCGAATCTGTAGACTGCTTTTGGTAAGATGGCTACTTTTACTATGTTAACCCTAATGATCAGTGAGAATGGGAAATCATCCCATCTACTGATAGCTTCTGAAACTTTTTTTTCAAGTACTTTAAGTTTTTATCATACGAGTCTTTCATTTGCTTAGGTAGAGATACCCCCAAAATGTTTTATATTATTTTAGGCTATTGTGAAATGTGTTGTTTCCCTATAACTTTCTCAGACTCAAATAACTTTGTCATTTGAATATAGGAAGGTTACTAATTTTTGTGAGTGAATTTTGTATCCAGCTATTTTCACTAAGTGTATTTAGAAGGAGATCTCCATTGCTTTCACAAAAGGGAAGTCAAGATTGAAACTGAAGGATTGCCATTAGTTCAAGCTCACTGTGGGCTGCATACTGAGTACTAGTCTAGCCTGAACTACTTAGCAAGCACAGCGAGACTCCACTCATCCCCATCCAAAAAAGGTTTTCAGACTATGTTGAGTGAAAGTGATCCTCTATATCTAACCCTAGATAATAGAAAAAAGTTCCAGGTTTTCCCTAAGGGAGCTATTATCATCAGGGCCTTTGTTATTGGCTTATCTATACTGTACACTTAATTTCTTCAGTGCTTACAATGAAAGAATGTTGAATTAAAAAAAATCCTTTCCTGTCTTTATAAAAATCACCATATGTTTTATCATTTTGATGTCTCAATGTATTATGATTATTGACTTGCATATATTGAATAATCCTTATAACCCCAGAATCAATCCCACTTGAACATGTTGAATAATTCAGCTGGCTATTTAGGTTGTGGGTATTATCATAAAGATTTTTGTATCTATTCATAAAATGTGTAGGCTTGTAGCTTTTTTTTGTTGGATCTTTACCAGTCATGACATAAAATTAGGCTCCATGTGCATAAAGACCACGCATATTTAAAAACCAACTATTTAAATCCATTCCATGATTACAATAATTACTTGATAAACATTCTTTGACCTAGTGAATAGTTAGATTAGTATCATTTTGTTTAAAATAAATTAATAATAAATAGCATTGGTATTTCTAGTTTTTTGATAACAATATAAAAGGTGGGTCATCTAGATGTTTTCAAACATAAGATTTTAATATGAAATGAATTACTATGTAGTATTGTATATGTATGTTTATGATGGCTGGATGTTGAATATTTTAAATAATTAAAGGCATAATAAAATGAAATTGTAATCTACATTTTATAATCATCTACAGTTCACAATTCACATTTCTTCCATCCTTCCCCATATTTATGTATATACCAGAATATTTTAACAAAACAATGGTATTGGAAAATTAACAGTACCATACAATAATTAATAATTCCTTAGTATATTTAAACCAAATAGAACATCTTTATTTAACTAAGTATATTATTTGAAAAAAATGAGGATTCAAAGTAGGTCTGTATGTTGAATTTAGGTAAAACTCCACTTATATAAAACTGTTTTCCATTCTTTGTTTTGTGGAAACATTATTTATTGCTCAGAAAATCTATTTGTTCTTTAAAAAAATGACCTACATTTCAAATTTAAGTTACATTATATTTTTATAATATTTATACTTGGAGGATTTTATAAATACATTTTTAATATATTTATCCCCCTCCTTCAACTCCTCCTAGCTTCTTCTTTCATGATTTATTTGATTTTATGTGTTTTGCCTGCTTGTGTGTTTATATACATCATGTGTGCAGTTCCTATGGAAACCAGAAGATGGAGTCATATTCCTTTGAAAACATAGTTACAGGCAGCTGTAAGCAAGTGTGTGGCATTCCTTGAGCCCCAACTTATATTTCTTAAGAATATTAATAGCTTAGCGAACCCCAAAGTGACTGTTCAGATCTTATTTTTAAGTAGTGCTATGGACTCATGAATTTTATGATTATTGTGCTTCAGTCCATTACAGCAACTTTTCTTTCAGGTATATCACTTGTTCCTTTTTGTCAGTCAAGGACCATTTAAGCTTGTCTCTCTATGACCTGTGGTCACTGGCCTTGTGGTCCTATGTGCTCACATCCTAAGATGTTTACAATTCATAGTGTAAAGTTCTTTTCTTAGACTTAGAATTACACATTCCCCTCAGTAGCTCTGTTTCTCACAAGTGGAAATAATTTTTATAAGATACTGTGAAAACTTGAGTGAGTCATTATTTTTCAGTTGTACTGTTTTTAGAGGTAGACAGTTTAGAAAAGAAGAAATATAAAGTAGGATCTCATACTTACATTTTAAAATTACATTTAATATTTTTGTTGCTGTATATACTTCCAGAAAACCTAAGTTCAATATCCAGAACCCACATGGGGGAAAGCAGAGAACCAACTTCCCCAAGTTGTCCTCTGACCACATCCGTATTGTACCATGTGTTCACCATCCTCTCAAATGCACAATAAAAAATTTAAATGTAATTATTTTTTAAAAGATAATTCCCTATGTAAGCATCTTAGATATATATTTGGCATTCAGCTAAGTTAATACAAGCATTTAAGATTATTTCATATTGTTTTGAGAAAACATTATTAACAGCACATAACACTCAGTATTCATTCAGACACAAAATTGTAATTCTCCCAACTTTTTTACTTACTAGTAATATAATCATTTATGCAATTGCCCTTTCTAATTTTGTGTTAAGTTCTCTTTTTGATCATTTGCTTCACTGTATTCTGTCAAAGCAAATGTTGTTGTAGACTTCAAAGAAAAAATAGAATTTATGGTGACAGCACTGTCTGTAAGTAAACACTATAATAAAGAAAGATTTCCTTAAAGTATTGTTTTGAAGACACTTAATAAATGGAAATATACTCAGCCAGGATAATACTGCTCCCAGCAACTTAGTGAATGAGGTGAATGCTGTTAGTAAAAATGTTTACTTTGATATGAATAAGATTTTGGAAAGATTTACACTAAAATTAGATTTTGACTCTTACATATTTTGAGTGTTTTGCAATAACATGCTACAAGATATCATGGGACTTAAACAATATATTTTGAGGTATGTGGAACACATTAACAAAGCAAAATAAAAATAAACATTTTACCATGATATGGATAAGTTTACATTAAAGATATTCTCCTGACTTAGGCGTGTTTAAAACATTTTTAAATGATGGATATGTGAATGATCAGTGTACAACTACATTGTCTTCTTGTAGAATCATGTTAAAGAGTTTAGATTTTGTTTTATGTATAGCCCTTGAAGAAAACTGGTATTTTCCAGATTCTCTTAAGATGTTTTTGCAAATCTGAGGTTCAGGTTTGCTGACTTTGAGGTGAGAAGTCACACATGATCTTGTCCAAAAATTGTATTCCTCATTGTTATTCGGATGGATTTCCAAAATGGCAAGGAAAGGGAAGTATCTTTTCTTATAAGATGGTGGTAGACTGGGAAAGCCCTACATTGTTGTACAAACTGTAGAGGTATGCCATACTTTTCTCTCAGGCAGGGAATCAGTGGATGATTAGGGAAGTTAGGCTTGTAATGGAAGCCTCTAAAGCTGTAGGGATGATGTTGTACAAGCTAAATTCAATGCGGTGGCTTCTATGAGTAGTGAACTTGATAATGAGGCAATGAATATCTATGGCAGTACTATAGGAGCTAAAGAGCAAAGACTTCCAAGAGGGAACTGAAAATCTCTTTTTCCCTTGGCTTATTTTCATTCTGGATTTTCCTTTTGCACACTTAAACCAAGAAAATCCTTTAAAGTGATAGCTCCTGTACTCACACAAGGTGGTGTAAGCAGAAAGCTTGTATCATTTCAGTATGGTAGGTTTTAAAGCTTCATGGAGTCTCGTGATATATCATAGGCAAGCCTTTGCACAATTAAGCTTTCTAAGTTGTTCAGAGAAATTAGCTCCTATTTTCATCCAAATTCTTATTATGAATGAAATGTGAATCATCATCTAAGGGTAGCTTAGCCCACATTTTCATGAAAATTGATGACTCACTGTAAAATTTAAAAACTTTACCTTCTACTGAAAAAATATACTTTAAAATGCATAAAATATTAGTCACAGTTGTAAATACTGTAGCAAAATTACGAACAAATCTACAGATGGCAAGTGCAAAATCACAAAGAAGAGGATTTCTGAGCATGCTATTTCCTGTTCAGTGATACAGCAGTAGAATTAAATAGGCTATTACATTAATTGTCAAGGGTTGCACAGTTATTCAGTGAGGATTGTGCAGCATGACACATAAATTAAAACTCACCTCAGTGCACCCAGAGCAGAGTGTACTCCAGAGCTGTCGTTGGTCACTTCCCCATACTATATGAGGAGAACCCTGAACAAAGCCTGATTAACCTTTTGTTTGTGTTCACACAGGTGCCTACCTCATCAGAGCCATCTGCACAGTCAAACTCTCCATCACACCAGAACCTTGATGAAACACAATCCCCATTACTGCAGAGAAAGTCTTTCACTGTACATGTCTGCGGCTCTGGAGATAGAAAAACAGCATGCAGTAAGAATGCTCTATCAGCTGCATTCTGATCAACATGAGGAGGTAAGAAAAAAAGAAAAGTGTTAATCAGGCAAAAACAATGAGATCATTTATGGGAAAAGTTTCATAAAGACTCTATGGGACATGATATACTAATTTTCAAATGTAATTTTAATGTCATTAACAGAAATCATCATAAAAATTTGAAAACTACAAAAGTTAGATTATTATTTAATAAAATAATAGAGAATTACAATCAAAGGTGGAAAACTTCCTATCCTATTATATGATGGCATGATATTTTCCAGTTATAGCTCTAACCCATTTAATGTACTTATTAAACATTTCCTGGCTTTCTGTATCCATTAGTGTGCTTAAAAATTTGATAGGAAAACTTGTCATTCATACTGACTTTTGATTATGTACACTATGGATTTTATTTGCTTGATTTTGCCATAGGAGAATCCAGAATTCATGGGACAGAAAGGGTACAGAAACAGCATTAAGAATAAGTGGGTAGGCTTTCCTTTATTTTTGAAGTGTAATTTTTTGTGTAATTGTTACCTATTATCCTGTATAATTTAACCACTTTGAAAATCTGCTCACTATTGATTTAATTTCAGTTGGCCATATTCCTTGTAGGACTTATGGCACATAGCAAACCTTTATTGCCTGACTTCATACTTTAGGGGAATGTACCTTCTCACAAGGTTGAGAGCAGATTGCAGAACTCAGTTTCTGCAGGCGCCAAGTAGGCATCACCTTTCTTTCGATTGGAATCTTTGATGAGGAAGAAAAGCCTCTGGTTTCTTTATTGATTACTTGCCTTCTTTAAAATGTTTAATTTTTTAATTTCAACTTGCTGTCTGATTATTTAAGTCCACTTTCAGGTATGTATAAATATTCTTTGACATATTTTCAGTCATTGCCTTTGCAGCTGTGGCCCATGCAGTACTATATGTCCACGTGAAGGATGGATAATAAATAAATAATAAATATCTAGCCTGAGGCACACTTAAAAGGAGACTGATACTCTCCATAGTGATCATGAACAACTCACCCTTCTATTAGACATCTCTCTACTTGAGCTTTTCAACAACTGAGACTTCTATTAGCCATTGCTCTCCATGAACTATTAGTCTCTGAGCATTAGCTGTGCTTGGCTAGTGTTAGTACTCCTACATATTTATAAATAGGAACTTTGAAGAACTGTTGGAATGTCATATGTATCAGAGAGTACTTTGGTCTGTATAAGGATTGACCTTGTTTTAGCATGTAATTTTCAGTCTATAAACAAACAAACAAAAATGATCAGAAGAACTGGAACAAGTAACTGGCTGGTCTTAATGGTCCACACCTACAATCTCAAATTTCAGCCCAGCCTGGAGTGTATAGCAAATTTCAGGTAGCTTGGCTCCATAGCAAAAGAAAAGAAATAAAACCAAACTAAACAACAAAAACAACATCAAACACAGAAACCAAACTAAATAAAAACAAAAGCAGAAATGCTACTAAATGGATAGTTCCTAGCATGCCTCTCTGCTTCCTTGTGTTTAATATAAGTAAATATATACATATATACATACATATATATGTATGTGTGTATGCTCATCTTGAATATGCTCTAATTTTCCTTGTCTGAACTGTATTATAGTCCATTTTTATACATTGTCATGTCTACTCTCAAATATCAGTATTCATTGTCTTAGGCAATAAGCTCAGAATAAATATAAAACTTGAAAGAGATCATACATAATTGGTACGTTAAATGGACATTTTCCACTAGTCTTTCTAAACTTGCAGTGACTAGTGAAGCCAGCATTCTGTCGTTTGGCTTTCTTTTGCCACAAGGTGATTTCTGAATGTGCTAACAATAGCATTCAGCCGCTGGAGTCACTGCAGCTGACTCATAGCAAACTGTCACATCCTCCATTCTTTCATTTCTTTTCTTATTAGAGCAATAGTCTAATTTCTGGCACAATTTCAAGAACTCATTGAACAAAGGTCTACCTTAGCTGAGTCCAATGGGACAAGATTATAATCCTGTGTATTTAGGAAGACCACAAATCCAAGGGCTGCTTGGGCAAAACAGTGAGTTCATGGACAATTTGATCAATTTAGTGATATTCTACTTCAAAATAAATGTAAGAAGTGCCAGAGAATTGGCCACCAATGCATAAGTTCCTCGGTTCAATTTCTAGTTCCAAGTAGTTAAGAGCAGAAGAAGGGAAGAGAGGAGGAAGGACTATCGAAATTGCACTGTGTTAAGCATCCAAGTTTCTTTTCAGATATCCAGGTGTCCTCAGTCTCCCTCAACACACAGCATTTGCTCCAGGTATGATTAAGATTAAAAACATCAGACAAATCTAAGAAAAATCTGAGGCATCAAGTATGTACATTCTTATATTTTAAATGTATTTTTCATTGATTAATATCATCACAAGTCCATCTAATTTTTACAATAATCATGGGATATAACTGAGAATTTGCTATATAAAGGTGGTATTAAATGCTAATTAAAAGAGTATAAAACTCTAATAACTCTAAGCAATATTCTCTATATTTGTAAACTCTGATCCATTACAATTATGTATGTAAGGTGAGAGCTACAAGTGCTGCCACATTCAGATATTCCATATCATTTGATTGTCAGGGACAGGCCTCACTGCTCAAAAACTTATTCAGAACCTTAGTGCATGTTTTCCAGGTTGAGTATCCAAGTATTACTAAGGTTTTCACTCATCTAACAACATGCCTTCATGTAATGTATTGATGTGTAGATTATGTTATTGTCTCTTGGGAATAAATGATATCAGTCCAGTGAGACGAAGCCCAGATTTTCTTGTTATTGTCTGCATCAAATCATTTTAGAAAAGAATGCAATATATTTAAGAAATGTAATTTGGTCATTTTATCATTTTAATCATGGTTATATTACTTTTGGCTTATATATAAAGCATTGTTAAGAATTTTACTGAGAAATCAATTCTTAGGCACAGACACTCTGCCTAAGCTGGAAAACATAATTATTACATAATTATTGGCATTAAATTTGTTACATGCAAGGCAGATGCCATCAGTGTTATTCTATTTTCTGAGAAAAACATCCAGAATGCAGATGATGTTCACTACTCCAGAGAGGATAAATAATAACTTGCTGAAAGATGCTCTTGGGTAAATTTCTACTGTAAAATGATTGAGGCAGAAATGGAGTGAATAGCAACCATTAAAAATGGTATGTGTTGTTCTGTCTACACATCAGTCAGCTCATTGTATGAATTTGCATCAAGGGCTTCCTTTGCTGCATACTAACGGGCTGCACTAAGCCCCTGAAACTCTCCTACCAACTCTGAAAACTGAAAGAAAATGACTCCCAGGGTGAGCATTCCAATCATTTTACCCTTTAAGAGTCAGGTCAATTTATTCTGAATATTTTGTCCAAATGTGAATATATGTATAAAGATATGAGTTCCAGGACAGAGGGGTCCAAATTTTATCTTAACTGAAATAGAAATTGCCATCCTGCTTATTGAATGGGCTGTCAGGCTCGCTGGATCATGACGCTAGTGGCACTTACTACAGTTTTCTTCATCAGAATTATCGCTGCAGTCATTCTGGCTATCACACCGCCAGTGATCTGGGATACAGTTGTTGTTCTTGCACTGGAATTCGTGAGGTCCACAAGTCTTTTTATCTGTAATGAAAGAACCCGAGTTTGCATGGTTCACTTCCATTCAGGCAGTCTTACAATATTCTAACTTCTATGTCAATTCATGACATATCACATCTCATGAAGCTTAATTCAGTTACTGACTGAGAAGCATCCCAAGGAGGAAATGAGCTCCAGTTCTAAGACCACTTGAACTTTTGTCCTTGTTCCATGTTACCACTGAATAATTAGAAATCAAGTAATCTAACAAGTGATATGTACACAAATCTGTCAGGAAAAATAATCTTAAAATTGTCCCAAACTATACTTCTATTTCTGATACCCACTCTGTTCTATGTAAGGTAACAAAATAAACTATTATTAATAAACTTCTGAGAGTTTATCCTTTCTTACTTCACACAGAGCTTCTAATCATACACTCTCCACGTACAGCTGCCTGCTTATCCATACATTCACAACTTGCCTGCAGCTAGCTGCAGGTTTTGGTCAGTCCTGGCTCTGATCCACTCATAAAGTCATAGATTATGTAGTTTAATGAGCATTATCCAAACAGTTTAAGATGAGAAGCATTTTATGTGTCAGACGGTTTTCAAAATTTTATACCTGCATAAGCATAATGAAGTATTTCTTGGATGGGTCACAAGGATAAATAAAAAATTCATCAATTTTTCATATATATGTATTTCTAATTTTTCACATATATTTTATATATGTGTGTATATGAAACATAATATATATATATAAAATACATATCATATGTAGAACAAGACTTTATACAGCATTTCAGAACTCCTACACTGTGACCTGAAACTGCAAGGTCAAGTGTGAAGTTTTTTTCTCATGGCATCAAAGTCAGGCTCATAGTCATTGAAGCACTGACACGATTCAGAGCTTAGACTTTCAAGTGTTTGAATATCAATGGATTCTAGTGTGTGCACAAAGCTGAAATGTTGACAAGATGCCATTCTACCTGAGCCTTCAAACAGTTCCCTGCAGTCTAAGGAGAAATATTAACAAGCTACTCATGACATTTCTGTACCAGTGAATAACATGGCAAATGCTATAACAAAGTCTTCTTTTACTCCTGATTTAGTACTGATTTAAGTTCAGTTCAAATTCATTTGAGAAAATTAAGCAATAGAAACATAAACTTAAATGATGGTTTCTACACTTTTCCAGTGTAGTATCTAACTAAACAGAACGTAAGGCAGTGCCTTTAAACTTTCACTGTTCAATCATGGTAGGTGATCTTTTTCACGTGTTCTTGGATCCTGTCTGTGAGTATTTTATTGAGTAAATTATTCTAATTTTATGGATTGTGGAGTACAGGTTTTTAAAATATGACCTAACGATTCTTTGGATTTCCTCAGTGTCTGCGGTTATATCCACCATTCCGTTTCCAACGTTGTTGATTTGGATATCCTCTCCCTGTCTTTTGATTAGATGAATAAGGATTTGTCTATCTCATTGATTTTCTCAGAGAACCAACTCTTTGTTTCATCATTTCTTTGAATTGTTCTCTTTGTTTCTATTTTATTGATTTCATCCCTCACATTGATTATTTCTTGCCATGTACTTGGGTATACTTACTTCGTTTTGTTCTAGATATTTCAGATGTGCTGTTAATTTTCTGATCTCTTCACTCTTTTTGGTGGGCACTTTGTTCTATGAATTTTCCTCTCAGCACTGCTTTCATTGTGTCCCATAAATTTAGGTATGTTTTGGATTCATTTTCATTGAATTCTAGAAAATCTTTATTTTCTTTTTTTATTTCTGTCTTGACCCAGTCATCATTCAGTACAGAGTTGTTCAGTTTCCATGAGTTTGTGGGCCTTCTGGTGTTTCTTTTGTTGTTGAAATACAAGTTTAATCCATGGTTGTCTTATAGGCTACAGGAGGTTAACTCAACTTTCATGCACTAAAGTCAAGTCCAAGTGGATCAAAGACCTTAACATAAAACCAGATACACTGAATACCACAAAAGAGAAAATGGGAAATAATCTGAACACATTAGCACAGAAGACAACTTTCTGAACAGAACATCAATGGGTCAAGTACTAAATTCAATGATTAATAAATGGGACCTCATGAAATTGAAAAGCTTCTGTAAGGCAAACAACATTGTCAATAAGACAAATCAGCAACCTACAGAATGGGAAAAAAATCTTTGCCAAATCCACTTCCAATATATGTCCAAAATATATAAAGAACTCAAGAAACTAAACATCAACAAAATAAATAATCCAATTTAAAAATGGGATATAGAACTAAACAAAGAATTCTCAAAGAGAAATATCAAATGGCTGAGAAACACCTAAAGAAATGTTTGACATCCTAAGCCATTAGTGAAATACAAATCAAAACCACTTTGAGAGTCCATCTTACACCTGTCAGAATGGCTAATATCAGTAACGCAAAGGACAGCCCATGCTGGCAAAGATGTGGAGCAAGGAGAACAATCCATTGCTACTGGAAGCACAAACCACTATGGAAATCAACAAGGCAATTCCTCCGGATATTGTAAATCAATCTACCTCCAGATCCAGTTATACCATGTTGGGCATATACCCAAAGGACACTCCATCCTACCACAAGGACACTTGTTCAACTATGTTCATAGCAACTTTATTCATAATAGCCAGAATTTGGAAACAACTTTGATGACCCTTAACTGAAGAAGTAATAAGACATTTTCGGTATATTTACACAATAGAGTATTATTCAGCTATTAGAAAAATTGAACTCATGAATTTTGCAGGCAAATGAAGAAAATCATCCTGAGTGAGGTAACCCAGTCCCAGAAAGACAAACATGGCATCATCCACTTATATGGGATATAAACTGTTAAGCAATGGAGAAAGGAACTAATATCCACAGACCCAGAGAGACTATGCAACAAGAAGAGCCCCCATTGGGTACACAGTGATCTCCCCTGGTACACTGGAAATAGGACAGATGGTTTTTGTGGCTGGGAGAGAATGGGAATGGGAGCAGAAGGGACCAGGGAAGAGAGATGGAGAAGATATATGAAGAGATGACCAGATTTGGGGGATGATAAGCAAGTTTCCAGGAGACCTACTGCAGTGGAAACTCACTGGAATCTATGAGGAAGACCCTAGCAAGCATCTCTAGTAATTGAGGATATGAAACCTGAACAGGCTATCTCCTGTGGTAAGACAAGACTTCCAATGGAGGGACAGGGACACCGTTCCAGACACAAAACCTTGGACCTCAGGACTATCCTTATTGCAGGATCCACTGGTACAACAGAAAGGCAGAAGCCCACGGCAAATACCTAATACTCCAGGTCATGCCAGGAAATAGACATGGGATAGGCCAGAGATGATTTCTAATGATGTCATGCTGTGCTCATAGATTGGTACCTAGCCCAGTCTTCCTCATAGAGGCCTCCTCCAGCAGCTGATGGGAGCATATGCCGAGGCCTAGGGCCAAACATTCTGTAGAGCTTGGAGAACCTAGGGAAAGAAGGGAGGAGGGATTGCAGGGATCTGAGGCATTAAGGATACCAGGAGAATAAGCTCCACAGTTTCAACTGGCTAGCAATCTTAGGGGCTCACAGAGGCTGAAGTGGCAGACATGGAATCTGCAATTCTCCTAAATATATTTTATGTTTGTCTGGCTTGGTGTTCTTGCAAAACTACTACAGGTTGAAATAGGGGAGTTCAGATCCTTTTAACTGCCCTTGGGACCTTCATGCTGGGTTGCCTAGTTCACCCTTGATATAGGGAGTAGTGCCTTGCCTTGTTCTAACTTATTATGCCCTGTTGAGCAGTAACCCTGGGAGGACTGTTCCTTTCTGGAGAGAAGCAAGGGCAATGGTGGTGGTGGGGTGACTAGTGGGTGGTTGATCTGAGGGAAAGGGAAGAGGGGGGATGCTGGGAAGAGTAAAGGGAGGGGAAGAGGGGTCCTGGAAGTATTGTACTACAACAAGGCCTCAGGCCTTAGTAGGCCTTGAAACCTTAGCACAACTGACTCCATGATGGAAGTGCCATTAAGGCTGTAAGACTCAGTTTGTAGACAGCAGCCTCTGCCAAAAATTAAACCAAAGGCCTAATCCATCAATGTCCCTATAGCTCTGGGAAAGTCCCAAAATGTACTAACCTTGCTTTCTCACTACTGTAGTTCCACTTCTAGCTAACTGTTCTTGTTAACTGAAATATGTCAACTCATAATGTGTGTGTGTGTGTGTGTGTGTGTGTGTGTGTGTGTGTGTGTGCGTGCATGAGCTTAAACCAAATCCTGAAAAAGGCTCAAGGCTACACTGGGATCCTTAACACCCAGTGTAGTTGCCAGCCAGCTGATTGATTTTTATTGACTTAAACCCATGTCCAAGCAGTCTTCTCACTAAGATCTCAGAGTTTGGACCTTGAGATACTGGGAGTCTCAGAGCCCCTTGAGGCAAAGAAGAATGGAGTGGTCAGAGGATTCCTGGAGGTCGTGCCACCTGAGATCAATCCCTGCCTAATACTTAAGAGGAATCCAACAGCTCCACCTCAAAGGGAAACAAACTGTACATTTGCCTAGTCTATCACATCCAGAGGTAAGTCTGGTTAAGGAACCTTCTGTTTGGATGGATACACAGGAGAAGTTGGACATGACTGCTGATCCAAGTATCCTGGGTCCTGTGAGACATTACAGGATTCCCTCTGTTCAGGTGTTTGAATGTATGTTTGGAAGACCTTCTCCCACTGCTTCCCAGGCTAGGAGGCCATCCATTGGCAGAATTTTCTAACCATTCCCTTTTCAAGTCACTACAAGCACTCCAACCCTACAAAAAGACTATTGATTAGACTATATGAGAGATACAGCTGACCTCCAAGTCCACCATCAGTTTTCCCTTTTTCCAGTATGGTGATACTGTCTGGGTTAACAGGTAACCAATGGGTGGCTGGAATTAACCTGGAAATTACTCTACATGGTGTTTCTCTCCAATCCTATGGTTGTGAAGGTACTGGCATTACACCATGGATCTACCATCCCCAGGTTCAGAAAATAAAAGCCAAGGATGCTACTCTGAACTAAGCCACTGACGTTATGATTCCATCTGATCCCCAGGCCCTTCCACTCCCTGTCCCTCTACCTTCTCTTGAGTCTTATGTTTGGTATGGATCTAGAGGCATGGTCCAATGCCCATCAACTTCAGGCTTGTATCTGGCTACTATGAAAGACAGATGTCTCATGAAAGACAGATAAATGGGAAGTGATCGCTAACCAACAGCCCATATTCTGTCTTGACCTCTGCTCACTGATGCCCACTTTAAATGTACGGTTGTATTGAAAAAACTGTGGGAATTAATCTTTTGAGATAAAAATTCAGATTTTACATTTCTATGCATGCCCTAGGACTGGGTCCCCTACTTGCCAGAAACAAGGGAGTTGTCATTACAAAAATTGGGGTTGTAAATCTAAGACCTCCTAAAGAAGTCTCTTAAAAACAATTCTGGCCTTTGGAAAATAGGAAAAACCTGAAGAATCAGACTCTATGCAACAGGAAAGGACTCTGGAGATAGATTTAATCATTCTCAGATAAGAATCAGCCAATATTTCTGGTTATGCTTACATATCTGGCCTTCACAGGGATAAAAACTAACCAGATTGTCATCCCATTGACTGACAAAACTCACTGTTGTAGGTCAGCCCAAATTAGCTTGAAAAACTTATGAGAGGCTTCATGATTAATGAGAAAAAACCTTGCCATAGTTATAAAATTAATAATTGGTTCCAGTTTGCTCTTTTGACGCCCCTGGCTAACTACTCTGCTCTCAGTACTGACTAGTACTTTAATTCTAATTCTGATTGGGTTAGATTTGTGGCCTTGTATCTTAAACTAAAACAGAAGGAATCCAGGATTTGACTCATTGACTAAGACCGGTAGTAGACTCTGAGAACTTAACACAACTTAACACAACTGATTCCATGATGGAAGTGACATAAACGATGTAAGACTAAGCATGTAGACAGCACCACCTGCTGAAACTGAAACAAAGGCTAATCCATCAGTCTTTATGGTTCTAGGAGAATCTCAAAATGTACTAACCTTGTTTTTTCACTTCAGGAGTTCTGCTTCTGTCTAACTGTTCTTATTAACTGAAGTATGTCAACACATAATATGTTTTTTGTTTTTTGTTTGTTTTGTGTGTGTGTGTGTGTGTGTTCTTAAAATCTCATCCTGAGAAAGGTTTAGTGGTAGGCTGGGATTCTGAACATCTAGTGTAGTCTTTAGCCAGCTGATAAAGACTTTTTATTGGCTTAATCCCATGTCTAAGTAGTCCTCTCTGGTGAATACCTCACAACAGTACAAGAAAAGAAAAAACAAAAAACTTTTACTGCTCCTTGTAGAATCATTTGAAGTTGTGCTACAATGATGGCTATGGTTAGCAGATTGGAATGTCTTTCCCTGTTACTGTTGATTAACCCAGAAATTTCTAATTAACTGTGTGGTTATAATATTGACTTTTGCAGTGGTTTAGACTGAATTCATAAGTTCTTAAGAATCAATATATTATAAATCCAAAAAAAATTAGATCATATTTTTCTTTTATTCATGTAGGTCAACACTCAGACATTGTTACGTTAGCAACATCGAGTGTCCCAGGAAAGATACACCTACTGAAAGCTTGGGGCCCAGGTAGCTGAACTCTTGCCAGGTGATTGGATCATGAGGGTGCTAAACTTACCAGCGGTGACCATAGCCAAAAGGTTGTTAAGAGTTTTGTGCTTTCAGGAGTGAGTAGGTCATTACTATCCTGAATTTGAAGGGTATATTTTGTCCCCAGCTCCTTACCTGACTGAATCTGTGGACTACATGGGTGAACAGCTTTGCTCTCCCGTTTACCTTCTTCGATCCTGTTCCTACAGCTCTTGGGCATAGAATCAATAGGGCAGGTACTTAACTTTTTTCCATTCTTTTATGTTATTAATGTCTGATATTGTGTCACAGAGATGAAGGGCTGGGTTGTATAGCCACACCTGAGATTGGCAGGGAAGCTTTAGTTTTCATACTACTGAAATAAGTAAAGTAAAAGTAACAGTAGTTATTTGGTGATGGTTATTACCATCTATTCCAAGTCACAGTGTAAATTTTAAACTCCAACTGACAATGGAAAGCAAAGTGATTTAGGCATAATTTAGAAAATTAAATTGTAAATATCTGCTCTGAACTCAGCTTGACTTCTGGCTAAGCATTTTAATAAACACAATCACTCTCAATTTCCATAATCTCCTAATGAAGGATTATTGCATTTATTTAAATAAAGGAGAAACATAAGCTTCAGAAAGTTTAAGTAATCTCTCCAGCCTCACAAAGAGCTCAATAGCAAAACAAGACTTTATATTCAGCTTGTACTCCAGAAACAATTTACAGGATAGAATTTAAATGTAATTCTCCTCTGGGGTGTGTGTGGGGGTGCTTTTATTTCCCTCCTATCCTTCCCACCTGCCTGCTATTGATTACTGAGAAGCTGACCTGTGCCAGCAACAGGAGTTATGCTTAGGGTTTTATATTGTGTTTTCCCTCATTTTTATTTAAAAATCTATCTACACTTTGAAGAAATCTAAGATAGGATTCTACACACTTTAGTCAATAATAAAATATGCTAGCAATATTGGGATTTAATTAATGATTGAAAATGAACTTTGTAATGAAAACTTTGGGCAATTATTTCATTCTGATAGTTTAAAAACTCCTTTAGAAAACGTCTCTATGTATAAACATTAAATTTATTCATTCTTTAACATATATTGTATAAATTATTTTAGATGATATTTTTCAAATGCATGAAAATATAAAGAAGATCAGAATCAATCAAAAAATTTGCAATGTGAACTAATTGTCACATTGTTAGACGCCCCACCCAGGCAAAACTCCCTGATGAAAACACAAGGTTAGACTAATTCTAGTGTGAATTCGTGATTTTTTTGAGCGTTCTTAAAAAATTTTAAATTTACTTTCATATTATGGTATTAGGATTATTATTTGAAATTAATTTACAAAGATAGATTTCACTAGTGGAATTCTCACTGAAGGCATGTAGAAATGATATTGGTGAAAGATTAGTTGATTTATGTAAAATCTTATAGACTCTGTTTTAAAATAATTTAAATTTTAGCTATGACATTATATGCAAACTGTATAAATACAAACTATGTAATCTCGTGAGACAATAAAACTATACCATGGTCATGATTGCTGTATATAGCACACACACACACACACACACACACACACACACATATATATGTTCTAGAATATATATATTCTAGTTATATTTCTTATTGGTGCGATAAAACACCTTATAAAGCAAGTTGAGTAATGAAGGCAGGGTCTAATTGATGTATGAGGATATAATCCATGATAGGAGAACATAGCAGCAAAGGCATGTGACATCTGGCCACAAGTATGTACAAATAGCGGAAAGCAATGGATAGCAGTGTTCAGTTTGCCTTCCCCTTTGTATGCAGTCCAGAATCTCTGATCATGGAATGAAATCGTCCATATTACGGGTGGGTTTTCAAACTTCCCTTAAGCCAGTCTAGACATTTCTACTAAGACAAGCCCAAAGGCTTATCTTATAGGTTATTCTACACCTTTTTGAGTTGGTGATAAATATTAATCATCACAAACCCACTCTTTTAAGCTATAACCACTCATCTCTTTTCACTGTAGTATCATGGCCATCCCATAATGCAAAATACATTCAGTCTGATTTCAAAAAGTCATCATAGACTTTGAAAGTTGAAGAGTTATTTGAAAAATCTAACATCCAACATGTTTTTTGAAAATCAAAGTAATCTTTTAACTATGAGCCTTATAAAATCAAAAAATAGTCAAAAGATCTGATACGTAACAGCACACAGTAAACATCCATTCTAAAAGAGAATCATGACCCAGTGCTAGGGAGGCAGAGACAGGCAATCTGTGTGAGTTTGAGGGCTGCCAAGTCTACAGAGTGATTTCCGGGACAGCCAGAGTTACAACAGAGAAACCCTGTTTCAAAACACCAAAAACAAAAACAAAAACAAACAAACAAACAAAAAACAAAAAACAAAAAAGAATAATAGTAGTAGTAATAATAATAATGATGATGATGATGATGATGATGATGATAATTATAATAAAGAATAAAGAATAAAAGAGAATAATGGTACAACAGCAAAAGAAAGATCAAATGGAAAGACAGCCTAATGTGGGAGGGAAAGTTCCAGCTTCAGTTGCATGTGATAGAACTGGAGCTGGTGATGGAATCAACTCTTGGGAGTAGTCACATTTCTGTTTCTGCTGCTTGTGGCACACATTCTCTCTCTCTCTCTCTCTCTCTCTTTCTCTCTCTTTCTCTCTCTCTCCAATATAAATATATAAATAATTATATTTTTTCATATTAAGATATACTTTTCCATTTGTCCTTTTAATTTTAAAAAATATCTTTATGTTTTAGATTATAATATAATTACACAATTTCCCTATTTCCCCTTTGGTTTCCTCCCTCCAAATCCTTCCCTATGCAGCCTCTACCATGTGATCTTTCCAGTTCATGGCTTCCCATGAACTTGTGAAATTGTTACACATTATGTGTGCAATTGTTACACACACATATATATATATTTAAACACATAGGTAAATATTATTTTTTCAGGTCATGTCCTATAATATTACTAGTTTGTATATGTTTTTAGTGTTGATAATTTGCTATTGGATAATCAATTGTAGTGCTTTTCCCAGGGTCAGTCTATTCCTCCACCCACCACCATATCTCTTGGAATTGCTTAGTGTTCTGTAGTCACACCTGCAGGACATGAACAAGAAAGACTCCAAGGGGAAAGTGCCTGAGACAGAAATCCTAGACAAAGAACTACAAGAGTTCTAATCATCTTTAACAATTGCAGATGCATTCTCCACCCACCAGTTCTCCAACTTTACACTAACTGAAATCTCTCTTGCCCAAACATCACAATTTCCAAATATTTCTGTTCTCTTTCACTGTGGATGAGAATCAGCAACATGGGCAGCAGCATGTCATAGCCTGAATGACATCATGTTTAGAAATTTCTTCCACATAACATTACCTTGGAATTCAGCCTCAATCAGTTCAGGACAAGGACAGGGTAAGGCCAGATTTTTTCCAGAACATAATTCAAATGATCTATATCCCAGTTTCCAGTAGAGGATTGTTCTTTGAAGCATCATGAGTTAGGCCTCCACTGTTTACCTTTTTGGTCTCCCAAACTCCCAGGAGAATGACAACTAAGCTTTGGTTACACATGATTTTTGAATTTCTCAAGAACACATCTACAAAACCTTCCAAATTAGTTCCTCAAACTAGTTCCAAAAACCTACAAAAATTTTATCACACCATCACCCCTAATGTCCTGGTACTTATTTTCTGTATTAGTTACTATCCTCATTGTTGTGTCAAAACACCCAGCAATATACTTTTAAGGAAAAAAAATAGAAAATATCTTTGAGTTCACAATCATCAAGATAAGGAAGGAATCTGCTAGAGGTGCACAGCAGCTCAGTACATTGCATCCAATATCTAAAAGCAAAGAAATGAATAACGGTGCTCAGATTGATTTCCCCTCCTTTATAAAGTTAAAAGCCCTAGTCCATGGAATGTGTCATTCATGTTTAAGTGCCTCTTTCTATCTAAATTAGCCCAACCTGGAAAATTTTCCCCAGATATTTCTAGAGTTGTAGCTGATTATAAGTCTTTCTCAAATATATCAATAAATTTTAACTATGACAATTAAGAAACATAAAACATGCCTTGCCAAACCATCTAATGTATCTGAAATCACAGTCACTAGAATGGGACCTATATAATATCACTACTAATTAAAACAGCTTGTTGATTTCATTAAGCAAACACTGAGGATAAAATCACACACACACACACACACACATCACACTGTAGAACTCTAGACTAACATCAATTTTCACTATGTCCAGTATTTCATCATTGATTAGAAGAGTTGAATGACAATGGAAAAATTAATTATCCCACATTTTAGCATCATGAGCATGAAGGGATAATTATAGGATCTAAAACTTCTTAAAGATTTTCTTATGAACAGGCAGGTGCTGATGCAAATATGATCATCCCAGAAAGGTAGGATAAGAGTTCTCAAACGCAGAAAATGATCTATATGTACTCCATATTGATAATTTTTTGCATATTCATGTTTCTGAGAAGATATGAGAGAAATCAGTGACTGTAAAGTGATGTATCTGAGGACAAGAACTGAAGAATTGTGGAAACAACAGTGAGAGAGACATTTAAGTATCTCTCTGTACCAAAAGGGATCCATGGATTCAGTAAGAACTGAATGAATAAAGGAAAATGACAGTACATGGATTCCTTCCAAATGTATAAATTTATTGATATGTACATGTAAGATACTCATAAAGAAAATTATGAAACATTGCTGAAAAGAAATGACCAATTCTAGGAAATGCAGATGTATAATAGTGGATTGAAACTTCAAAGTTATTATACTAACCACTTTATCTAATTTCATACAAAGTTGATTCACTATGTATCTCAATTCTATTGCTATTTTTGAAAATATAGATTTTCAATTTAATAGCAAGATGAAATCATTAACAAACATTTCTGAAACTATAAACATAGTTCAGTTATATTTAACCTACGAATAAATTATGCTTAAATTGTTACAATTATAATTATGAAATTTATGGAATATAAAAAACACTTTTATAGTCTTTTAGTAGTCAAGGGTTACAAAGATAGACCTGAAAAAAACAGTAACAATATAAAAAGTAGAAAATTAGTGTGTTAAAGATTTTCATGTCAGCTTGATATAAGCTAGAGTCATTGTAGAAGAAGGAATATCAAATGAGAAACTGAACCTACCACACTGGACTGTGGACAAACCCATGATGCATTTTTTAATTGATAATTTCAATGTGTTTTTAATTGAAATAGAATTACATCATTTTATTCCCTTCCTTTATGCCCTCCAGGTAATCTCAGATAACCCTCAGTGTCCCCTATCCTCACATTGATAGCCTGTCTTTATTAGTATTTTACATACACACACACAGACACACACACACACACACATATGTATATACACATATATGTGTATATATATATATATATATATATATATATATATATATATATATATATATATACATACATACATATATATACACAACCTACTGGATCCATACAAAATACATATAAGTGTGTGTGTGTGTGTCTGTGTGTGTGTGTGTGTGTGTGTGTATATATATATATATATATATACATACATACATGTACACATACATATGTGCATATATGGGAGATGTGCCTTAAATGAACTTAATACACTTGGACTGATGATGCTTCTAACAAGAACCATAGACTAACAAAAACTCCAGTACCAGGCACCAGAAACCTCCTTTTAAATGATTGACCATGCTGGTCCAACTGACTCACAAAACAATATAAATTACTGATGTAGAATTTTGTTGCATCTCAGGGAATGTAGGTGGGTTCCTCTTATTAAAGATACCATACACTTATGACATAGTACTCAGATGATCTGAGGTGATATTATCTGACAACATCATTCCTGAAGTCCAGTTTCCACGTTTACAGAAAATACTATATAAGTTACTAAGAGAAGGAAAGAATTATATAGTTCTATGCCAGCTGTAACAGCTATTACCAGCTATAACACAATTACCAGCCTGGCAAGATATGCATAAAAGTACAATAAGGGACACTCACATATTGGTGCAAATAAACACTGCCTAATTGGACTTAAGGTTCATTCAACAGGATGAAAATCGTTCCTAGTACTGAAAAACCATTTGGCTTCTCTGGGCTAGAGAGGTCATGGAGCTTAGAAGAGAATCTACTGCTATCACTTTGCTAGACCAGCCTAATTCCTTACTATATTCTATCTTATCCTTATTTTCAAAAATAAGTGTAACTTGTGTAGCACGCATGAAAAACAAAAGAAAAGAAAAGAAAAAAAAAACCCTCTCTTTCCAGCAAACAAAGAATATCACAGAAAACTACAGTTGATTGACTATTGATGTGGCCCAGCTCACTGTGGAAAGTGCCACAACTGGGTTGTTAGTTCTGGGTGCTATAAGAAAGCAAGCTAAGAAATCCGTGGAAAGTAAGCTACTAAGGAATGTGCCTCCATGTCTTCTGCTTCAGAAAGCATGATTTCCTTTGATGATGGACAAGCTGTAAGATGATATAAGTGCTTCATTCCAAAGAACACATAATTAATATTTTAATGGTACCCAAAGTGCAATTTTGCTATAACAGAGTTGACATAGGTTCAGGGCAGGATTATGGTAGTACTTTAACTTTGGATTAGAAAAGCCATTGAGTGTTCAGAGCTCAGTGGCCATTGTGTGGGAGTTTGGAAGATAAGAATGAAGAAGCAGTGCTGCGGCTGTAAAGTTATAGAAGGAAGATTGAGCATTCCCCCAAAGACTCAATCAGGAATGCTTGTCTAATATTTTGAAATTAAGAACCATTAAAGTAAAATATTTGCTTTGCAGGGAAAATTGAAAATGGCTTGCTGGAGCTGAGAAGTTAGTAGTAAGGCATTTTTTGAGCATATTGTCTACATGACATGCTCTACCACAACCTTTAAGATATTGCTTATCTAGATGGCTTAGTTTCTCTTGATATTTATGGCTCTGAAAATTAATTTCCTTTAACTTCTCACCAACTAAGGTAA
Organism: Cricetomys ansorgei; assembly: GCA_026225945.1. Classification (NCBI taxonomy): domain Eukaryota; kingdom Metazoa; phylum Chordata; class Mammalia; order Rodentia; family Nesomyidae; genus Cricetomys; species Cricetomys ansorgei. Next base: position 10,069,749 of record JAMJFZ010001360.1, read on the forward strand.
TCTTCAATAAGCACCTACATATACAGTGTATTTTTTTCATGGGAAATCGAAGGACTTGTTATAGTCATGTATGAAAGTAATAATTCCAGTTTTAGCAGGTCTATCTGGGATCCAAGTACCTGTCTTTTGTTTTTGAAATTTTCTTTTTCTCTTAAGTTATTATTAAAGGAAGAAACAAGGAAGGCTTACAAGTAAAACAAATGGCAAATGACATAATTTTTATAGAAAGAGGTAAATAAGAGACAAGTCACCTCTGGAGAAACTCCAGTAACGACATTATTTAAATTGCATGTCATTTCAATGTAATTGTCACTGGGAACTTTTCAAATTTGCATCAACCATTTTTGGAAAGTGTCAAATAGAAGTCTGTAATGCTACTATTCTTTACAAGAATCTGTTTTCATTTTATTTTTAAAAAAATTAAAATAATGCTTACAACCTTTAGGTGGATAAAGAGGAAAGTCGTTATATTTTTGCCTTTGGCACCTGCATTTTGTTGACAAAATCCTGGTTACTTCACTTGTCTTCTGTTGTTCAGAAATCTGTAGACTTGACAAATTGTTCAGGAATATTTTACAAATAGATTTGCATTTATGAATCACAAATGCAGAGGAGTCAAATCTCCAGGATTCAGAAGCGTAGGTTCTTCAGAATCCTTCTGGAGTTTCAGTCATAAGAGCCAGATAATAATTTTCCAGCGATTCCATCTTTGTCCGTTCAATAAACTGATAGGCAGATACATTTGCCAATAGTTTTCCAAGTATTTGTTTTCTCATTTCTTTTAAAACCAAAACAAATGTGTTTTGAGGTAATTAAAAAGTGAGCCTATATTTTTAAACGATCAGTTGATTGCAGCTAGCTATTTTGTCTAACTCTTACAGTAAGAAGCACTGATTGGCTTCACACTTTCAAATTAGGTTCTAATTTGAATCAGAGATTCAGCATAGCATAGCCAAAGTACCCCTAAAACAAAAAACTTGACTGGAATTTTTTTAATGTGTAGCCTACTGACTGGCATATATACAGGGAGGGTTCTTTAACGTTCTATGACTTAGTTTTTTCATTTTACTATAACCTGACCACACCAAAAAACATATACAAATAAACTATTGAACTAAAAGCCTAGCTTAAATGTGAACTCAAAGTTACTGAGAAACAGTTATCATGTCATTAATAAGCATCTGAAAATTTAATAGATGTAAATTTTAATACTTTAATACCAGGCTATGTCAATTTAAGGAGGATGGAAATGGTTATTTATCTAGAAGTTTGTGAAAATACAGACACCAATTCAATCCTCTGTATCTATTGCTTTACTATAGTTCTATTATATCTTAGGGCATGCCCTACTTATTAACATTTGGAAATAAAGTGCCCCCACTAGGATCATGTGTTAAAGTCTTGTCTCCTGGACAGTAGATCCAATCGTCCCTGGCAAAAGACTAGTGGGGCTTATCTACACAAGGATAAATTCCCTGATGGATTCATTATTTGATGGCACTATTGGAAGGGGATATAATATTTGGGAGGTAGGGATAACTAGTAAGATGTCCCTCTGCCTTTCTCTCTCTCTTTTCCCTCTTTCTCTCTCACTCTCTCTGTCCCTGCCATCCTCTCTCATCATCTTGCTTTGCTCTAACGCAAGTTCACCTCTACAACTTTTAGCCTTACTCTGGGCCAAAATCAATAGCTCTATGGAGAAATCTTGAAAACTAAGCCAAACAATTCCATGTGTTGTTTCTTAGTTTGTTTTATCAGTGTTAAGAATATGACCTCCACACTTAATTGTACAAGCAAAAAAACAAAAAAATTGTCAGTGACTTCCTACAGGTCACACTTTAAGTATTTAAGTCAATCATGTAAACTAGAGTCATGACAATAACACTTACCTTATAAAAAGATAGAGGATTGAGCACTTATTTCCAACAAACATGTACAGACATACAAAATAGAAGCAAGGTATCTTGCATTATTATGTTTTGAACAAAAATTGAAAATTATTTGATCATTGCCTATAAAATATACATGAGAATATGAACAAGGAATTTGGTTAAAAATATGGGAATCAAGCTGGAGAGATGGCTTAGTGTTTAAAGGCATTTATTGCTTCTTCAGAGGACAGGATAAGTTTGATTTTCAGTACCCATGACTGTTGGCTCACAAAGTCTCTAACTCCAGTTCCAAGGATTTAGTCCTTAAAAGCACCTATACTCACAATACATACTACTCACCTCACACACACATAAACATAATTTAAAATAATAAAATGTGTAGAGAAGTAGGCCTGTGCTAGGAAGGGTCTACATTCAGGAATCTGTGTGAAGGGATCACATTTGGAGGTCTGTGTGGCCAGGATGGAATGTAAGAAGAATGGTCAGAATGTGGGTACACACCTTTAATACCTGTATTCAGAAGGCAGTGGTGGTGCATGCTTTTAATTCCTAAGACAGAAGAAACAGAGTATGGAAGCAGACACAGGAAGCAGAACTCAGAGTCAATGTCACGCAAGAAGTGATACCTGATGTGAGTCAATGAACTACAGGCAAAGTGATAAATCAAAGGAAGAATTAGCAGAGTGAGGACATGCCCAACTCTCACAATAGAAGAAACAGATTCTCAGCTGAAGGTAGAATCAGTTACAGCAGGCAGTATAAGATGAGAAGTACAGTCTGAAGCACAGAGATGGGAGACCAGACACAGAGACAAGGAGCAGAGAGGCTGACTGAGGCAGTATGGAACAGTGAGAGTTCAGGAAGTGACGTGGAGAAACAGAGGCAGCTTGGCAGAAGTCAGTTTTAGATGGTAAGTGTGAGTCAATTTGAATTCAAGCTGAGCAGTTCAGTTTGAGGCAGTCAGAGAGTCAGCAAGAGTCTGGCAGAATCTACAGAGTTCAGTCAGAAGCAGTTAGCCAGCTCAGAAGGTCAGTTTGAACCAGTCAACTTGGAACCAGAACAGCGAGTTGAGTTGAACCAGAAGGGTTAGTACAGTTGAGTTCAGTACATATGTGAGTTCAGAAGGAACTAGTAAGAGTGACTCAGTAAGTAGTCAGTCTCTAGGCTTAAATGTTCAAGGTTGTACAGAGACTGAAGCCTTCCAGTTCTAGACTTAAACATTTTAGATTATGTTCTCTAGGATACCAGAATTAGAACTGGTGATTGAATCAGCCAAAGAATAAGCAACTCTTGATCCTGAATCTATGGCTTTATCTGGTGTCCAACTTGCCCAACATCACAGAGGCTGATGCCTCTAATAGAAGAGAAAGTCAGTTGGGATTGTCTCACCAGTTTCTTGAGTTTGGCTGGATCCCCAGAGATATCCAGCCACAGGAACTTGGGCTTAGAGTGAAAAAGAATGAAATAGATTATCCAGAACCTCTGAGACAGCAAATTATAGTAAGCCACCCCAAAAGACAATTCTGATAATATAGACAAATTTTTCCTGCATTGAAAAATGGGAAACTTCATTTCGGGAGCCTTAAGGGCAAAGGCAAAGGATGAAGTGTTAGAGACTTTATTTGATGAAATCATCACAGTACTTATTAATGTTATCCCCTACTCTGCTCTCAATAATCTTGATCTTATATTTTTTCTTGAAAATATTTGAAATATTAGTTGTACAACTGAAAGAATTAAAGATAGAAATGAATGACCTTAAGCGACAGGAAAGTAAATAATGTTTACAAGATGTATATGAAACTAATCAAGATAGATAGTCCTCTTTGAGAGAAGTATTTGTGAACCTATGGTGACACTTCAAAAGGAAATTGTGGAAAGGCGACCACCCCCATTTAATTGTGAGCCTATGGTGTTACCACTTAACAAAATTGAGAAAAAGCAACAACTGCCACCGGCTTTCCCAATTACTGTGAAACAAATGACTGTAAATGGCAAAAATTCATAAAATTATGGGTTAGTCTGTAAATCAATAGAAATACTAGGTCTAATATGATTTAAAGAGGCTGTAGTAACATGGAATGCACTCACACCATTTGAGACAGATATTAAATACCTGGGATACTAAAACGGAATTATCCCACAAGATGGAAGAGATTTGTCAACAGCTGAGAGTCCTCAGCTACAATGGCTGACATGGTGGAGAGAAGAAGCAACAATTATGGAAAGTCATAATATATCTAAAAGTGTTAATATTGTAGTAGATAAATTGTTAGGTAAGGATCAATATGTTGATTTATGAATTCAGATTCAATTTGATGACTCTGTTATAGTACAATGTCATGTTGTAGCTTTAATCCCATGAGATAAGGTTAAGCAACCAGGAAATAGGTCTACATCATTTACCAAGATTATGTAAGGCTTAAAATAAGCCTTCACTGATTTTTTACAAAAATAAACCTCAGCTGTAAACAGGGTAAGATCAGATCTGGATTCAAGACAGGTATTAATTGAATCTTTGGCATTTGAAAATGCAAATACAGAGTGCAAAATAGTTGTTAATGCTTTAAAAGCACTATCAGTGCCTATAGATGGATAGATCAGAATTACTGCTGATATTGACTCTAAGGCTTATGTAGTTGGACAACACAATGGCTAAAGGTCATGGATTTCAAAATGTCCATTGTTTTAAATGTGGAAGATGAAGACATTTGCAAAGGGATTGTAGGCAATGCTTTTCTAAAGCTAAAGATAATCTAGAAAGAAGGCATTATCCTCCAGGTATAAATAGAAGGTGTAGTAGAGGTTAACATTGGACTGATGAATGAAGATCAACAAGAAATATATGGTGTAATCACCTACTGATAGGAAACTCCCTAAGATAGGAGGAAACCCTGCCCTGGACTTAGCCATAAAGAGGAAAGGATAATATTCTAATAAGGCAGGAGCAACAGTTGCTGAGAGACACTGGAGTGTAGGGGAAAAAATAAACTGCTGAATTGAATCAGCCTGTATACTATAAGGATGTGTTAACCACCAGAATGGAAGTCAGAAAATATGTTACACTGAGGAAGAAGATTTGCTTTTATTTCCACAGGAGAAGAAAAAGCTGTAGGTACCATCAAATTGATGAAGATTCAGTCTGAGTAAGGAGCTTCCCAGCAAGGAGACAGCTCAAGAAACTAGCTGAAAAAAGAGGAGAGATTAGTTCATCAGATTGGAAAACCTTGATGCTGAAAGGAACACTTGCTGAAAGAATATTGAAGAGAACTCAACAATGATCAGGACTGATATTTATGCAGTTATGAAAGATCATCACATGGACTACTGAAGTGGGTCTTCAGAAGGACATTCAGAGTGTTAAGTTTATGGGATTGATAATTGTTTTTATTGTAATAGTCAAGCTGTGTTAAATTATTTTTACAGCAAAATTTATATCTAAAACAGAAAGGGGAATTTGTAGAGAAATATGCCATCTTTTAATATGGCAGAATGACTGCTTTTGGGTAGAAGAAATTTTGGTACACACCTTTAATCCCAGTACTCAGAATGCAGTGATGGTGCAGACCTTTAATCTGCAAGACAGAAACAGAGTGTGGAAGCAGACTAAGGAAGCAGAGAAAAAGGAGTCAGAATCAGACGGGAAATGATGTCTGAGATGAGTCAGAGTGAAGGGCAGCCAAGTGATGAATCAGAGGAAGAGTTATCAGAGTAAAACCCACCCAACTCTCATGATACAAACTAGGCTTTCATCTCAGAGAAACAGAGTCAGAATGGAGGATATAAGGCAGAGATAGGATAAGAAAGATACAATGAAGCAGTCTCACAGAAGATAAGAAACAGAGGCAGAGACACAGAAGCAGCCTGAAGAGTCTGAGAGGCAATTCAGCAGAGTTAGTATTAAACAGAAAGGGTGAGTCAGTTTGAAGCTGAGCAGAGCAGTTCAGTCATAGAAGTTGTGAAAGCTTGCCAGAGTCAGAAGAGTTCAGTCAGAAACTGTCAGCTGCCTCAGAAGATCAATTTGAACCAGTCAGTGTGGAACCAGAACAGCCAGTGAGTTGAGTTGTACCAGAAGTTCAGTACAGCTGTGAGTTCAGGAGCCAGTAGGAGTGGCTCAGTCAGCAGACAGTCTCTAGGGTTAAATGTTCTATATTGTATCGAGAGTGAGGATGAAGTTTTCTAATTCTAGACTTAAAGGTTTTAGATTGTACAGAGGCCTAAACATTCCAGGATACCAGTACTAGAACCAGTGATTGAATTAGCCAAATAATAAATAACCTTTGAACCTGAATTGACATCTACAAAAATAAATCTTTAAGAGAAATAATTTTAGATTCAGTTGGGGAAATGGCTCAGCAGGTAAAACCACTTGTCAAAGAATCCAAAGGACCTAAGTACAAATGCTCAGAACTTATCTGAAAATAACAGAACAGTTTAGCTTTGCCTGTGCTTGTGCCCCAGCCTTATATGGGGCAGACACCAGAGGATCTGAGATTTCTTAGCTACCAGCTCAAGTTCAAGTTCTATAAAGCACATTGTCTTATGTGAATAAGGCAGAAAGTGAGAAAGCAAGACATCTTCAACCTCCTCTGTTATCTACATGTGTGTGTTCATGAGTGCATTCACTATACACATACACAGACCACACCAGATACACCATGACCACACAAAGCTACACATGCACTACATACACCATAGAACAAACAGCACCATGCACACACCACACATCTCCACATACTACATTCCCACACACACGACTTACCTCACAAGACACACCACACACGCAGAGACACACATAAACAAATACCCCACCACCACCCTCACACACATATTCATGTACATATTCAAAGTGCCCTCAGGTCTCAAACATTTTGAGATTTTAAAATTTTCTCACTAAAATACTTTCAGTGTTATATGTAAACTACTCCAAAATGGAAATCTTTTTAGCATGCCATAGTGCTAGTGTTTAATGCACAAGTTCCTTTCTTATGTCTCTTTTACACTAAGTTATTTCAAATTCTAATCAGAAAAGAAAATATTGGAGCACATTTAATTTTCCACTTGTTTTTCCTTAGAGACATTGCGTTTAGTATAATATAGAAAATACTCTTAGCCAGATGATGCCTTAATCCTAGCACTCGGGAGGCAGGGGCAGGCAGATATCTATGAATTTGAGGCCACTGGTCTACAGAGTGAGTTCCAGGACAGCCAGAGTTACAACAGAGAAAAGTTATCTTGAAAAACAACAACAAAAAGAAAATAGTTTTCTTTCTCATATCGTAAATGTCTTGCAGAAGCCATAATGCACATGGCACACACTGCTAAACAGCTTGATGCTTCCTGACTGAGAGGAGGCTGTTGAAAGCAAAGCATGGCTTAGCAAACTCTTTGTGGTGCTTGTTTTACTTGCTGGTGAACTACTTAATGTTTCCATTTGTTAACACCTTTTATTTTTACATATCTGTTTACTTCAGCAGAGCAAAATTAGAATAATATTTTTAAGGATCCAAATAAAAGCAATGCTGAAATCACTAAGAGAAGATACCCATTGTGTTGGATGATAGTGGTAAGGCCTTTTAGCTAGTTCTTAGAACTGTGACCTGGCCATAAGCCATGCCTAGGAAGCCTTACACTCATTACATTCTCATGCAGTTTTTTTATATTCTCTTATTTTTTCCCTTAAAATAAGCTTAATGTATCTTTACATATAATTTCAGTTCGATACAAAGATTTCGTTTAGCATATGTGATAGGAGGAGCATGTTCATACTACCGTAGAGAGTTTGCTTACCTCGAGCATACAGAGGGATAGGGTACTTGAAACCCTAAGCATTAACAAGTTTCCTATACATACTTTATGAGTATTATGCTCATGACATGTCTACAGGCATAAACATGGACCACCTCCTGAAACTCTTTGTTCAGCACAATAATCCCCTTCGGTATCTTTAATTATTCTCCTTTCCCTGAAGCATCCCAGTGACAGTGAATAAAAGCGTCCCTCCTTATTTCTCTTCTGGTAATTTGATAGAGACCACACTACTACACTGCCTCTCAAATTGTCTTGGCAGAATAGGTCATTTCTAAAGAAAGATATTCAATAAAAAGTTTTTGTTATTTTCTCTTTTATTTCCTCTAAACTTTACTAACATATTCTAGAATCATCTCTCCCACAAACCACTTGTACTTACATTCTTGCAAGCTCAGGTATAATTCTGAGAGACTAAACATAAGATCCTTTATTTAACAAAGATGCATTGCTGACTGCTATCCATAGCACAGGGTTATGAGCTTTGAGATTTATGACATAGTTGATACAGAGATAAAGTCTTATCTTCACTTAGCTTTTATGATAATGGTCAAGCGGGGGAACTGACAAGAATTTTTAAAGCTTCATTAGAAGGCAAGAAGTCCTACTGAGAGAAATAAGGGAAGGATGAGAGAGTCAATATTGTTGTAGATGACAATACAAATAGGATTTGATATACAAAATTGGGGAAGTGAGCTAGACACTTGAGGAGCACGGCACTGCAGCTGCACACAATATCTTTAAGGGATGGTCATGGGAATGCCAGAGAAAGCAGGGTGGTTGAGGAGACTTAGTAATGGAGTAGTGGAGAGGAAAATCAGAGGGACTCAGTGGACGGCATTCCCGGTAGGTGAAACTCTGTTTCAACAGAATTTTTATTTTTAATTCTCTTCCTTGAAAGAAGTATTTATAAATGAACTTTTTTTCTTTTGGCATAAGTGATTTGGGGTGCATACGCATTTTGCCTAAAAGTATTGAGATATTTGACAGAATATTAAATTTTGGAACTGTCAGGCTGTTTCTTGGCCTATATATTCAGTAATTTCTTCCAAAATTTACAAAACTAGCAGCGTGGTATATGAAGTATGAAGTAAATAACAAAAAGCAAATTTACTTTGGAAAGAATATTGAAAATGTGTAAAAGTAAAATGCACATATGATTGCATTGAACATTAATCTAATGAGGCTAGTAGTTTTATTTATTGATTATGCTTATAGACTAAAAGCATCAAGAATTTCTAAATCTAATTTCTAACGAAATTTTATACTTGTCTCAAATCTTGTAGATTCTTAGATGTCTAAAATTACATGCTTGTCAAACTTGTGCTAAATGTAATTTGTAAAATGGTGGTTGACTTTACTATTAAACTCCAAAGCTGGAACATGTCTATACTGGAGAATATTTTTGTACTGAGCACAATTTATCCTGGGAGGTATCATATATATAATTGAAAAGCTTTCAATGACATAGTTTATTATTCTTGAACTAGGTTTTCTCTGCACAATTTGGCATACTTTGCACTTGTATTAATTACTTTAACAAACAGTTCCCCCTCTCTGTCTTTCTTCCTTCCCATTTGTCTTATTTTATCAATCAGAAAAGAACATGTCCTTATTTGACTTACAGTTCAACTAGGTGTTACCTATCAATAAATGATCACATTAGCCTTTACCTTATTTCCTCATTGACTGCTTAGTCAGCAAGGTATTGATTTTTTTTTTAAAAGATTCTGCTTATAGTACATGAATGTTCACTTGGCAGTACTCCCAGATGTCTTTAAAAATCTTAATAGTGAATTCTTCTGTTAGATGTCTTCATTTGCCTTTTGATAAGCCTGTTTTTGTCCTGTAGTAATGCTGCCCCTTAGGTAGAACCATATTTATCAGAGAGATAGACTACAAAAGAAATGTAAAAATCCAACACGAGGCGAATTTCATATGAGAATTCAAATAAAGGCACCAATAAAATCCGCATCTTAGTACAACTACTAGACAAAAGTAGATAGCAAAATATTTCAAGGGATAATATAGATCATGATTAAATCTACATTAATTCAGATCATTAAAATCAACCTATGATCCACAAATGCATCACTATAAACAACAAAGAAGCCAGTAAGCTCTTCACATTGCTTCACATGTGGCAAGGTATTAGTCTAAGAAATAAAAGGATTGGGCCTTATCACACTTCATGCAATATATTGATCAGCAAAGGCTAATGTTCATATGAAAGTTTATTGGAGGCATGATCAAAAGATTGATTAAACCTGTGACAGTAAAAACCATCTAAGAATGGAAGAGGTAAGAAAAAGGCTTTGAATAAATGTTCAATTTACTTCTACATACCAAGGTCCCCGATGCATACATTCATGAGCATCTTAGCATCCAAAATCCAAAAGTTCAAAACCCAAATTCTCTTTCAACATTTAAAATATTTTTAGAAACAAAAATGCCACTGAAAATAGAATATTATACACTTGAACTAAACTTATTCAATGGGTCATGGTCAAAATATTGACACATTTTAAATATTTTATAAAATTAGCTTCAGGCTGTATATTTCAGTTTATGAAATAGATTCTTGGTTATATTTCATTATGATTCTGAAAAGATTCTAAAATATGAAAAATAGTCCCAAATTTGAATTCTGTTTAAGAGAATTTAAAATAAAGGATCTCCACCTTTCTGCAGGGCTGGGGACCACACCCAGAAGCCAAAGAACATAGACAGTGGTAGGTAATTTGGGGTCAGGAAAACATTGATCCAGTTTTTGAGACTTCAGAGCCCCTGGAGGTAGCTAGGCCCCAAAACAGCAGAATACTGGAGTCAAGTCTAGGGGATATGTCTAGAATGGAATATGTTGTAGATGCTTGGACATCCTGAGAATCTTGGAGTGTCAGCATTTTAATGCTAGATACGAGTCAGTGATACATTGCTGAGATCTCTCTGTACTTTTAGCAGTCAAGATTAGTGCCACTCAAAGTTAAAAGCAGAAGCATTTTTTTAGGTAATTTTAATCTTATTAACCTGGTGCTTTGGTCCACACAGACCCAGATGTTACTATCAAGCACAGTCCCAAATTCAAGGAATGACCATTTTCTGGTGGTCAGTGCAAAGCATAATGAGATCAGTGATGGAGCAACCTAGATGCTTATATGCTCTCAGAGCTGACCAGCTGACCAATGGCTCAGGCTGAAGCAGCTAAGGTTAGCTGGACTATGAGTTGATCGAGTAGCTGAGGAGTGACAGAGTCTTTCTCTGTGATAAATCTGCAGACCACTGTGGCAAGTTCAAAACATTGGCCTTGCTTGTTACTGGGCAGAAGAGCAGAAATATATATCCAAACGGTATGAAAATCTGTCAGTGATGTTTTAGTAGACCTGGCAGACTTCATTGGAGTTCTCAAGTTCAGTGATGTGATGTATGTCATTTCTCTTCCTTTTTTTTTTTCTTGATGTAGGAGACCTGTGCTACCCCAACATAGTAGCTTAAGATGACTTTTTCATGCTGCCTATCTTTATAATACCAGATGGTCAAATATCTGGTTTATATTTTGATTGAATCTAATCCTTAGTTGGGGAAATATCTGGTATAGGGGGAATATTTGGTATTTTAGAGGAGCTTGTATATTGTTAATAACAGAATAGAAAGCAAACTTGGAAAACAAAGAAGAGAAAAATCTGGTTAAAAAGACAAGGTTCATTGGAAGAAAGCAATGTAACAGAAATGCTTTAAAGTGGTTTAATGAGACAATGAGAGATGGAAAAAAAGAGGCAGAGATAGAATGATAGAGAGAGGGAAAGAGAAATTTCTCTGTTCTTAAGTCTATAATTGTATACAATGATATCAAGTTGTTGTTCCATATTTAGAGAACCAGAGAAATCACAGCTAGCCACACACAATATAGCTCAGATGTGTTAACAGAGACTAGTGTCCTCTGAAGAGCAGACAGGGGAAGAGCAATATAGGGTAGCTTTGCTGTGCCCACGACATGGCCATGGAGACTAGCTATGGTGCTGGGTGGCATGCTATCAGGATCCCTTTTAAATCAGAGGCTCCTGAGTAGATCACATCTCATCTATGTAAGAAGCCAGGCTGGGCCTGCTTGATACTTCATTAATTCTGTTTGCTTATCATTGGATAAAAATGAAAATACAATATTGGGGCTGGAGAAAGACCCAATCTGTGTCACCCTCACAAATATACGGCTGCAGATGCCTATTTTCCTTTCAAATGCTAATTAGTAGGCGATGTCACTGCACAGGAAATAACCACATGTTGACCCAGAACACACTCAGCAAGCTTTCCTTCTTGCATGTTGATGGATATCATCTTCACATATAAAAGATATTGATTTCATACAAGATTGCCACATCTGACTCAAAAATGTTTTATTTAATTATAGTAAAAGAATATTGAAATATCTCTAATTAAGAACAAATGCAGATATGCATTATGAAATATACAATATCCATGGCTCTGTTTCAACATTATTTAATAAGTGTGTGGAGCTGTTTTGCTGTGGCTTCTCCATCAGAATGCTCATTCTACCTGATCTGTTTGTCTGTGTCAGCGGGTCTCTGTATCTGAACTTTCTTCATTCCTCACTTCTCAAGTCAAGTCAATTCCCTGGAATTGTACAAAATACAACTTGAGAATCTCTACAAGAAGGCTGTAAGGAATCAGTAGGGCCTGAGAGGTTACTGTGTGAAGTTGTAGGGGTAAAGCCTGGTTTACAGTGAAGACCCAAAAATGTTGGAGATGCCAGAACTCTAAGACATCTGCAAAGGAGACCTGCATTAAGAGAATGAAATCAGCTTGACAGATGTATGTTACATGCATCAAAGCTAGGGGGGCAAAGCCATACACCAGATATGGAGCTAAAAGACTTGGTGTCTGCCTTGTTAGCTTTTGTTATTTCTTTGGTCCAGTATTTATTCAATATGCCCTCACATCTCCATCTGAGAATGGAAATATACATTGTGTGCTATTATATGTTGTAAGTACATCACATTTGCATTTTATTTTACAGGCACCATAGTTAAAAGATTACCTTGAGTCTCACAGCAGACATTGGACTTTGGATTTCTGAACAATGTTGAAACTTTAAAGATTATGGGAATTTTAAAGTTGAGCTACATGAAATTTTGCAGGATGGTATGGTCAGATGCCTATGACAATCAGGAGTTGAATGTAGAGGTTCAGTGAGAAACACCCCTTTAACCTCAGGTATCTGAATATACACAGTTCTCAGTTGATGACACTGTTTCAGGAGGCTGAAGAATGTTACTGGGAGAAGGCTTTGAGAGTTCATAAACGTATCCCACTTCCGGTTCTCTCTCTGCTTCATGTTAACATGATTCCTCAGCTTCCTGATATGGTGACCTGCTGCCATGCCCTCTTTGTTGACTCTCTCTGGAACCATAGGCCAAAATAAACCCTTCCTTCCATAAGTCTCTTTTAGCCCTTTATCATAGCACCAAAAAGTAACTAAAATGCAATTGCATAACATATGGTGACACCCATCAGCCTCTAATAGGCAGTTCCAATCCAATTGTCACATAGGCAGTCCTAGATAGACTAAATGGGTCACAAAACAACAAAATTCTTGAATCTGGGAAGGGGACTGGTGGGGAGGAGTGATGACAGTGATGAGGTGATATAAGAGAGGGTTGGGTAAGGAGTATTCAGAATATATTACGTACAAGTATGAAATTGTCAAAGAACAAAATAAATCGATAAGACAAAAGAAAGAAAATATATTAAGCTCCCCACAGATAAAAGAACTTATTCTTTCTCATCCAGGAATGTTCTTCACTGGAAATTCTCCAAATAATCATGAAGAAAATTTCCCTTTAGGTAATTTTCAAAGGACATTTTACTTTATAATTCAAACTGTGTGGTAATGACTGTCTTCTTTGTTGCTTTAAAATTCGCCATATATCATATACACAATACCTTTAGGAGAACACTCTGCTTAAGTGCTCCCAAACAGGATCACAAGAGAAATGGAAATAGAAATACATATGAAAACAAACAATATAGTATATTGCAGAAAATGTTCATATCAATGCAGATAAATGCATTAACCTAATATAAATATACTACATGGAGATGGAGTGTTCCTTTCCTTTATGTAAGTTAGCAAAAAATCTTCTAAGAATTAAGACCATCAAAGATTAGACTTGTTGGCAGGAGTTCCAAAAGAAGCTCTCAGATGATATTGAAAAAAATAAATCTCAGTAGGTAAGTGCCAGAGTTTTAGCTTAAACATAATTACAAAATCCAGAACTTATAATAAGAAAATGAACTCAAAATACTAGATTTACACTACCTTCTTTCTTTGTTTGCTGACATTGTCTTCAGGCTCGATTTCTTATGTGCCCCATCTTTATTAACATTGTTTTTCTATTCTCTGCCATTGTTTAATAATGTTTGGTTTAGAGAAAATCTTCTTTGATCCTGTTCCAAACCAGGCTTTCCAATAGGAAATCCGTTACTAAGGACTTGTGATGCTGCCTGTTAAAACGCAGCACTGCACTTGGCATATTTAAGTTCACACATTTTAGACAGATTGCAATGCTGTCATTATTGATAGAAACAAATTTTATCTCCAACGGGATTAATTGTTTGTCTATAAGTACACTTTTACTCTAAAAATGTGCCCAAGTTTCCTGAAGTATTCAATAATGCTAATCTTTTCTTAAAAACAGAAATACACATCACTGCTTTTCTGAAAACCTTTGCTTTCATCTCAGAAGACAACTAGGACATACTGAGTTTAACTACCTTCTTTCTCTCAAACAACTAAATCCTTGTTGGTGAAAGTCTTCCTAGTAAATGAAAACAATATCTTTGTTTAGTTAGCTTAAATAATCTAAACAATCGAAAGTATAGCAATTTAAATAGTGACATTTATATTTAAAGTCTGCACAGAGAAACACAGTACTTATAATGGGAAGTGGTGTGTTTTCATTATAAAATGGAAATGAATGTGTCTATTTCCAATTTACCACAACTTTCCTATTCTCTATCCTACAATTTGGTTTTGAGTTCTGAGAAGGAGCAGAAGTCTTACCTGTGCCCATCATCTCCCAGATTATGTCCTCATAATTTACACTGGCTTTTGTACCTTAAGGAATGAAGGCAGTAGCTATTTATCTTTATACTCATTGATTAGTGCAGCTTCCAACCCTCATCAGAAAAAGTTTTTGTTGCAGGTAGTGATAGATACAGAAGTCCACAACTGGTCAAACTGCATAAATATGAGAAGGATCTCCTGGTCTACAGAGTGATTTGCAGGACAGCCAGAGTTACAACAGAGAAACCTTGTATCAAAAAAAAAATAAAAGGAAAAGAAAGAAAAGAAAGACTGAAAATGAGAAGCTCTCCAAGATTTCTCTCAGATTCTCAGCTTTTCTGTTGTGAGGCTCCCATTGTTGGTAAACTGAACTACCTTCTGTGAGTCAGTCTAATAAGTCCCTTTTTATATCAGTTCTATCAGCTGTGCTCCTTTAGAGAACCCTGACTAATACACCACCTTAAGATAAAAGAATGGAAAAAAGCATGCCAGGCAAGTGAAATTATGAAGCAATATCTAAAAATTCAATACCCAGCAAAGGAGGTGATATATATTTATCTCCATGGCACTTTATCCAAAGTCAACTCCTTATTAGGACACAAAGTAAGTTTCAACAAACATGGGATAATTGAAATCCCATCCTATGTAACCACAAAGGAATAAAGCTGGAGGCAACAGTAACAGAAACTATTTCAAGGAAATCCCTTGGAAAGTAAACCAGCCCGTATGGAGTGATAATTGTGTCATGGATAAGTCAAGAAAAATTGTAAAAATTCCTAGAATTGAATGAAAATGAAAATACAACATATTAAATTCTGTAGAACACAATGAAGGTAGTTCAAGGAGGAAAGTTTACAAGACTAAGTACTTACCTAAGAGAGATAAAAAAAATTGATAAATTAATGGTGTACCTGAAGGCCTTCTATAAACAAGTACAAACAGCCTCCAAATATAGATGAAAAGAAATAATCAAAGCTAGGGCAGAATTAATGAAATAGGAAGAAAAATTATGCAATACAAAGAATCATCAAAACAAAGAGTTATTTCTTAGAAATGATTAAAATTAACCAAAAGAAATAGAGAGAGAATGTCAATTCATAAATTTGGAGGCAAAAAGTGAGACATTAAAACAGAACAGAAACTTAAGGAATTCTGAGAATTCCAAGGATACACCTTAAAAATGTATATAATGACAACCTGGAGAAACTAAAGAAGTGAAAAATTGTATATCTTACCAAAACAAACGACAGACTAAATACATTTAAATATAGCCATAACATCCAATGAGATAGAAGTTGTATTGAAAAATTTCCCAACTGAAAAGTGAGAGGGGCAGGTGATTCAGCACAGAATTCCATCAGACTTTTAAAGATGAATTATCATCAGTACTTCTCAAACTATTTCACAAAATAGAAAATGAAAGAACACTTCTAAATTTTTTATGAAGTTAGTATGACCCTGATATAAAACTTGCAAAACACTCCCAAAAAGAAAATCATAGGTCAATAGCTCTGATGAATATGGAAATAAAAATCCTCAATAAAATGCTTACAATTGCAGTTCAAGAACATATAAAAAAAAGGTTAATTACAATAATCAAGTGTGTTTCATCTGAGAGATGTAGGAATGCTTCAACATATATAAATCAGTAAATGTAAGCCACCACATAAGTAGACTCAAGGACAGAAATCACATGGTAATATCATTAAAGGAAGAAGAAGCCTTTAACAATATTGAACATCCTTTCAAGTTAAAAGTCCTGGAGAACTGGGTAGTGGTGGCATACACTTTTAATCCCAGCTTTGTGGAGGCAGAGGCAAGTGGGTTTCTGTGAGTTCAAGGCCAGCCTGACCTAAAGATTAAGTTACAGGACAGCCAGAGTTCCAACAGAGAAACCCTATCAAATAAACAAAAAAACTAAACAAAGCGAAAAAAGCCTAGAGAATGTTGGAACACAAGTTACGTATCTCAATATAATTAAGCATACAGAGTACAGCATATCCACAGGAACATACCGATAGGTAGATAAAGGGACAAAGAATTTTCAATAAAATTTGAACTAGACCAGGATGTCGACTTTCATTACTCCTGTTCAAAACAGTGTTTGAAGTCTTACCTATAGCAATAATAAAAGTGAGGAAGATAATGAGATGCAAATATGAATTGAAGAAGTCAAAATATTTACAGATGATGATTATATATAAAAACGACTCCAAAGACTCTGCCAGAACTCTCCTACACCTAATAAACACATTCAGCAAAGTAACAGACTACATATTTAACACAGACAAAAATTAGTAGCTTCCCAAAAATAAACAATAAACTTATCAAGCAAGAAATCAAGAAAAAAATTTCATTCATAATAACCATATATATGTAAAACTAACCTAGTATGTGAGAGATGTATACCATTAAAACTTTAAGACACTGAAAATAAATAAATAAATTGAAGAAGGAGATACCACAATATGGAAACACATCCCACACTCATGGATGGCATGGCTTAATATTGTAACTATATCCAACCTACCAAAATAAATCTTGACATTCAATGTAATTCCCATAAAAATTCTAAAACAATTATTAACTGAAATTGACAAAACAGTCATATTTCACATGAAAACACACATGACCAAATATAGCCAAAATCACCTCAAACAACAGGAAAAACTGCTATATTTATCACAACTCTAGATATTCAATTATACTATGGAGTTGTATTAACAAAATCAACATAGTAATTACATAAAAACAGGTTCATTGGCCAACATAATACAATTGAAGATGCACATTTTGCCATTTTTTCCATTTTTCCATTTCTGCATTTATTTCCATCCAATTTTTGACAAAGAGGCAAAAATACATATTGGAGAAAAGAAATCTTGAACAAATTCTGCTTGTCAAGCTAGATAGCTATGTGTAGAAGAACAAAGCTAGATCCTTATCTCTTACCATGCATAAAACTCACCTCCAAATGAACTAAGAATCTCAACATAAGGTTTAATACACTGAATCTAACAGAAAAAAAGTCGGGAATAAATTTTAAATCATTGGCATAGGAAAGGTCTTTCTGAACTAGACACCAATGAAACACATGTTAAGACCAACAATTAGTAAATCAGGTATCATGTAACTAAAAAAAAAATTGTAATCAAAGAATAACATAATTTGAATGAAAAGTCATCCTATATAATTAGAAATATATTTACCAACTATACTTTTTACTGAGGGCTAGTACAGGGAATATACGAAGAATTAAAAACAAAAATAAAGCTGTGGAAAATAAACAAACCAATTAAAAATGTGGCACGGAATTAATCATAAAGTTCTAAAGAAAAGGTAGACACAGATGGCTGAGAAATAAGTTCAGGATCCTTAACTATCAATTAATTAACAACTAAAAGTATTTTGATATTGCACCTTTCCCCATTTAGAATGGCTATAATGGAAAAAAAAAAAAAGGATGACAAAAGTTAGCAAGGATTATAGGGAAAGAACCGTTGTGCCATTGTGGAAATCACTGTGGAGATCCCTCAAAAAGCTAAAGGTAGATATACCACATGATCCAACTTTACTACCAGTGCTGGTTTGAATGAGAAATGCATGTCATAGGCTTATGTATTTGAATAACCAGTTCCTTTTGTGGTGCTGCTTAGGAAGGCATAGGTGTCTCAACATTACTGGAAAAAATATTTTTTTAACTATCCTAGCCTTATAACATTTCCAGATTGATTCTCTGCTTCTTGCTCAGGGTTGAAACATGATCAATCCTTAATCTTCCTGTTCCTATTGCCATGTCTACAGCTTGCTCCCATCCTTTCCTGCACTGAGAGTTTCTGACCCTTCTGGAAGAGGTTAGTCTAAATAAACTTCTCCATAAGTTGCTTTTGGGCCTTGTGTTTTATGACAGCAACAGAAGAGTAACGGATGCAGAAATTGGTACCAAAAGTAAGTAGAATGTTAATTTGAAGAACTTGACCATCTTGGTTTTTTGGGTTTTTTTTTTTTTTTTTGAGAAATTTGAAAGAATTTTCTACTTTGGCCTAGAAAATTGGTTGAATTCTGTAAGCAAACTTTAGTGGGGCATTCTAATCAGAGCCTGGGAGACAGTAGTGTTGACAGCAGTATTGACTATGGAGGTCCTGTTCCAGAATTTTCAGAGGTAAACAATATTAATACCTGAACTAGAGCCATTCTTACGATATCTTGGCATAAAATCTGTTTTCTTACCATTTCCTGAGAACTTAGCTGAAGGTAAATTGAAACATCATAGACTAATTTCTTTGGAAGAGGACATATCCAGACGGTATAATATTGAGTTGTCACAACAGTTTCAACATTTCCCTAAGGAAAGTCTAAAATAAAAATAGCAAGTGGGAGAGAAAAACTCTAGACTATACAGTTTGGAGAGGCAAAGAACACCAGAAAAGTTAATGTTAGAGCCAAGGCCTGTGGTAACAGAGGGCTGTAATTCTTAAGCCGGTTAATGGAGGGGTCACATACTCTGCAACAAAACTAAGGAAAGTGTGCCTTCAGGGAATGACCCCACTGAGCTAGGCCTCTAATTATTTTTAAACAGCCTACAAAGTCTTAAACTTCTGGAAAACAACTGAATACTGCAGTTTCTGCAAATAATTCAAGGTTCTGAGTGTCCTACTGTGACAAGATCATCCATATAGTATTAAAGGCCAAGGCATGAAAGTTGCCAGTGTGAAGGGGTCATGGGTTCTTCCTCTGTAGTTTCAGAGGGCTGCTGAGTCAGAAAATAGGTGGCAGAGAACTACCTGTGAAGCTCTGATAGGTCTTTGATGGAAGCTGTGAAGACTCCAAGATGCTGGAGTTGTTAAAGCCATGAGATATTTACTAAGAGAGTTGTGCACAGGGAATATAACCAACTCAAGAGGATCACATCAAGAGGTTGCCTTGAGTCTCAGAGGAAGAGAGACTTGGGCATTTAAACTGTACTGACAATGGGAAGGATTATTTTGCATTTTAAAATTAGATTAAACTCAGTTTTTATTAATGAGCCTTTGGGGAATACAAAGTACGATGCCATTGTCGGAATAAGTCATGTCCCCCATTGGTTATGCTGTCCATGAAATTTTAGGAAGTGTGGCCAGGCAGAATGAAGTAAGTCATGGGTGAGATTTGGGATTTCATAGCCTTGCCCCGCTTCCAGTTTTCTCTTCCCACTTCATGTAGTGGCTGAGGTGTGATTGCTCCAATTCCTGAAATTGCTGCCATGCCTGCCTCTTCTGCCATGCCTACCTCCCATGGTGGACTGGTGGACTATTTTTCTCGAGAAGTCTTAAGAAAATAAAAACTTTCATCAGCTACTTTTGAGCACAATGTTTTATCAAAGCAACAGAATAGGAATACACAACTGTTTGGCATATTTCCAAAGGAATCTGTATCCTGTGATAGAGATGCCTGCTCATCCATGTTTCACTGATGCTCTATTCACAAAAGCCAGGAAATAGAAAAAAAATAAAACCAAATATTCTTCTACTGCTGAATGTGAAATGAAAATGTGGCATCTTTACATAATGGTATTTTTTCAGCAGTTAATAAAAAATGAAATTCACAGGTAAATGGATGGGATTGGAAACATTCATTCTGAGTGAGGTAACCCAGAACCATATAAGATATATGGTCCCTATAATCAAAATGCTATTTATCAAAAATATAGTTATGAAACACAGTAAAATTACAAAAACTTCAGTGAACAGATAGTCACTTCATATTTCTTCTGCTTTTTCTTAACATCCAGCGAAATCCCATGCCTCCATCAGAGGAGGATAGTTGACTGCTGGGGATCTGTCTAGCTTAGCACTTACACAGGAAAGCAAACTACGTGAGCAATAGGACCCACAGGGTGAGCAGCTGTGAGTCACTGCCAGATCTGCTCTCTACTTCTACTTGCCCTTAAAGAGAATTTTTAATTCACTCTAACCTCATGGGTAATTTTAGTAGCTTTTTAATTAAGATGATAATTAGAAAACCTGAAATATCATTTTGAAAGCTAATATTTTAAATGACACTAAGAATAAACAATAACTTTCTTTCATTTCCATTATCCATCAAGAGGCAACTTTTCAGATTAAAGCCAACCACAGATCTCTATCCACTTCCATCATTTTCTACATGATCCTCGAGCACAGTTGTGATAACAAAAATAACTATTGTCTTCCCTTCATCTCTTTATCATATGCCTAAGAATGCTAACATCTGAAAATTGAAAGACTCTTCACCAGTAAATTTAATACAACTTGGATCCTCAAACTTACTTTTATAAGTACAAATCTAACTTTATTTAAATATACATTTTAAAAATTATACTTCATTTACTTGCATATAGATGCTTTACCAAGCGTTAGTGAAAATACAAAGAAAGTTAACCTTCCATTGCAGTTACATGTGTTCACTAATATACAGCACAGTCATACAAGAACGGTACTAAGTAAACATAATAACAATTAAAAATGCAAATGCTCCAAAGTCTTATATGGAAATGTTACCCCAAAGTATATTTAAATGGAGTTTTATACAGTAAAGTCTGATTAACCAAGCAATTTTTCCCAAAACTAGATACCTAGGAATGTGGTTTTCAATGCCTATGCTTAATACTTAATGTTTTTTCTTCTATAAAATGCTAATGTTTATTCTCTTCATATGCTACTGTAAATCTTCACTCAGATTCATAGACAAGTTTCACAGGCTATTATTTTGTCATTTTAGAGAATTAAATATGTTTGACAATGAGAAAAAAGCATGTTAAAGGAGAAGTTTTTCAAATAAAAATATCATAGAATATGAGCTACCTTGTGATATTTTTAAAGAAAATAATTAAATCAACTGAACATTTGTTTATTATTAAGGTAAATTGATCTCTTTGTCAATTTAGCTTAAATTCCTAGTAGACAAAAAGCTATTTCCTCTCAGTTTACTGCAGATCTTGCCAAAGTCTAGAATATTTGGCATGCCAACTGCTTCCTTGTATGGGCTTCTCATTAGCTTCCTACAACACATTCTAAATCTCATAATGTGCTCTGTGAATAGGGAAAAAATAAAAAGAAGAACCAACAAATTACTGCACATCCTACTAGTGGATAGACTTTAGATGAGTGAAGGTCAGTAAAATGTTATCGTTCTATTTAGAACACTAAGTGATTCACAGGAAACTCTTCCATTGCTGCTATGAAATCTGGAAGTTTACTGGGCCTCTTCACACAGTCATGCACGGCCTCAAGAGCTTTATGAGAATCTGAATGTTCCCACACAAAAGAGGTGGTTTCACTTTCTTTCTCTGTTCCCTTTCTTTCTCATATATGCACACACACAAATATACAGACATAAATAGCTGTACTGGCAGCACAGGGAGAAAAGAGTGAATTTCTCAAAACTAATGAGTGAAAGAAAAACATGCTATACACATAAAGAAAAAAATCTACATTAATGTAATTCCATTGTTGAAATATTACTGATAACAAAATTTTCTTTGTATATAGCAAATAATTTTTCTATTTTCGCATGTTTTAAAAACATTCATTTTTAATTATAAGTACTTGAGTGCTTATAAGAATGACAGTGAATCATTACATTTAAGATATTTTTTGTTAAATTTATTTTTTCTCTCTAGTACAATATATCCAGACCCCATCCTCCCATTCCTCTATTCCTCTCAGTTCACTCTATTTCTCTTCTTCCCTATATGCCCCCACCCCTGCTTTCCCTCAAAACAGAGCGGGCGTCCCTGGGTTATAATCACTGACACAGGGCATATCAAGAGCGGACAAAGGTAAACTTGAGCCCCTACAACAAGGCTGAATGAAGGAGCCCAGCTTAAACAAGATGGTCCCAAAAGCAGGTAAAATGGGTCAGAGAGGCTTCCTACTCCAAACTTTAGGTATTCTACAAGAAAAAAAAAAAAAAAAAAAAAAAAAAAAAAACCACATGATCGTCTCACTAGATTCTAAGAAAGTTTTCACAAAAGACAATGTCACTTTGTGGTAAAAGTCTTGGAAGTTTAAGGATTCAAGGGACATGTGTAAGCATAATAAAATCAATTTACCGAAAGATCACAGCCAACAACAAATTTAAAGGAGAGAAATTCAAAGCAATTCCACTAAAATGAGTAATAAGACAAGGTTGTCCACACTCTCCATACCTTTTCAATATAGTACTTGAAGTTCTAACCAGAGCAGTAAGATAACAGAAGGAGATCAAGTGGATAAAAATTGGAAAGTCCAAGTATCATCATTTGCAGGTGATATGATAGTATACATAAGACCCAAAAAATTCTACCGGGGAACTCCTACAGCTGATAAACAACTTTACTGAAGTGGCTGGCTACAAGATCAACTCGAAAACATCAGCAGCCCTTCTATAGACAAATGACAAATGTACTAAGAAAGGAATCAGGGAAACAATGCCTTTCTCAATAGCCACAGAAACACAAAATGTCTTGTGGTGACAGTAACCAAGCAAGTGAAAACTTGTATGACAAAAACATCAAGTCTTTGAGGAAAGAAATTGAAGAAGATCTCAGAAGATGGAAAGATCTCACATGCTGATGGATTGGTAGAAATAACAGTAAAAATGGCCATCCTACCAAAAGCAATCTATAGATTCAATGCAATACCTATCAAAATTCTAAAACAAATCTTTACAAACCTTGAAAGTACAATACTCAATTTCATATAGAAAAACAAAATGCCAGGATAGCTACAACTATCCCAAACAATGACAGGAGGTATTTCCATTTACGGTATTTCAATTACTGAAATAAAAATGGTACTGGGGTAAGCTTTAAAAGAAAAACATGGAGCTATGTGAATTATGCTATGTAATAATGATCCTTGGGATGTTAAGTTTTTTTTTTTTTAAATCAGTCATCTAGACTGAAATAAGAATAAGATGGGAAACAGTAAGACAAGATGTTTTTGTTTGTTTGCTTTTTTGTTTTATGTTTTGTTTTTGTTGTTTTTTTTATTAGTAGTGTCAGGTGTATCTGTGAAAACCTGAGTTCAAGAGGCTCCATTAATAAAATGTATCAATAGGAATTTAAGACCAGCGTAGGGACTTGGATATGTATGGAACTTAGGCTCCTTCCTACAAGGGCCATGGCTCAGTACTCTGAATTCCACTACATCTCTGCCTACTGTGTCACCTCATAGGTTCTTAGTTCATAATGTGCCACCCATATATACATGTTTGAAATAGTTCTTCATGTCCTATGTACTCACTCTAACTTTAGAACTAATGAGTTGTTACTTTTTTAAAGCTTAGATAACTTCATTCAAATTTGCCAATCAATTATTAAAAATCATCAAAGCACATGCTGGTCCATTTTAACTTTTGGGTTGAAAAAGGTCCATATCATGGTGGAATAAACACACTTAAGAGAATTACAAACTACTGTAGGAGGCCTAGAGTGGCTTTTAAATTCTCTTCAGTATGGTGCCTGCTTCTTTCTAAGGAAGAACAGAGGGAGTAGATCTGCGGGAGAGGGGAAGTAAGGAGTGAACTTGAGGAAGGGGAAATTGTGGTTAGGATGTATTGGGGGGAGAAGCTACTGTAGGAAGACCAAGTCTAATTAGTGTGATTTTTATCCAGCACATTTATTTTGGGTAAACGGTCAAGCAATATGTATTGTTGAATTATATAAAAACCCTATCTATCAAAAACCCTATCATGTTAAAGCATGTGTCAAGATTAAACTACAGAAATTACACACTGGCCGATAATTCATATTTAAATTTAACAGCTCATCCCATTTGCCTTGATAAAAACCCTTGCAGAAGACAGCACAGATAACCAGTCAGTGTAATTAACTTGCTTACAAAGCTCTTAATAATTGGGGGGATTGATCAAGAGTCTGGGTGGAGTCTTTATGATTAACTTTGCATACGAAGTGGTAACAGACAATCATCTGACACTGTGATAAGGTATAATAACTGTGTGTTCTGAAGACAGTTTTATGGAATTATACTAAGGAAATGATTTAAGACCTGTCATTTTGGATGTTCATTATAAATGAAATCTAAGAACCTTATGATTTTAATTATTTTCCCAATGTGGAATTGCTGCAAATGTCCTTATACAATTCTGAATAGCTCGGAAGTCCCATATTCAGTTTGCACAATTTCGTCTTTTCTAATCAATGACTAGTTTAAATATTTTGTATTCTCTAATGGCAAGTTGATGTGCTGGCCTAAAAATGGATGAAATTAGTTTTTAATAAATGCTGTTAAAAAAGTAGTTAGATTTAGAATCTACACTTCATTCCATCTTGGTTGAGATAGTTTCAGAACAGGATACCATGCAACAGCCAATGACTATGTCCTTCATTCTGAAATTGTAAGAAACATTGTAACAGAACATAATTGTAAGTATTAACATTTCAAGACATATAGTGTCATCTATTAAGATGAAACAAATATTTTATCTATGTTCCTATTCCTCCATTATGTTTTTAATTCTTCTCAATAGGTTTGGTTACACTGAACAATACATCTTCCATCTTACCCCATGCTTTCTGTAAGCAACTCACCTTTTTAATTTCCTTCCATCTTACCTTGTGTAAACAACTCATCAGTTGCATTTCCTTCTATTTTATCTGCTTTCATTAAAAAGCTCATTCACTTCTTTTCCTTCCATTTAGCCTACCTTCTCTATAAGCAGCTCATCTAAGTTTGTTATGACTCTCAGAACATAGGAACGAAGCTTGTACACGTGAACTTGTTTCTGAGTTGTGTTCAACTTCTTCCCTTGTGTTAAGTTCAGCCTATGGCACCAGTGCATAGAGCTGACCTCTGTAGCTGCAAAGCACTTACCACAGTTGGCCTCATCAGAGGCATCTGCACAGTCTGGGTCCTCATCACAAACCCACAGCTTAGAGATGCAGTGCTTTGTCGTCTTACATTGGAAATAGTCAGGTGAGCAGCTGTTTTCAGCTTAAGAAGAAAATATCTATTAATATATAACATTTAGAATGAATGGATATTTTATTTATAGACAGCAATTAAATAAATGCTTAAGACAGTTCAACGAAAACTTCTCTTTTCGTCAGTGGGGTACTGGGCAGAAAAAATTTAACTTTTAATTTTCTTTCATGTGCTTCTAATCCCCTCCCCTATTGGAAATAGAGAGAAAAGCATATATTTTGTATGATACATAAATAAAGTCAGAGTTTTCAATAGAGTTACAGGTTATATATTTGGAAATTCTTTTTTAAGGTAGAGAAATCAGTTTCTCAAAATTATTTTTCAAATATATTGTTCAGCTCCTTCTTATTCATTTTATATGAAAAATGACTAAACCTGGAAGACATTAGTTTAATGACTATCCATTCCTGCATGTGAATTAGAGTGCTTTGCCTTCCTTTTAATATATTTAAGCTTTGGATAGTAGTGGGAATATAATAAGACAAGAACAAAAGTAATTATTATTATTTTAAGTAGAGTTTAAGAATTACTATGTGAAGTATAATTTATAACTGATTTTTTATATCACATAATTTCAACAGGTATTTCATGGGAGAAAATTCTCCAATTAAAATGGAGTTGTTTTCCCATAATTCATTAATTAATAGGCATAAAGTACTTATACTTCATATGGGAGAAAAGCCAATTTATTGGAAAATACCCTAAAATCAACTATTATGTTGCTTTGATGCTTCCCATTATAGCATCATGAATGAGTATCCTGTTTATGTCTGACACAAGCTTCTGGTGTCAGGAACTTAAAATAAAGACCATCCATACCTTCTCATTATTCCCTTTGTTTTATGTAGAACTTCTTAAATAATATATTATGATTGACACCATTCAGTCATTTCTTGTCCATATTTTTTTCTGTTTTCTCTAAACTACATGACTTTTTGAGGATTAATTTTTATTCCAGTTTCAGTTAGGAGGCAAAACTTCACGTAGACAGCATATTCTGAATGACTTACGACAGTCCCTTTCATCTTCTTCATCACCACAGTCATCTTGTCCATTACACCTGAGGTTAACTGCGATACATTTCTGGTTCTTGTTACACTTGAACTGACCTGGCAGGCAGACATGAGTGTCTAAGGCAAAGAGAAGAAAATAATCTGACCTGAGATCTTAGTCTGTATTTAAACCAGTGCAGCAATAAGCAATCAAGACTTAGATGTCCGTGCCTAAATTAGGACTTTAATCACCTACCACAGTTAAGTTCATCAGAGTTGTCTCCACAATCATTCTCCCCATCACAAATGAAAGCAGGCAGGGCACAGAGTCCTGTTCCACACTGAAATCGGCCTGGCTGACATTTAAATTCAGCTGAGAGAGAAGGCATACAGGTGTTATAGATAGCAGTCTAAGTTCCTGACTTTTTAAAGAGAACATTTCTGACATTTAAAATATTTATGGTATTTTACATTAAATATATATTGAGCATAAAGGTATAGTCTCACATCTGGAGACCTATTAGAGCCTGGAGAATGTCTAAGACATGGGAAACCCAGATGACCTCCTGGTTTGCATTTCATAAACTCTCTGAAGAGAGAAGGAACTGGCAAACTAACAACATGAAAACTATAATTAAAAAATAACTTATGGGATGTGAGGTGGTATCACAGTTGGTAAAATCCCAAACAAGCCTGAAGACTGAGTTCAAATCTCAGAGCTCATGTTAACAGGAATTCATGGTGGCCTACATTTACAATCCCAGTGCTGGAACCACAAAGACAGGTTAATTCCTGAGACATTCTAGCCAGAGAGCTTAGCCTATTCACCGAGTTCCATGTTAAAACCTCTTCTCTGTCTCTTCTGAGAACAAAATTCAACATTGACCTCTAATCTGCACACATGCATTCGTACATACATATGCACACATACATACTTGTAGAAACACACACACACACACATTGAGAGAACACTCAATAGTGACCATAATTCAGTGAAATGCTGTTGCTAAATCATAAGGACTATACACCAGCTTTATGATGGAAGTGTGTTTTCTTTGTATTGCTCAAACAAACATAAGCACAATACTACATATATTCTGAAAGTATGCAACTGGAGTTTTCATACCAGAGGTTTCCAGCATTATATTTTAGAGTTACAAATATAATTCAGAAGGTGCAAACACTTAAGAGAAAAATCATTTTGATACTGACTTTACTGTTGGTCTTTAAGTTGCTGTTTCCCTCAACAATAGTGGCTCTGGTCAGTAAAGGTCATCTTAATACACTAACCAACACCATCTAAGTTAGTAGCTCTGTCCACAAGTGTTACAGTCTGAAGCTACTTTACAGAAGCTGCTAGGAGCAGATTAACAAGTTACTGTAAATAAAAAAAGTCTCATTCTTCAAGACTTTTTGATATTTTAACACAGAGAAGATATGTTTCTATCCATTATATGTAAAGAAATTTCTACATCTTGATTACTTGTGTTTCAAATTTGGTGAATACATTACGTTGAAAATCACAGCAATTACTATACTACTGACCACTGTGTAACAAACTTTGTCTTCAGTTGAAAATAAATTAGTGGTCAAGACGAAGCGAAGACATTGCAACCATTTTTATTTACAATTATTATGAGATAAAATTTTTAATTTCAAAGATGGTAATTATGAATACTTTCTTTAGTCAAAGCCTAGATGATTTCTACAAGTCTGGAATGTGAGGAAATCTAAAGCCTAAACCCAATGTTCAGAATACTCACGACAGTCATCAGGCTCATCAGATCCATCACCACAGTCATCCACAGTGTCACATTTCCACCAGAAAGGGATGCATTTATCAGTTTTGCATCGAAACTTCAAAAAAAAAAAAGTGGGAGAAGAGTGTTGATAACTATAACACACGTACAATGGTATTTATGCACAACATGGCATAACCCTGCCTACTCTCGCACTGTATATGTGAACATGCATGTTCTTAGAGCTTCTACGAAGAGGAATTAATGTACAAGCCTCAACACAATCAGCCAGGAAATTTCACTTCTTAGACTTTCTAGCGGTTTCAGTGCCCACAATCAGGCTCCGGCTTTTCCAGTTTGTCTCAAGAGTGGCTTTACTCACAACAGGGCAGCTAAGTAACTGCTACAAAGACTACATGGCTGTAAGAGCATCAAACATTTATCTGGTTCAATATAGATAATGTCTGTGAAACCCTAACCAAGGTAAAAAAAATTACCAGGGCTATCTGGAAGAAATACCAATGTGGACTAAGTAAATTTGAATTAATTGAAGAGAATTACATTTTTATAAGAATCTTGGAGACTTTAGTAGAAAATCAGGTCAGCTCTTAATCTTTAGATGCTGTGAGTAATCTGGAAGTTTCCTTTGAGCTGTACAATAACAATACTGTAATGTCATGAATGTTCTCCAGCCAAAATCTTATCTACGATAAGAATTTGTAGCTATTCACATATGCGTTATTAGTCCTTGTCCAAGACAATAGTCAATACAGTTATTTTCAAGTATTGGAATTATTTTAAAACATATACACTTGAAGGTAGTATACTCAAATGAGCCCAGAGCATAATTATACCTGAATGAAAATTTCTTAATAGAACCTATTATTTGAGCAATTATTACATGCTAAACCTTTTAAGTTTACAAGATTTGGGGAGATAAGGAAGGGAATTCACAGTAATGTTTTAAAAGATGTATAATTAATTAATCTGCAATAGTCTTTTTGCTGATTTTTATTGGTGTATTTCTTCACTTATTGTTCTGTATTTGAGACAGGGACTAACTCAGTAGCCTAGACTAACCTTGAACTCATGGTAATACTTTCAAATGCTAGATTTACAGATCTAAAAAAGTAACGAAAGAAAAACTCACGGAAGAAATTTGTGTAATAAAATTTATTATAACTTGAAATACTAGTTATTGAAAGCTCCAGTGACAGTGATTTTTTTTCAAATCCTTCCATTTAAAATACTCAAAGTAGCCATGAGAAAGATAGATTTGGGCAGAGATAGTTCAGCCTGCCTTTCTAGTGTTCAGTATGAATGAGAATGAGAAGATTGCAATAGGGCTCAAGACCTTAGTAGGCCCCCTGACCCTAGCACAACTGACTCCATGATGAAAGGGTCATTCAGGCTGCAAAACTCAGCATGTAGAAAGCACCATCAGCTAAAAGAAAAACAAAGACCTAATCCATCAAAGTCCATATAGTTCTGGAAAAGTCTCTAACTGTGTGGACATTGCTTTTTGGCTTCTGTAGTTCTACTTTAAACTAACTGTTCTTGTTAACTGAAGTATGTCAACCCAGGACATGGTTTTGTGCTCTAAGAAAACATCAGTGCTACCCTGGGATCCCAAACACCAAGTATAGTCACCAAATGCTAATAAAGGCTTTCCATTGACTTAAACCCATGTCTGAGCAGTCCTCTCTGGTGCATACCCCACAATATTTCTGGAGGCTCCTACCAGGATCTCAGAGACCAGACCTCTAGCAACCGGACTTGGGGTGGGGAAGTCTCAGCGTCCCTCAGAGTGAGGAAGAGTGCAATGGTCAGGGGACTTCCTGAGAAGTTGTAGGCACCCAGGAATCCTTTTGATGAATCACTGACTCGTGCTTCAGGCTGTGTGACATCTTCACCAAAGAAAACAAACTAGAAAGTGATCTGTCACCTCCAGAGGTGTGCTCTGTTTGGATACACAGGTGATGTTGGACATGACTGTTGATCCAGTGTCTGGGAACTATGAGGCATCACTAGATTCCCTCTGTCTGTTTAGCTATATGAATGTGTGGTGGCCACTTCTGGTTGTCTTTATTGTGTGTTCTTGTGTGGGAGTTTGTCTGTGTATCATTTTACATCTTTCTGTCAGTTCTGTTTCCCTGTATGAACCACTGGCTTTCTCTGGTATGAGATACTCCTGGCTTAATACCTGTGTCACCTCCAGTGTGAGACTTAAATCTCTTTAGCTCTGCCTCCTGGTCACCCAGAACTCCCCTCTGCCTTACACACACACACACACAAGAAAACTTCACCTGTCCTACTTTGAGAGCAGGAATGCTTGCTGTTTCCTTGTTTGGCTTCTGATCAAGATCACAGTTGGTCTCTGTGTGGAGGTGGGGAAGGACTGGGTGTCTCATCCAGAGTCCCTACTATCTAAACATCTGAGAAGAATGTACATAGGGAGGGTGACATAGTGCGTCCAGCTGAGACTTCCCTCCACTCTGCTCCATGCCTGTTCTGAGCAACCCTGGGAAGAGGAAAATTTCTACTCCTTTCTCTTTCATAATGTATGTTTTACTTCAGTCAATGATCCATAAAATGCACCATTCTTTTTTAAATGTAGAAAAAGCACCCATGGTCTGGTTAGGGGCATTGCTGCCAGGCAAAGTAGCCTGGACAGAACAGATTTTTCCCTTCTGCCCAATACTGACCAAGAACACTTTAAACAGTTTTCGCTAGGTACTTTTTAGAAAAATTGAAGACAGCTGCTAAAAAGATTTCCTTTGTCACCTAGTCAGGCCTAGATATTAAAAAAATGTTATAAACATTTTTTTTTAAAAAAAAAGATATAAATAGTTCATAATTTCTAGAGGTAGCTTAAAAGGCTGTTTAACAACAAAGAACTGATTAAGACAAATCTTTTTGCATAAATGGAAAGCCACTATTACCTTCTTTGATGAAATGATGCAGTTAGATTTAGATACTCATCAGAATTTTGATATCTTACCCTCTGTAAGAAAAAACTAACCCCCCCCCCAGAACCACTCCAACACCAAGGTTTTAAAATTGTTCAACTAACCAGTTTAGTCACCTCTGTTCAGATTAAACTGTATCCAGTGACCCTGGAAATAAATGGTGAAATTGCAGTCCATATTGTCTGGTTTGAAGAGATAGGCATCCTTGTGCCTTGCCAGTAACCCCAGAAATATGCCTCTTCTGCCTCTGAAGAAACCTGGGACCTCTGATTTTCATGAATCTTATTTTTCCAGTGAAATAGATGTATATTGTCTTGGATCTGAAAGATCCATTCTTTAGTCTCCCGTTGGCAGAGGTGAATCAACTCATCTTTTCTTTTAAATGGACAGACCCAATGGGAGGTTACAGAGGGCAACATACCTGGACCAGATTGCCCCAGGATTTAAAGACACTGAATGCAGACTCTTGCCCTTCCATCAGAGGTTTCCTGGGAAAATAGATTATAAAAAAGCCACTGAGGGACTGCTGCAAGAATTACAGTGTTGGGGCTACAGAATGTTGGCTAAGAAAACCCAACTTTGTAGAAGGCTACTATCTTGGCTATTAGCTAAAGGGAGGTAAAAGGAGCCTGTCTCAAAGACTAAGTGGCAGGTTCAAGAGTTCCTAAATACAGCTGGATATTGCTGCCTCTGGATACCAGAGCTTATGGAAATAGCAAGTTCTCTATACTACAGCACAAAGAGGGACAATAAGAACATAATCTGGACTGAGACTAAACAAAAGACAGTTGAGCCTTTAAAAACAGCTCAACTTTGGCTCCAACTCTAGAACTTCTGGATGAATCAAAGTCATTTATCAGTCCATAAAACAAAAGACAAAGGGGATTTTAACCCAATCTTTTGGGCCATGAAAATGCCCTGTGACATACCTATCCATATACTTGGACTATGTAGCCACAGGATGGACCACCTTTCTAAGAGCTACGGCATTACTTCGAGTTTAATGAAAGAAAACAATTCTGGGTCAAGATTTTATACCCACAGCAACTCACAAAGCAGTGAGTCCCTCTTCCAAGGAATGCCAGAATGCTTGTTCTCTAATGCTTATGTGACAAAATACCAGGCGCTATTCCTGGACCACCCTCAAGTCTGTATGAGAAACCCACTGCAATCAGTCCTGCTACCCTCTTGCCTGATGATCACTGCAGGTGCTCTTTCATGACTGTCACAAGATAAAAGATAAAACCAGGTATGTGGGAGCTGCAATAGTTACTTAAACCAAAAAGATTTGGACCCACCTTATGCCAGAGAACAGAAATGACTGACCTACACAGGGTATCAAATGAGGGGAGGAGTCAACCACTATATAGATGAATCATCAGTTGGTATACTTTTACTATGGGGCATTTCCACTGTATGATCTATAGACAAAAGGGTATTCTCACCATTGGAACAGAGAGATATTTAAAAAAAATCTTGACCCTCATAGAGGCTATTTGGCTTCCCTGACAAACAGCTGTTCTCAACTGCTGGGCTGCTGACCTGGCTACCTACAAACGTCTCTAAGACCAGTGGGACCTCTTGATATTATTGTGACATGCCATGACCCAGTGAGACCCTATGTTAAAGAAGAAATAGACAACTCAAACTTACAGGTTGGCAGAGGACAACAGAGAAAAGAGCATTTTCCCAGAAATAACCAGCAGGACATTGGTAACCTTCACCAGGCTACTCATCTGGGGTCCACAAAACTTCCTGAGTTGTTTAGAACAAGGTATGCTATATCTAGACTGGATGCCTGGCATGGGACGTCTCAGTCAAATGCTAGGTTTGTACTCAAGTGAATCCAAAACAGAAAGCCTTTACCCAGGAAGGGATCCAAATGAGAGATCAACATCCCAGTGAACTCTAGAAAATTGACTTCACAAAGATCCAGCCTGCTGCAGGAGGACAAAAGTACTTGCTAGTTTGGATAGACACATTTTCTGTGTGAGTAGGAGCATTCCCCACTCAGACTGAAACTGCTCAAATAGTAGCTAAAATTCTCTTCCAAGAACTGGGCCCCTGATTTGGCCTCGCCTAGCAATGGCCTGGCTTTCATAGACGAAACCCAATTAATAGCTAAATTTTTGAAATAGATTAAAATCTTCATTGTGCATATAGATCTAAGAGATCTGGCCAGGTGAAAAGAATAAACAGGGCCTTAAAAGAAAATCTAATAAAACTCTCATTGAGTCCAGCAAAGGATGGATAGGCCTTTTCCTTTGCTTTGCTTCAACCTGTTGTACCCCTAAAGGGAGGGATTTACCTCTTATGAGATTATGTTTGGAAGATCTCCCCCACTGCTTAACAACAGTTGGCAGAACTCTCTAACCAATTATTTCTCAAGTCACTGCAGGTACTATAGGCACTCTAATCCTCCATAAAGTTTTTTCATTGGACTATCTGAGAGACTCAGCTGACCTCCAAGTCCACCAACAGTTTCTGCTTGTTCCATTCTTACTGTCTGCATCAAGCAGGTAGCTAAATAGACACTGGAACCATCTTAGAAAGGACTCTACACAATGGTTTTCTCCTATCCTATGGTTGTAAAGTTAGCTGGCATTACACCATGCATCGACCACACCCAGGTCAAGACAAAGGAAGCCATGGATGCTGCCAAATGGACTGTCTCTGAACTATGGACCCATTGAAATTGAAGTTTCATTGAGCCCCAGGCCCTTCTACTTCCTGCTTCTCTACCCACTCCTGAGACTTGTGTTTGGTATTAATACAGGGTTATGGCCCAACCTCTACTGCCCTTAGGCTGGGACCTGGTAACTAAAGAAGACAGTACAGATAAGGTATTAAGTAGTGGGACTATGAACCAGCAACTCATTTTCATCTTGATATTTGCTCACTGGTTCCCACTTTTAGTGTCTAGTTATATTAAAAAATAGATATGGGAGTTTGTCTTTTAGGATAAAAAAAATCAGAGTTTTATATATGTTCCCTGCACCTGAGATATATATTCCCTGCACCTGGGACCCCTATTGTGAGAAACAAAGGCAGTTTCCATTTTAAAATTTTGGGTTTTAAAACCTGAAAAGTTCCTTAAAAACCTTCTGGCCTTTGGAAACAGGAAAAAACTGAGGAATCAGACTCTATGACACAGGAAGGGAATCTGGGGATAGAGTTAATCATTCACAGCCAAAATTCAGCCAAGATTTCTGGTTCTGCTTAGACACCTGGCCTCAGTATTACAGAGGGGCTAACCCGTTTGTCTGTCCGTTGACTGATAAACCTCACTGTGACTGGGGGCAGCCCAAATCAACGTTAAAAGACTTATGAAAGGCTAAAATTTGTCTAATATCCAAAATCTTAACTCAGGCACTTCCTCTTATTCTGGTCCCCACGCTTCTGCCTTATGGTTTAACTGGATATTAACAATACTAACTACTCTGAGACTACTTGGTGGATATGTACTAACTGTTTGACTAAATTTGCCTCTTCTGATGCTTTCTAAATAGCGTGATCAGGACGTAGAGGTATTAAAACAGCAATTAGTCTTCCTTAAAGAAATGGACATACAAAATTAAAGAAGTTTAGGTTTAATTCTCATGAAATTAAAAAGTAAAACAAACAAACCAAAATATGTATGGCTTTGGGAATATTCTGCTGTTTCTATGATATTTGATAAGGAATACTTTTAAAAAATCTTGATATAGTTGGAAAAATAATTGGTATCAGTCTATGTTCTCTTGATACCCCTGGCTAATTACTGTGCCATCAGCACTGACTAGGCCTTTACTTCTCATTCTGACTGGATTAATGGCAAGACCCTGTACCTATAACAGGTTGAGTCTATGATTTGACACATTCACTTAAACCAATGGGGAATGAAGCAAGGCCCTAGCTAGACCTTAATAGGCTCCCAGACCTTAGCACAACTGATGTCATGATAAAAGTGCTATTCAGGCTGTTAGACTCAGCACATAGCACCACCAGCCACAAACAAAAATGAAGACCTAATCCGTTAAAGTACATATAGCTCTAGAAAAGTCTCTAAATGTGCTAACATTGCTTTTGGGCTTCTGTGGTTCCATTTCTGGTTAACTGTTCTTGTTTACTGAAGCATGTCAACCCAGAAAGTAGTTTTTGTGTGTTAAAACTCATGCTGAGAAATGTTCAGTATTGTGCTGTGATTCCAAAGACCCAGTATAATTCTTGGGTAGCTAATAAAGAATTTCTATAGGCTTAAACACACGCCTGAACAGTCTTCTCTGGTGAATACCCCACTACTAAGATTGGCCAAGGAAAACAGTCTATTGGTATTATTTCATGGCAATTCCTACTTACAGGCATATGAGTTATTTCATAGAGAAAAGCTTTAGGAAGGTACAGCATATTCTTTGCATGAGGAAGGAGATCAGAGCTCTAGTTGAAACAGTAAGTCAGAGCACAAAACTTTTTATCCATTTGTCTTTGTTTTTGTTTTTTGTTTTGAAATACGGTTCCATTTAGTCCAGAACCCCATCAAACTTGGTACATAGCTGAGAATGACATTGAACTTCTGTTCATCTGACCTCTATATCCACTATGTGAGATTATACATATGCATCTTTATTCCAGGTTTTTATTGGCAACAGGGATTGATCCACACATGACACAAACACTCTTGGCAACTTCACTCTATACAACTATGCACAGTGATACAAACACTCAGAAATTTTCCTCAGTGATGCTGAGCAACATGTTTATTTAATTCTTACTAATATTTAAATAAAAAAATGAAAGCCAGTTTTCTGAGTAGAGAATACATGCATCTGAAGTAATTAAGATTAACTCAATAAAAGTAAGCAATAAATAAATATAGTCAATCTCTTTTGGTATTCAAATTATTTTTTAAAGTTATTTTTATTTACCTTCTTTATTTCTTTTTCTTATTTTTTTATGACAAATTCTCATTATGCAGCTCTGGTTGTCCTGGAACTCACTGTGTAGACCATGTTGGCCTTGAACTCAAAATGATACATCTGCCTCTGCTATCCAACATCTGGGATTAAAGGTTTGTGCCACTACACCCAAGTTTCTGCTTTGTTTTCTAAAAATGCTCATATTTGTTAAGCTTTGAAAACCTTGGGTGTATACATTTCTGAAAGTTATTTTCTTTCTGAAATGTCATAATAATCCTTATGCAAAGGATTTGGCATAGAAAAACAGTAACTAGAAAACATTGTTTGGATCAATTATGTTTAATACAAATGGATATGGAATATGTTTGTTTATTTAAAATGTGATTTCTTTAGTAAGGAAGGCTTTGTTGTTAGCATGTGCTGAATGAGTCCCAGATAGCATGGAATTGGTTCTGGATATAATTATAAGTACAAAAGTGAATTTTTCTTCTAGTAATGTGGTAGGGAATGGAGATCATCAGCCTTAGGGGAAACCTCTCTGATTTTCTATAATTTGCTTGGCCTGTGGTCATGTCTGTTGAATTTTTTCATAAATTATCAGAGGGGAAATACCTTTATAGAGAGTTGACTCTTTGAGGTGATAAGGCTAAATCTGAAAGCAATTTTCCTGAACGTTAAATATTTCCAGTCATTACAGTATATCAAAGAATATTAGTCAGAGAATTTTGTATCTTCCGAATATCTTCAAAGTATTCCCAATTATAAGAGGGAACTCCTAATACATATTTAAATTCACTAAATATATCTGATTTAAATAAACACCAGTGATTAGAATCATATACTATGAAATTCTCTCATTTCTATCAAAGAAATCTTGATTAAAACATGCTTATATTACCTGGTAATGATAACCAACATTTTATTAACCATTTTATAACATTTAATAACATTTATTATTAGCTATATGTAATGCAGGAGATTTCTTCTCTTTCATGTCTACACTTCATTTTTCATATTTAAATTTAGTAACATTAAAAATATAAAACCACACTGCCCCACCCCTTTCCTGCCATGTGGTAGCAAAGCCCAAGCTTAAGGACCAGCTGAGTGTGCCTCAGGATGATGGAGGAGTCTCCCCATCTTCCCACCCAGGTCTAACAGCAGAGGTGGATGCTGGTGGAGCTCTCCTCACTTGGGCTGCAGCATGGTTGACTGTGTATAACTGTGTATGACTATGAGTGTGACTGTGACCCTGAACAGAACGACATATTAACCATTCAAGCAGGTAAATCATTAGGAATGTGAAGAAAAAAAACTATTAGGAGAAGAATGGCTAAGAGAAATAAATGAGAGAAAGGGAGTTTTGCATGATAATTGTGTTAAGAAAGTTAAGTGAGAGACAGAATTCAAAAATGAGAATTTGCCAGTCAAATGAAAAAGCACAGAAATATAGCAACACAACATCAAAACGGTTAGATAAAAATAGTGCAATGTCCTTTTTAACTACCTTCCACAAAATGAGGATGAGCTGGAACACATGACAGAAGACAGTCTGGATACTGATGAAGAGGGGGAAGAAGGCTGGCAGAGTGAAGCCCTGACCAGTGAGTTGGGACTGTTTCCCACAAATAGTGAAAAAATTAAGAGTTAACAGATCTTGGTAAAAGGCATGAAACTCAGGCTGAGTCAGAAACTGCATTGAATGAGTCTCCCTCATCTCACAGTCCAAGGAAATGAGAGAAATTGGCCAAGGAAATCCGATGACTTAGATTTGGTGGTGTTTCATTTTGTTTTCTTGGGTTTGAGGTGTTTTTGCTTTTTCTGTTTGATTTTTTAAAAATTCATTTTTTTAAAAATTTTCTTCTTTCATACAACTTATAGAATATATCCTGGCCCTCTCCTCCCATCCCTCCACCTTTCAGCTGCCCCGGTCTCCCGCAAAGCTATCCCCCATCACCACCCACAAACATCATCTTGCCCTCTCTCCAGACAGGAACTATCCCTCCCAGGGTTATAACATTATCAGGGCATGTCAGAGCAGGATGGAATGAGGTCGAACACAAATCATTACATAAAGGGTGGGCCAAGCAGCCAGGCAGGAAAAAAAGGGCCTCACACACAGTTAAAATGGTCAGAAACTCTTCCGCTAGAGCCTGTAGGAATTTTTCATTCTAGACAGCCATGAGTTATATTTAGGGCACCCTACAGGTTCTGTGTCTATGGCTTCAGTCTTTATCGCCCCTGAGAGAGCTAGTCAGTTAACAATATGGGACTTGTTCTCCTGGCGTCCTCAGCCACTTTGGTTTCCACCATGCCCTCTCCCTTTTCCGTGGGGTTCCCGATCTCTGTCCAATGTGGTTTTTAATGTGTATTCTGAGAGTCAAAATATGTTCCTCCTGCTTGAAAGGAAAGCACTTTATTGACTGAGATACTACACAGTCCCTGAAAAATGAAATTATTTTATCCAAATGTTTAATGATGTGAGTCTCAACTACTTATCTTATTTGTTTTATTTAAATTTCAAATTCAGTGAAAACTGTTATTTTATTCAGTGTTTTTTCCAAAAGGGGTACAATGGAGAGGATGGAGAAGTTTTCTTTTACTACAAGAGTGGAATCTAAGGAAACAATTGGAGGATATATATATATATCCCCAAACACACATATGCATATATATTCATGTTTATAAATTTTTATGCTATATATTTATATTACATTATAAACTGTATTATATAATATTTTTATAAACTATCATATTATTTTATTAGACTATTATATATTATACTATTAACTATTAATCTACTATATATAACTATATATATACTATATAACTATTTGTATAGTATTAAAAATATTTTATTTTATTATATAATAAACTATATTATAATTGTTTCATATTCACACATGTATGCCAACTATAGTGAAGTGAAGTTAACTACTACTATTATGTCTAAGGAACTGTGTTTATTTAATTACAATAACAATGTTCTGAAAATATTATTTCTGATGTTGGTATGTTCCTTCTAAAACTCATTCTGAAAACTGATTGTCATTTGATATGGTGGAGATTAGGTCAGGTGATCAGGGTTCTACCTGAATGATGAATGTTTCTCTCTCTTGAAAAGTAGGTTAGATATCTTCAGAGTAGCTATACTTTGTTTTTAAGTTTGCTTATTTTGGTTGATTTACCTCCATATAAATTTAAACCACTTTTATTGTAAAAATTGAAACTGTTATGTATTAATACTATACTATAGGAATTTTTTGTGCCCTAAAATGTCATGAAAACATAATCATGTAATACTGATGTCACATGAGTTCTTTTACCATCCCATCTAGATTGTCCACCACTTGCCTTCACCAACTGTAGCACTTTGATCTTGAATTTCAGAGCTACCATAACTATGCAATAAATTTAATTTCCTTATAAGTACATAAATGTGTGTGATTCTGTTACATAGCATCAGAAAAATGCATTAAGACTATTATCCCAATTAAAGTATGAGAAAACTAAGGCACCAAAAATTTAGGGAACAAACCCAGGTGACCTTAAAAAAATGAAGAAGAGCCAGGAGTGTAACCACAGATTGAGTGTAATTCAGCCAATGTCCTTAATCTCTGAAAACACTGATTTCCTGTATCATAAGTGCAGCTCTGACTTCAGAGGTGAGATGAGCTAGTACTGACTTCTCTGTTTGTGCAAGCTCAATTGAAAATGAAATCTCTGGCAAGCAAGTTCCCACTGGTTGCCAAATATGAGAAAATTCAAAGCCTAGAACTAAAAATCAAATTTAATGGTTAGAAAAACTACCATGCAGCAGGGCAGTGGTGACACCTTGAATTCCAGCACTTGGGAGGCAAAGGAAGACAGATCTCTGTGAGTTTGAGGCCATTCTACATAGTGAGTTCAAGGACAGCCAGAGCTATAACAGAGAAAGCCTGTCTCAGGAAAAACAAAACAAAACAAAACCCAAACAAAAACCAAAAAACAAAAACCAAACAAACGAACAAAACTACCCATACCTTATTTAACAACTTGATCTCAAATCAAATAAGATATTGACTCTGGTATAATAAAGGCAATTTTTAATGTTATATGACTACTTAACAAAATCCGAATAATAAAAAGTAATAAAATCAACTCCATAAAATAATTATCTGCAATTAAGTAAGTATGTTTCTGGAATATCTTCTTTGAGAATAAGCAAAATTTGATTAATTGTTTTCATAAGTATTAGTTTTATTATGTGTTAATTAAACCTATTATTCTTTATCCAATTTACCTTTTCTTTGAATTTTCAGAGTGTGGTGGTAAGGCAATGCTGATTATCCAGAAGTCAACTTGATTATTTAGACTCTGTCAACCTTTACTATATCATGTTTTAATCACTATTCTTTCTTGACCTGTGTAAAATGTCCTTTGATCCTCCAGTTCTGCCCACATAGGATTGGAGTCATAATTCCCTGTGAATCTTGGTAAAATTGGTTTTGTATCTCCTTTGCTTATGTTCTGGCCCTCTATTTTTCTCTACTACTGCAAATCCTGTTTTGAGCCTTTGCATTAAATTGCTTTGCAATCATTCTGTGCATATGTAAGCAGTGCCCAGAATGATTTACTCGTTTCCCTGTACACAATAACAGAAAAAAAAATATTTAAAAAGTTTTTTTAAACACGTAGGCAAATTCAGGCCAAACCTTAATAACAATATACACAAATGCCCCAGAAAATGGTTCCAGAACTCAACTCACCTCACTGGCTGTGCAGTTGGATAAACAAGTTCTGTTATCAGCTGCAAGGTAGAAGTTGGTCGGACATGCACAGGCGTGGGTCGTCCCAGGGGATAAAAGGCACAAATGGC
The DNA here is from genome assembly GCA_026225945.1 of Cricetomys ansorgei. Lineage (NCBI taxonomy): Eukaryota > Metazoa > Chordata > Mammalia > Rodentia > Nesomyidae > Cricetomys > Cricetomys ansorgei. The sequence continues at coordinate 10,110,929 of JAMJFZ010001360.1, forward strand.
TGCAACCACCATTGTTTACAGTGCAGAGATGTTTGGAGACTACAGATGAGAAAGACACAACAAAATAAAATTACCAAGACTAGTGCTGTAACATAAGGTTTGAGACTGAACTTTCAATTACCATAATTTATAGTTATTAAAGTTATGGATAGATTTTAAAAATGCTATTCAATCTCTGATTTATTTAATTTTAAATGCTTTCTACAAAAATAAGCATGTTAGTTAAAAATAATTTTGCCATCAGAAACATAAATAGACTGGAAGCATTTGGGATCAGGAAATACACACGTTTAGAGATATAAATGTATAATAAAGCAATGAAATAATGAGCTACAACAAAAAGCATGAATTTTTCCTTTTAGTACAGAAAAGTGATCAAACCTGAATTCCATAAGGTCTGATAGAAGCCTATGAATCATATTAGTTACTTGCAACTTCAGAATCTCAAACTACTGAAATAGAATTCTTTCTAGCCAACATTCTAGAAACTATGGCCCTGGAGTTCTACAGCAAAGAATTATTGTAAGGATATAATTTTCACTTCTCTGACTACATGCATTGTGTCAATCTCAGCTTAATATGATTTTAACAGATCAATTATTTTTATGCTATTATTGAGCTTCCAATCATATACTGCAACAGTTGTAGTTGATATGAACTGGATTTATTATATAAAATTAGGCTAAATAATGGAATCTAATAATTTTTATCAAGAATGAAACTACTTAACATTGAAATAATAAAAAATGAAATGATACTGGAAGATGTTGATGCATTATGGAAATCATGGAAAGAATAATTACCATCAGGTTGTCTATAAGAATGATACACCTGGATATCTGTGATGGCATGCCATGAGTTAATCAGTGTGAGTCTGTCTGTTCCCGAGGTTTTATGGACACGGCTGAGTGACTTGGTTTTCCCATCAGTCCAGTAGATGTAGTCTTCAAACAATGTTAATGCAATCACCCCTGGAATATCTTGATTAGGGACTGTAATAGGAGATGGTAAAATTAATGTTTAGTCTTGGATAACTGCCATGTAAAATATTCAATACTACATGGGCTGCCAGACATTACTGCTACAGAACTTCTTGTGAATAATTGCTGTGACAACCTGTCAGGTTGGCAAGGTTCTTTATTACTGCTTAAGAGAATGCAGAATTGGACACTGGGGTTCACTGTGCTCAAATTTAGCTTGGTTGAACAACGGGGAAGAAAATGAATGTGATCCAGCTCACAATTAAAGCAAGGGTGCTTTAGCAGAAACAAATAGCACCTGACATTTAAAATTTAAAATAAAGAGATTATGTGTGTGTGTGTGTGTGTGTGTGCGCGTGCGCACGCATGCACGCACGTGTGCCTGTGCCCTGATTTTCATCCTCTTTAAAGTTAAATGTTTCAAAGATGAAATCTTTGAAAACAGAATGCTATAAAATTGCTACAAAAGCTTTTTAGTTTATTTATATCATTGAGATTTTATGATAATATTTACCTAAGAGTGATAGAAAGATATTTTAGATAACAATTTACTATGAATATAAAGCTATTTAGCTGCTGATTAAAATTACTTTGTAATTATGACTTTCTTTATAAAAGAAGAATTTAAATGTAAGCCCTCGATTGACCAATGTGGTTTTTTTATACAGGACATCCCAAAGTCCTAGTGGCAAGTAATTATAATAAATCCTTTGATGCTGAATAAGTTTCTCTTTTTGTGATGAGAGATCATTTATCACGTGTTTGAATGCTTCAGCCTGAAAATAATCTGTAAATATTAATAAATTTTTCTTTCTGCTATTGATTTCTTAAAGCTATCAAATAATTAAGTTCAGGAAAACGAAACTTTCAGATCTGTACAAACATTCTAATAATCTTGGATATTAGTTATCAAATGTTCTATGAGAAAATTACTGATGCAAAGGGCACAACTGCTCCAGCAATACCTTCTTTTTAATTCATCACATTTTAATGACTGAAAATTAATGTTTGACATATTCATTAGTAACTAAAAAAAATCAAAGTTTCAATACAATTGACCATGTTTAGAGAAGTTTAAGGCCTCATTTTAAAGTGCTGGGTAAATTTGTGCTGTCAAAAACAATTAGATGTTTTAAAACTCTGATGTATTGTTTTTAAGATAAATCTAATAGAACCTGAGACTCACTATGATTCAAGATCTATCAAGATCTTGAATCTATCAAGATTCTATCAAGAAATTCATCTGAAAAAGATACTGTGTTCATGAAGAAGGTAGAATTCAAGAAACATTTTGACATTTTAGGCATTTTGGATCTTATCTTGATGTTAATTTCATATGTCCCTGCAACTTAACTCTCTGTGTACTTGTATGGACATTGGACATATCTTTAAATATGATGAGGTGAATTGGGTAGAAAATGAGAGCATACTTAGCCATAGAGAATAACATGTGAGCTACTTATAGAAATTTTTCCCTTCTACTTCCTCTGCAGTATAAATTCAATTTAAAAAGCTAAAAGTGCAAAAAAAATGTTATTGGGTGAATCATAGTGATGGGTGATAATTATGAATGCTTCATCAGCATGTATAGGTTGGGAAACTTTAAAATAAGGCTGCAGAATATTTGGAATGCTCACAATCATTCAATTTATATCTCTTCAGAGTCAAAGGAAGTAATTATATCATTAAGTGTAGGCTCAAAAGTTAATCATCACTTTAAACTCTCAGTCTACTGAGAGCCAATTATCTTCTGTAGAAAGATGAAGTTGTTGTGAAAATTGACCAATTACCATTTTGAAAGTAGCCCAATCTTACTAATTACTCAGAACTGTCACTTATCTCTACTGCTAAGTACACGGGTGCTTCAGTATTAGCCTAACATTTCTTTGTGCAACAAACAACTTTCAGTTCCAAGTACAAACACTATTGACGCAGAATAGTATGTCAGTGGGGTAATAACTTTATATAATGTATTTCAATTAATATCGCCAACAATCTATTATGTAGTATTACTCTCAGTATTTCATTGGACAAAGAGAAGAGGTGTTCAAAAAGAATATGCAAATGCAATGGTGTTTGAGTCTAAATCCAAGTTAAGATCCCAGCACCCACACTGCTCTTAAGAAGATAGACCTGACAAACCAAGAAAATCAAAGGGTTCACATCATTAGCTACAGCTTAAAGATAGCTTGCTTAATGACCTGACTTCCCTGTGTTATAATGATCTCCAGATGTGGGCAATTTACTGGACAACCGATTAAGCATGATGTCATCAGAAATTTTTATTATTAAATAGTCACCATAATCTCATGGACTTCAGGGGATACAAAATGGCTCAGTTCATAAAGATGCTTACCACCAACTCTAATAAACTGTATTTGATTTTCTGGACCCAAATGGTAGAAGAGGGAAACCATAAGGATAGTCTATGACTGTGTATACACACACACACACACACACACACACACACACAAAATGAATAAATAAATGTAAAAATTAAATCTGATATTGATACATTTATTAACACTAACTTAATGAAAAATCAGTATGTTTAGCAAAATAGTCATGAATTCAGATCAAAATGAAGAGAGTCCATTTTCTCAGTGTCTAACTTTTTGTTCAAATTTCCTGTTTGACAATAAAAAACAGAACTGACACTGCTGTATAATCAAACTCTAAGTCCTCCATTTGGTAAATGTGCTTTTTTCTCGAACACTATCAAACACACGACTATGAACAGAGAAAATGAATTCAAAGCACCAACATATGTTAACAAGGGAAAAACTAGTCTAACCCATCTGATCTGAACATGCTTATTAAGCTGGTCTTCTGAGGGATGAGGACACTCCCACAAGGTCACAAACAATGTTAACAGAAATCAAGCAAAACATAGAAAATCAATATGAATTAACCCCAAGCTCTTCATTGTGAGGATTCATCTGTTGTGCCTGGATCTCCCCAGAAAGGGTTAAGTGTTTATTTACACTGTGGTGAAAATGATTGCTGTATATATTAAGTACTAAATGATAAGTAGGAATAAATAAATGTTGTATATCTTTTTCCATCAACATCTAAGACTTCAATCTACACTGATTACATAAAACATATTTGAATTATACACTGAATATTTCCAAACAAGAAACTAGGCTGATGGTCAGTGAAAAAAATAATTACTTACTTTTGCCTATTTATTTTCACACTTCGCACATGCATATAAAGATTTATGTATGCACACACATATTCAATGTGTATGTGTATAAATGTAAAATACCTTTAACCACAACACACACACACATACACACACACACACACACACACGCATATATACACATCAGAGCAACAAGGAAGGTATTTTACAATGGAATTTGACAATAAATTGAGCTGACAAACTATCAGCCCAGAATGTAAAGTTACAAGAGGAACACTGAACAAATTCTAAAAGGGCAATGTGGAAGAATTTAATAGCAAAATACCAATGCTTTTTCAAGATTATGTATCTGTCCATTTAAACACAAATGTAATATGCATGGATGTCTTTTATAAGACTCCATGGCTTAATTAAGAAAAAAGTCAGAAGAGTAAATTTAAGAAATCTTTTATTTTTATGCATTTGGGAGCCATACAAAACAGACAGGAAAATTAAACTGATAGATCTGTAGTGCTTATATATTTAAGGCCTATTTTAAAGTGCTTACTGACGTAAAGGTTCTATTTTGCACAATGGCACTGTCTATTGAAGTGTTTCCAGTATTCTGCACAAAAACCAGGCTTCTAATTCTCATTTCATAGACAGTATTTTTTTTCAGAAGACTGGAATTAATATTTGGCAAAAATAGTATCAAAGAAACACTCACTTTGTCATTTTCTCTGTCAGTCAATTTGTAGTGTATCCCGCCATGATCCATAGTCATATTAAATCAGAGAAAAACAGTGAAAAGGCAGCACCAGTGTGCGCATCTGGTTTTGGTGCACCCTTGCTGCTTGACATAGTCTGTCTAGAGTCCTCACTTCTGGATGGCACCCAACATGCTACACAAGTATGTTTCTGGATAGCAGCATCTTAATTTCATATTTTTGCCTTTGACTTTAAATATAAAAGAAGAAAAAGTATAAGAAGGTTTTCCTCTGGACAATCCTACCTTACTATGGAAGGTACATTGTGATGATGGCAGAAATAATTTGACTTGCTGCACTATATCGTGTGCAGACATTCTATATTGGTGCTCTTGTAAGGCTCTTATTTCTCCTGTCGGATTGACTTTCTTTCTTCAAGTGCTATTTTTATTATTTATTTACTTCTTTATTGTATGTGTGTATTGCACAGTGAATGTGCCCATGTGTGTGTATCTGTGTGAATGGATGCAGAGGCCAGAGGACAATATTGGTACCTTCCTCTCTTGCTTTCCACCTTAGCTTTTTGAGACAGCTTTTTGAGACAGTTTCTGACTAAACTGAAGCTTGCTCTTACCTATGCTGGTTGGCTAGAGAGCTAGGAGCTAGAAAGCTCCTGTCCTCCACCTGCGCATCCCCTCAATTTGCTAGGATTATCTGTTATTTAAGTGTTTGTTAGGGATTTGTACTCAGGCACTCTTGCTTTTTTAGCCATTAAGGCATCCCCATTCCTAAATTCCTTTTTCAGATTGTTTCATATCTATGTGATCATTTGAATGTGAACACCCCATAGACTCACATATTTGAATGCTGACTACTGGTTGGTGGAATTGTTTGGGAATGATTAGGGGGTGTGGCCTTGTTAGATGAGATGTATTATTGAGAGTGCACTTTGAGGTGTCAAAAACCCATTTCTACTCCCAAGGAATTCTCTTTCTTTCCACCTCCTTCTTGTGGATCAGGTGTAAGCACTCAGCTACTGCTGCAGCACCATGCCTGTCTGCTACCATGCTACCTGACACAACGGTCATGACCTCTAACCTTCTGGAACAATGAGGCCCAGTAATTTTTTTTACACGTTACCTTTGGTCATGGTGACTGTACAGCAATAAAAAGTAAGTAAGACAACTCACAATCTCTGTAATTTATTACGTAGAAATGGTTATATAGATTTTATTAGGATTGTTTAAAGCAAAACAAAATTAGAGAGTAAGGTCACCACATTTTGCCATTAATTTTATAATGGAATCAAGTTAAAGTAGAATTAAAGACTATAATTGATTTTTTATTATTATTGTATCATTTATGTATTACGCCTTGTGTATTTATTGATTATGACTTATGAATTATTTAGAAATACTTAAATAAAATTACCTACCAAGGTTAAGTTGGCTCTTTCTCTTTAAACTAATACATTTAGAAGACTAATCTCCTAACACTTTTACACTGACAAACCTATCAAATCAAACTTAACTCTGTTCAGTTTCTAATATACTGTAAGACTCTTCCATTACCTTAATCCTAGTCCCATCGTCCTCAAGAGCATGTACCTCTCCGCCTGAAATACTGCTCAAGAACTTTAGCTTTTCTCCTGGAGTTTAATCCATACAATCTATTTTACAATAGGCAGCAAACCTGGGGCAAAAGCAGGACAATTTAAGAAAGGCCCTATATACAGAGAAGTGGACATGATTAAGGTATAGGTTTTTGTGTTATATCTATATCCAGAGTCTCCTAAAAACATAGCTGAGAGAAAATGAGCCACCCAAGAAGAGGAGTGCTCACTGTTAGATGAATTTGGCATAGATAGAAAAAATAGGAACAAATCTTTCAGCTTTTTCTCTTGCACATCATCAAATATCCTATCAATGTTCCACAAAGTAAAGCTAACTTGAATTCAGATACTAAGGAAGCCTGGAAATGTAATTAAGGTGTCAGTCTTCCAAAGGTGTGTAAGGGCAAAACTAGAGCTATCCAATTAATATGTCACTATTTACTATGTTGCTAATGTATGTCTTTCTGATCAAACAAAAACCAATGCCATCCACTGCCTTGGCGTCCATTCAAACTATTCAGCCAGACTGAAATAATAGTAGAGAACATTGCTATTCCCATATTCTAAAATCCCCTGACATAACAATTTTCCTTAATATCTTTCTAGAAAAATATGAACACAAGTATGAAGATAGGGTGTGAATTAAAATAGTTCAAAATAACAACCAAAAAGAATGAGATGAGTCAGAAAATAATTAGCATTAAAAAGTATGAATTGAGATTGAACAAGGACAAGAGAAACACAGAGGCTGGGAAAGAGATGGTAAAATTAGACATGAGGAGAAAGAAGTTTATCATACAAAAGAAAATGAAATAGCCATGACAATGGCCAATAGGATGGAGGAAAAGTATCTTGTTCATAAAGACCAATGAAGAAGAGTGGATAGATGGGAAAATGTCTAGAGAATACTGATCTTCAGAGAATGTGAGCAGAGACATTTATAGATAGCACCACCACAACAATAATTCGAGGTCTAAAAACAAATCTTACCAACAAATGTGAATTTCTCTGTAATGTTATGAAAGAGACAGTAAAGATTAGAATGTGCTAGTTTTAAAAAAATAGGCTTTCCATCTGGGAGGCAATGGTGCATACATTTAAACTCAGCATTCAGGAGGCAGAGATAGGCAGTTCTCTGTGAGTTCAAGGCCAGCTTTGTCTACAGAATGAGTTCCAGGGTTACAACAGAGAAAATCTGTCTCATGGTACAATTCTTCAAATATTTAAATTTTACATTAACTTTAATACAAATGCTTGTGAGACTCGAGATATAAAGACATAATTCTCTCCGTTGATATGATTTTACCTTTTATAAAAAGTCCCTTTTTAATATAATTTATGCTATTTTCCTAGAAGCACACCGAGACTAGAATTCCTTGTAATGGTTTTAGTCTACTACTTTATGGGCTATGGTTTGTATTTTTAAAATCTTCACACAGAACACCCTCCTCACAACACAAACTAGATCCTCAGTGAGATTCTTAAATGACCACAGAATTTAGGCTGTGACTAAACCTCAGTGTTTAGTCCTGACACTTGGAAATGATGAGACTCCTCAGGAGTGGGGCTCACAGTATCCTTTATATCAATGGGGAGAGTCAACTCATGGCATGAGATGTTTTAGTTTATCCATAATATAAAAGACAACTCATTGATGAACTACAGTTTATAACTATATTCAACATCTATGTTACTCATAGAAATTAATTACTATAAATTCCAACATGTGAGTAAAATATGTGCACAACCATCTCATATATACAAGATTACAGTTGGAAACAAACCGAAAAATAGAGAAAAAACTACTACAACAATAAAGAAAATCTTAATATCAGAAATACCATCTTATCACTTATACTTTGTTACTACACAGTACATGTTAGCCTTTTCTTTGGCAATACACCAACTTCCTAATATATCTTGAGTTAAAGAAAATGATTAATAGAAAATGGTAACTAAATCTGAATTCATGACCTCCACTACAGAGTTAGAATGAATTTTTGTTCAGAATAGAATTTTCTGGTATTAATTTTCTTTTCATTGGTAGAAATGGAATCTCTCTCTCTCTCTTTTTTTTTGGCTACATAGAACATCATTACTGATGTTTCTTTCTGGAGGCACTAATCATCTGATTTTAGTGACAATCAATTCAGGGAAAGGCAAAAGGGCTTAAATTGAGTGAAAGGAATTACTAAGACTTACAATTTTCCCTGGAATAGTTTGGAAATAACAAACTGTAACATCAAACTCCCCTGACAGAACAGAATGGTATGGTCTCTTTGAGATAAGTGATGTCCCTTCAGTCATAAATATGACTTTCTTATGTAACAGCATTAAATACTGGCCTTTGGGAAGTAGTTACATTTTAAGGACCCTATATCTCTAAATGGGATGGTGTTCCTGTAAAAGAAGGCTTGGAGAGTTTCCTTCTTCTTCCCTTACATGGGTGTACATGAAGGACTGCGTATGAAGCAGAGCATTTTGGATGTCTCATATTCCAACACTAAGGTCTTGAACTTCCCAGCCCATAGATTGGGAGAAACAAGCTAGTATTGTTTATAAAATGATACATATGGAAGATTTTGTTCCAGAAGCGGAGATAAATTGAGGCATTCAATAATATCTATTTTAAGTAACATTGTTATTTTTTCCCTCTTCTAAAGAAGTAAACAAACCCAGGATTTGATGTGATATAAACTTGATTGCAGTTATGTTCTTTGTATTACAGGCTTTGCTATGCTTGCTTATTACATATACTGGAAGCTATCATTTAAATAGACTTTAAAGAACTCAAGTGGACACACTTTTATCTATGTGTACACTTATGTACATTCTATCCCTTGCTAATTTTCTGTAGAAGAATGAAATGCATTTAAGCTTTGGCACTAGACAGATCTCAGTTAAACCAGATTCTCTTGATTTTGAGCCATGTGACTTTGGACTAATTGTTTAATTTCTTATGTAACTTCATTGATGTAAAGTAAATTTCATGGCACTTGATGGGATGATTATAGTAGAATCTGTAGTCTTGAACAAAATAAGACTGAAATGAATGGATATGTTTATAAGAGAGACAGTTATGGTACTTGGATATCTTGTAGAATGTTTATAACATGATCACTCAAAGTCAAATAAAGAAATAAATATATTTCAAGCTATCTAATATAATGCTTAAGACTTTATATTTTTAAAAATTATTCCAGTGTGTTATTCACAGTATGCTATTTATACATGTAAATTCCAGAAAGCTAGAAAAATGGATTTTGAAAGTTTTTCGTGCTACTAAAGTCAGTGTATCTCTCATCAAAAAAAAAAAAAAAGAAAAGATTTTGTGATTCTGTAAGTTTACTTTGGTGTATTTAATTCTTAAAGACTGAATAAATATATGGAAATCTGATAGTTATAATACCGAGGCCCTTTTTTTCCACACTAGAAGGATAGTACAAAATTGAATACCTAGTACGTACAACCCTATTCCTTCCACTGTTAAGTTTGCTGATTTATCCTATTTAGCAGATAAATTAGTATTGAACATGACACTGTATCTCTATTCTTCTAGTTAGAATCACTTCACATGTTTTCTCCTGAAATATTTTAACGGTGTTTAAATTGATTGGACTTCCAGAGTCATTCATTTTCTATGCTGCTGTCAAAACTAATAACAGCATTCTGTAAACTAAACAACACCAGACAACATGACTTTCTATGACCAAAAAGATAGTTACTAAATTACAAAGTATAAAAGGCATAACAAAATATGGCACCAATTTGTTCTTGATCATCTGTTCCATTACCTACTGTTTCTATCGCTTTCAGCCATAGACAAAGCCTCTAATAGCAACAGTGTTTCAAGATTCTGTTATACATGCTACGTGCCATTGTTTCTGTATGGTGAATGCTCCATACTTGCCAATGTAGGTAAGGGTGAGCCCCCCAGAACCAACAGCTGTCTGCACTGCAAAGTATTCACTACACCTGTTTCCATTTCTATAATCAGACTTTTATCTATAAATTAGTTTTTTCAATTGATGTTTGAAGATAGGAACTTATTCATCTTCATAATTCTAAAGTTTAACATAATTCATCTCTCAAATTATCAGTCATTGTTTGTGGAATGAGTGAATAAATGATTTGGAAAAAATCTGAAAATAAATACCTATATGAATCAATGGATGAGTAATTTAAAAAAACTTATAATTCAAGAACATTCTAATGTTTTACGATATTGTATTATAATATTAACATTTTATCATGTGTTATTTTATGAAATAATATCATTTTAAATATACTCTATTATATATGCTTAGATGAATCTGAGTGTGTGTGTTTGTGTGTGTGTGTGTGTATGTAGGTTAGGAAGAGGTGCACATGACTAAACTAGATTACAGTTTAATATTCCTAGGATAGCATATTAATTAATACATTGTGAACTCTTATGAAATGTGTCAGGCTCCAAGGTATTTGAGTTGGGCAAAGGACTCTAAATTGGAAGGAGCAGAGAAAGTCAAGAGAACAGAACTGGGCATGTGTGCCTTGATGCATCTGTTCAAAGAACAGAAAATAGAAGCCTCAAGAGGTTCGTGAATATGACAAACAATAAAAAGTTATTTTGTTGGGTTGCACTGCAGTTGATGGAGTGTTTGCTCAGTATGCATGAAGGCCTGGTCTCGAGTCTCCAGCACCATATAAACCTAGAATGTTTGCCTATATCTGTAATGTGGCTGGCTATATAGACATTGACATCTGAAGTTCAAAGTCATCCTCAGTTACCTAGCAAGTTTCAGTTCAAAGTGATATATGTAAGACTCCAATTCAAAGATAAATAAATAAAAATAAAGAATGCTTTACTTACAGAATTATTTTTTGGTTATAATTGTGTAAACTTGGAGGAACAAACGCTTTTTTAAAGCATAGAGTTTAAGGAATACTATTCCTCATTATTAAAACTTGGTGTATGAAAGAAAATGGCTCAGAAATTTTTGTTACTCATCTCTCACATTTCTTTGTTAGATTAACATGCCTAGCCTAATGGGCTTGGCTTTCTATTTTAACAACATAAATACGTAAGAGAATTAACAATTGTCAGGTTAAAAGGAAAATGTGGTTAGTGAAAGACAACACTCAAATTCATAAAAAATATATTTTGCATTTCAAATTGGACATCCTCCCCATGGATACAGCAATCAAAGTCATCAGTATAAATACAAACATGAAACCTCCCTTCCACTGGCTATGGAGTTAGCTTAATTCAGACATGATATAGTCATCACCTCATTAGGAGGTACCAGGTAATTATAATCCTGTACTCAGGTACTGGAAACTAAGCGACTCAATAAATATCTCAGTAGTCTTTCTGGGAGAATCTTAAACAGAAAATATTTCTTGAGACAACAGATTTTTCTCTTTACTTCTCTTCCTTTTCAAATTTCAAACTATTTTTTGTTTGTTTGTTTTTTCTTTCAATACATGGTTTTTCTGTTGCAACTCTGGCTGTCCTGGAACTCACTCAGTAGACAAGCTGGCCTCAAACTCACAGAGATCTGCCTGCTTCTGCCTCCCGAGTGCTGGGATTAGAGATGTAAGCCCAGCTTAAATCATTTTTAAATTTAGCAACACCATGATCAGCTAATATTTCAATAAAATATATCATTTTTAAATTTTATGGGTCATTTCACTCTGCTGTATGTGTGTCGCTACCCATGGTCACTACCAAGACCACTAATGCAATGGATAATTCCATCTTAATGTGTATTTGGTTTCAAAGTAATTCTTTCAGAGGATTAGTCAGCAACATGCATGATCTATTTTTAAAAAACACATCCAGAGTATATAGTCAATATTTTCTAATAGATCTATAATTTTACCTATAAATATTTAGTATTCAAGTGTCCATAGTTCAACATAGTTCAAAAGGCAAACATTTTATACTACAATATATTTTTGATACACAACAGAATAAATAGGTGTATGTGCTTTACTATAGAGTAAAGTTTAGCACAGAATAGGATAGTTACAGAAGTCTAGTATATTTTATAGATGTAAAAATGTAGGCTCAATATTCGTAGTTACAGATAATAATTTTTTTTTTCCGGGCAGGGTTTCTCTGTTGTACCTTTGGCTGTCCTGGAACTCACTCTGTAGATTAGGCTAGCTCAAACTCACAGAGATCTGTCTGCCTCTGCCTTCTGAGTGCTGGGATTAAAGGCAGGTGCTACCACTGTCCAGCGCAGATAATACTTTGAATTATATCAACCTATGACTAAAAAGAACATTTGTATCATGTTTGCCCATATTTCTCTTCTTTACTGAAGCTTTACCTATCTAATGCCTACCTAATAATTCTCTCATCTTCATCTACTTTTACTTCATATGCAGTTCTCTGTTCATAATTTCCCCTTATATCAAATTCCATTTGCTATTTGACATAATTTTTGAAGCTAATGCATTATAGAAATTATAGAAATTGAAAATTGATATGATGAATTATATTTGAATTTATACTATTTACTGAATGTTATGATGTAAAAGCTGTTTGTTGTTACTGTAGTATATAATTGTACACTTAACCATGTGCTAATTTTATTTCCTTGAAGTGTTACTCAACTCCCTATAAAAATTTTTACTTACTTTCAACTTTTGAAGAAAACTCATTTCAAAATAACTACAATAAAAACCCTCTTACATTTCCAAACAAATCTATTTTCCAAGATTTCATATATATATATGTGTGTGAAATATATGAAATATATATACATATATTGTAATTTTTAGCACATGAATCTATTTCCAATTTTATAAGATTTTCATAAGGAGTATAATATATAACCTTAAATTAAGAAATGTGTTTGATGGAAAAATATTTAAATTAGTATTTTCTGTACTTTTTAGTACTGACTCATTTATGCTCTGGACCAACCTTTGTGTCTATGAGATCCATCCATGTTGCTAAATTCAATGTGATTTTCATCAGCCCAGTAGAGTCTACAATTGACATAATCTATTGTTAGTGCCACCGGTCTAGAAATCTTGGTTTCTATGACAACACTCTGATTGGTTCCGTCCATTCCAACACGGCCAATGTGAGGGTATTCACAGCAGTCAATCCAGTACAAATACCTGGAACAAAAATCAATAGCTATTTTGTTGACCAACGTTGCTGGAGTTAAACATCACACAATATTTACATTTTGTTTCACTGTTTCCCAATTAATTCTTGGTGTATCTCTGAACTGCAGTTCTCATGGCGTGTTTCAGTGTAAACTTTTCTTGGTTTTTTGTCTTTCAATTTAAATATATAGCACTGCTTGAAATATTCATTTAACATTAAACATAAGCTCTTATTCATATATAAAAACATAGATAATGAGATTTATTTACACTTTAAAACGTATCGGTGCCTAAAATTAATGGATATAAATGTGTGAAAGTTATCTCTACTGGGAGAAGAATAAAACTACCAATTCTTATGACAACCATTTACTTATAGTTTATCTGCCATCAATCTATGTACAGTCAGTTTTGGCCTCTTACAAATTTAATTATAGAAGTTATTTCATTGGTTTGAATGAACATTATCCATTGATAACCACTATAAAGATATAAATACTAATATTTGCATGATAAAAATCTGAAAATTTAAATTAACTGGATTGCCACTCAAACTAGCTACATTGCAAGCCTACAAGAGCCACATGTGTCTCTTAGGCACTGTATCTCACAGACATGGCAATCATGTCAGTCATCACAGCTCATTCTACCTTACAGTAGGTTTAAATTACAATATCAGAGGGACTGGGACAGACAGTGGGGAGGAAGTAGGAAAATAAAATTGATATTGATATTGTTGGTACTAATACTAATCAAGCTGAGTTAAATATAAATACTGCACACTATGAAATAAAAAAAACAAGCAACATGTTATGGAGAAATTCCTCTGTATTAAACAAATTTTACTTGAGTCAGAGAAATCTCATCATCATAGACATATTCACGATTAAATGGAATAAACAAAAATATTGGATATGAAAGTCATGTTTTTGAAACTATTAACTGAATTATGAATTACAAATGGTTTAAGTTCCATATAAACACCATTCTAAGCTTTTATCTGTATTGCGATTGATTTTTTGCACTAGATCAAATTTTGACAGTTATCATTGGCTTGTCAATTGGAAAAGGGTTATGCCATAGAAAATTTTATCTGTTTAATATTGTCTTCAGAAGCTCTGAAGTCCGCAAGGTCTGAAATTCTTGACATTTAAGCCCTCCTTTAATTCAGGTGCTTAAATATTTTCTCCCAATCATTCCTCACTACTGAAATGTGTGGACTCAGTTCCAGTCAGGTTCTGATTATAATTTTATGGTTTTCGTATTTTGTTTTTTGTTTGTTTTTTGTTTGTTTTTGCTTCTGGGCTTTCATCATGCCCTTTGTCTAACTTATACGTATTTAATTAAAAGATATATTTGTGACCATGCAATTCAAGGTTTCCCATCTGCTCGCCACAATCTATTCTTAATTGTTTTAGTTTATACTTTCTCGGTAGAAGAGATATATTTGAGAAATGCTTTAAAAACATCATGTTTTCAGCGAAACAGAGTTCAGAACCTGACTGTATTGCCTGAGATAATGAGGCTCTAAAAGGACATGAAAGCTCTCTGCTGTTGTTAGGTGCCTATAGGCAATGGTATCTATTTTCCTATCAGTTCACAGGATTAGTGTAAGAATACTCAACAAAATCACTTCGCTTTATTACAGATATAGATGAGCAATACATGATGATTTAGGGCCCCTTGGCTCACAATCAGATAACCCTTCTACATAAGTCAATGATAGAAAATGTCTAACACACCTTAACACGCTTCTTAAACAGATGGAAGACTTTATAGTGAAACAATTCCTTGATTCCTCACTATGTAGCAGATAACTCTCAACATTGGGGGATAAGAGTCAAAATGAGTCAAAATTTGCCTTCAATGGCTTTGAACTGAATTCAGTAATGTGGATATAAAAATATTAAGACAGAATTATTTTACAATTAGAATAAAAAGAATGTATGCTAATTGAAGAAAATTTTTAAGGAATTTTGCTCACTTGATCCTGAAAGTTATTCTTTAAAATTAGCTTTAAAATGCCTTTGTTAAATGCAGCCTTGTCTTTCAGATTTTAGAACACAGCAAAACTTAACTGCAGAATTTGAGACTGTTTAATAAGGCATCACCTTTTTGGGCCGTTATGGTCATGTGAATCACAAACTCAGTCCATGATATTACGTATCTATAATTTGTGATAGTATTGTAATTAGAATAAGGACTATGGTCTCTAGTAGGTTGCAGATTAGCATCTTCTCAAAGAAGCAGTACATGGAGCCTTACAGATGCAAACCCTAGAAATAGTTTGCTTTCATTCAAATCCCAAATCTACCCATGAATATGTGAACCTAGATTTTATTAATCCTCATGAGTCTAAAATTTATCAAATGTTGAAAAAGTCAATACTAACTTCTTTTTATGGAGGCATTACAAAACGTATAGGAGCTAATACTTAAATTTAGAACCTCTAACACTGTACATATGGCATGTATGAATAAATATGCTTTTGCATTAATAATACTCACCCAGTAGGCTATTTGTTATATCAGATTATGACTGTACTACTATACTATTTTAAAGGGTTTCATGTATCACTTGACTTCCTAAACTAAATATCCGTCAGTCAGAAAAATATTAAGGAAATCTCTATTGTATTGAACGAAGGAACCATTGCACTTGAGTATAAGTGCTCCTAAAAGGATCTCCTGTTGCCTTCTGATGGTAAAGCATCTTCTCCTTTGGATATATAAGAAATATTTAGTACACATGTATTTTTCAAAATTTTCAGTTAGTCTCTTACAAGCAAAGCTGGCATTTCACCTTTGTAATATAACCTCAAGATAATTACCTACATGAAAAATGTATTGATGGTAATGAATATGAGAATCAATTCATCAAAGAAAATGCTTAGAGTTCCAAATTGTGCCAGGTAATAAACAATCTTTCTACAAGACCACATAAAAAATTCTTAGCTCCAAATAGAACTTCTTCCACCATGTATAAATATGAAAAAAATATCTGCTTGTAACCATGACAACAGACTCTGTGGTCTTGGGGAAGTTTTCAGTGGTTGTTTGAATGAATTAATTTTGAAGTCTCACAGGCTTATTGTTTTTCCCAGAATTCAGGTAATGAAATTAGAGAAGTTTCTTTACCCTAAAGCTTTAAATCTGAATTGTAAAAATAATCATGTGTGTTCATTTCTTATGGATTATACCTAAATAAAAACATACTGAAGCCAACTATTTTATTACTTTAAAATTAGTGAGAGAAATATGTTAATGGAACTGCAAAGTTTATCGAAATATTTCTTTGCTTTGCACACAAAATTAGAAATCAAATTTTTATCTTAACATCTCTTTTCCTGAGAGCAAACATTCCTTCCTTTATGAGCCTTTTCTTTGAAACATATAGGTCATTTCCAGTTCCCTATGTATTTGCTTTTGCAGAGATACGCGTTCACATTTCTAGAGCTATAACCCCATACTCTTGTGTATATACAATTTCCTGTTTATTACCTGCTCCACAGTGAGTTTAACAGAAATGATAAGGGTACTGTGGCCTTTAAGCTATACATACTCACTTTCTAGATAGAAAGATATAGCATTTAAAATAAAAGGTAGGTCTATAATCTTCAGTGTTCAATCTTTGGTGTCCATATAGACACGTTTAGGAAATATTTTACACAGGAAATGATACTTCTGATGTTCTTAGAAATTTTGATATTATTACAACTGGATAAACACAACATATGAATATTTTCATTCCATTAGGTCTATAGTCAGGCATTTTTTTTTACTTGTATGTCTCTCTCTATATTTCCCACATTCTTGGAAGGAATGACATAAGCTAAAGTGTATAAGTATAAAATAACCCTTCCAAAATGATTTACATTATCATCACATTTATTGGCAATAATGTATGCAGATGCAGGGAATGAAATGCATCTTTTTGAAGTTCTCCTTATATATTTAAAATTTAGAATGACACATGCTATTATTTCAGCAGGTAGTTAATAGATCATTAGAAAAATTAGCTAAGCAAAATATATTTTTAGACATAAAGTATGGTTTTAGCTCACTGGAAGGGTTCTGGGCAATGTGTTTGAGGCCTGGCATGTCAAACAGTAAGTCATGCTTTTAATGATTTAAGCAGTGTATTACAAATTCATCTTGCAGACTACCCCTTTTATTAAGCAAAATTTAACTAACTATTCTGATGGGAAAATGCAGGACTTGTGTGGCTCAAGTTCTTCTTCTTCCTTTTTTTTTTTTTTTTTTTTTTTTTGCTGTCTGTTTGTGTGGGTGTTTCCTGGAAGTCATAGTCTTAAATGCTAATGTGATATAGTAGAAACAGTTGGGACCACAGCTTGGAAACTGAACTAAAATCCCAGATTAATGTTGCACAAACTAAATGCTTCTGAGAAGTACACATAACCAGTTTGAGGTTGAATGTTCTTATATATATATAATACAAGAAAAGTCATAAAAATAATCATATCTTTCTCTGAGGCAAATTTAGAAAAAGCCCTAAAATGTCTCTTTGAAGTTTGTTTGTTTCATTACGACAAATAGGTTAGTGATCCCAAGGTCAACTCTTGACTTACCTTTTGTCAAATCTTGGGAAATAGTTTACACCTCTCCACAATATATGAGGTTAGTTGGCATCCATAAAATATGAGGTTAGTCACAATGGCATATTTAAAGCACATGAAAATCACAGGCGTTATATGATGTGGAAAGGCTTAATTGTGTTTTAGCTAATTTTACTAGTTTATATGTCATCAAATTATTCACAAACTTATGAGTGAATATAAGTGGAGTCTAAATTCAGAATATCTGGCCAATATTTACTGATATGCTCATAGAAATGGCCATTTATAACTGGTTTTGGTTTAGTTAAATTTATTTTAAGCATTATGTTGCTATAGTATAGAAAATATTTTAAAGTATAATAAAATTATTATGTAAAACTACATATTGAAAAACTGAAATGTGTGCATCCCCATGGAAACATTAACACAATGATAATCTTGTCATTCCACATGGCATTTGACAGATGAATATTTAAATTTATGCTACAAAGTACATTATGGCACAATAATTTACCAGATGTAAACATGAAGGACACAAAGCAGAGATAGACTATATTAGCAATAACTAAAATCTAATGGTTGCTAATGTATGATGAATGCAGTTACTTGGAAAAATATACTTAGTACAGTGAATTGAGAGCACTACACTAATCTTCTATTGGCTACTCTGAAGGTGTCCTATTTTAATTTCTCTAAATTTGCTATTTTAACAAGCATGTAAGGTAAGTTGACCTTGTACCTAAGTAATTTTGAGCATGTAGTTATGCTACGTTATAGTGCAAAAATAGAAAGTCATGCATTCTGTACCTATCAAAACAACATAATTGGAAGAGAATGAAAATGGTCATAATTTATAGATTTTTCCTATACCCATCTTACAGCTTTGACACATTAATGGGTGTGACTGGCTGGTCAGAAATGTTTGCAATGTGTTCTCCATCCTCATGTCCAAGCACCAATCTTTTCCATGATCCTCTGCTTTTCTTCTTGAATGTATTTGATGATGTAATGTCATTTACTACCTATGACTACCAATTATGTCTTCTCTTAAGAGTATTGCTTATTCTTTTTTTATAGCTTTGACAAAATAAACACTGAAAATCATTTTAGAGTCTTCTGTGGAAAAGGGAACTTTTCCACAATTTGAAGCATCAATGTCAGTAAAGTCTATTTTGTTTTACTCATTGTATCGATCTCTTAGAAAAAGAATCTCACTCAAATCTTTAGAAAGCAGATATTTTTAAAAACAACATATTTTTTGTTGTTGTTTTGTTTTGTTTTACAGCTAAGGCTATACCTATTACCCATGATTGTTAAAAGTTCAACACATTCATATAGTACTTTAATTTTCATGTGATAACCTATAGGACTGCCACAATGGATTTATTCTAAAGCTTTACGATGTTTAACAGTCATACAAACCCGGCTTGGGGATCTAAAGACAGGTCCCTGGGGAACTTCAGTCGTTTGCTAACGAGTATAGTAGGGTACAAGCCATTGAGTTTGGATACTTCAATTATCCTTCTGTCTGTGTCAGACCAATAGAGGTTTTTTCCAATCCAATCAACAGCAAGTGCATTGGGGACAGCAGTATTATGCACTACCTAGCAAAATAAGAATTTAGAAAGTTAACAGTATAAATGGCTTCAATAAGAATCGAGCAATTGTTTCCTGATTTTTATTGAGATACAAAATCCTATTTAAACTGAAGAAATTAAATTTAGGCAAAGAAAATAACAATTTACCACAAAACATTTCTTATTGGAAGGTGCTACCCAATGTGTATTTAGACTTCTAGAAGTTACATATATTTTTACTAAAAAATCACCCGAATAAAAAGATACTCAGTTCATGCACAATTGATGACCTCATTTCATTAGAGCTTATCTGCTAATCCTCTCAACTTTGGGAAAAACTTTCTATCACATTCACATACAAACTACTATTAATATTTAAAAGATGCTGTCATATCATGGCATTCTCCCCACTGTCACAAACCCTCTAGCCTGTACAACACTACAGTAAGAGACGGGCTGTGCACTGTGTTTAAACACAGACAAGTAGAAATAAAATGATTTGCTATCAGTTCTAATCCGTGTCATACTTAAAGAAGCATGCTATCTTTTAAATTGACAGTTCAACAGTAAAATGAGTGTTGAAAGGTGACAGAGACGTAACTTAAAGAACTCAGAGCCAGGCGGTGGTGGCTCATACCTTTAATCCCAGCACTCAGGAAGCAGAGGCAGGCAGATCTCTGTGAGTTTGAAGCCAGCCCGGTCTACAGAGTGAGTTCCAGAAGAGCCAGAGTCAAAACAGAGAAACCCTATCTAGAAAAAAACACAACAAAACCAGACAAACAAACAATCAAAAACAAAACAAACAAAAAAACCAAAACCCAGGTATCTTCAAAATGTAAAAGTAATCATTATTTTAAAAGGTTCTTACAAAAATATACATGATCAAGTTTGAACAATGTAAGAGTCACATATTTTATGAAGATGTTCAAATGTTATAAAAAGAAAAATATTCCCATTCTTCTAGCTATAGTGATTGACCTGCTACAGTCAACTTGTTCCTACTATCATATGCTTCATACACTCATCCTGAATCACAGAAATGCACACTTGTCCATAAATGTACTTTAAGGTTTCAGTGTTTTCAAAATTGTTGCTTCCACAAAGTATAATTACAAAACAAAACAACAACAACAACAAAAACTGATAAACTTTATCTATTTGTAGCTTCTTTTAAAAAATATTTTTATTTATTCATTTATATTTGTATATCTCAGTATCTGCATGTATCTATGTATGTTTTCTAGTTATATGCTTGGTACCTACAGGAGCTAGAAGAGGGTGTTGGGTCCCCTGGAAATACAGTTATAGGCAGTTGCAAGCCACCTTATGTGGGTGCTAGGAACTGATACTGTGTCCTTTGTTAGAGTTCTTGGCAGCTGAGCCACCTCTCAATCTCCTAACAACTTCTATATAAGAAAATTACTGCATACACACTGAACTAATATTTTTATTTAAAACTTATGATAGTATCATTAATGTGGTACCAAATAATAAAGCTAATGAGCTAATAAAGTATTCACAATTGTACACATGTACATTCAACCACTTCCACTTAAGTAAATTTTAGCAGTGCTAAAACTTCCATCTACACTCGTTTATAAATATTATCTAATTGCAAGAAATAATATTTAAAAACACTTAAAAACATTTAAAAAATAAAAAATATTTAAAATCATAAAATATTTAAGAACATGAAAATAAAATACTTCATTGTATATATTTAAATATCTACTTACCTATATGGAGAAAGAATAAAACTATTCCAAACTAATGTTCTCTTTATAGAGTATATTAGCAATGATTTGTTATCAAATAATTTTATATCCTATTCAATAACACCAACAAAATATTCAGTAATCCCATCTATGTAACGTTTTGTTACCTTGATCTCACTTCCATTTAGACACATTCTGTTTATACGACTTCCATTGGGTCTGCTAGAATCAATCCAATATATGAATTCTTCTCTATAATCAAAGTCGATAGCAATAATATTGTTTAATCCCTAAAAGTAAGAAGGAACATGCTTTCAATAACAATTAGTACGTAGCATTTCTATGTTTAGGATCCAGAGAAATCAGCATCTCTCACTGAATATAGATCTTTCATATTGCACTTATATTTGTGATAACTATTTTAAGAACATAGTCTGTTTATATCTTCTTCACAACACAAATGTAAAGGATACACCATTTATTTGAAATAATTCCCAATAAGAAACAAAAGTTTTCCAATATTTACAGTGTTTTAAATAAGCATCAACTAATGTGAAAAACAACCAACTTTTTAAGAGAGAATGTTATAACATGAAATTAGAACTCTGCTTCTGCCAGTGTCCAAACCTTATTGAAACTGGATAAAACGACCTAAAACAAGACCCAAACTATTGAAACTGATTTGGGAAAACATAACATCAAGAAAGCCCAAGACCTTCACAATATAAAACAAACAAAATTTCAGCATTGAGAACAGGAAGTGGACTCCTAACTAAGAAGCTACTTGTAACTGATATCTGCTGGGAATGAAAAAAATAAGGTATCTTCCTCCAATAGAGTGTTACTGGCTTTATCAACTATACTCCAGGGAAACTGCTCATCAACAACCCCCACCACCACTCACACACAGACACACAAGAATAGTTGACCAAAACAAAATGGACTCCATTATTTGAACTATTTCTTTTGATTGGTAATTTCTTCTTTATTGGATCTATGTTTTTTATTTGTTTGTTTTGACTTCTATTCTCATTTTTTTAAGTAAAAGAAAAAGAACATAAGGTTTTATTGGTAAGGAAATGGTAAAGATTGTGAGGTTGTTCGAGAAAGAAAGAATGGAATCCTATCAAAAAATATTGAATGAAAATAAGAGTAAATAAAATCCAAATAAATTAAAAATGAAGCAAAACAACAATTACTGGTGAAGATATGGCAAAGAATACTCCTTTATTCACCACAGTGAAGCCATAAAAGTTGCAGGCATTTCTAACACTAACTCTTGCCCTAATCCCAGCCCTAACAACCTATAAAATTGGAAAGCCATTGTTTTCTCCATAACTGATGGCCCCCCAACATATTTTACATAGTATCCATCTCTTCTAATCTTTCTACTTCATAGCTTCATTATGGCTCTCCAGGCCTTGCAACTTTCTCTTACTAAAGCTCATTTTAAAGTATAACATCATTCTAGCTTAATTTATATGACCCTGAAACTCTCCTTTTTTATTCTTTTCTAACAAGACATAAAAGACCTAGTGAAGCAGAAAGAAATCAGTTAGAAAAACACAGGGCAACAGGGGAGATTAACAAGGAAACAATATGAATAACAACAAAGCATGTATAAATCCCATAATAAAATCATTATTTGTTTGCTAACTCGAACACTTAAAAGAGCTGGGTGGTGGTGGCACATGCCTTTAACTCCAGCACTTGGGAGGCAGAGGCAGGAGGATCTCTATGAGTTCAAGGTTAGCCTGCTCTATAGAGTGAGTTCCAGGACAGTCAGGTTTACAACAGAGAAACCCTGTCTCAAAAAACAAAGAAACAGAACAAACAAACAAAATTTAAAAACAAATAAAATACAGTAAGTTAAAATAAATTAAAATAAAAAAATTGCAACCCTACGACTAAGTCATCAAAAGAAGCATAACTGTTTGCTTTTTAACCCAGACTTATGTCCAAGAATCAGCTATAATACTATTATGAGGCCCATGAAGAACTGGCAGCACAATGGCAGCTCCAGCCTCACATGCATCTCACTGTGCAATTTTGTCTATCTGGAAGGTATTCCAAAGCCAACACTGAAATACAAAGACTTAGGGAAGATATTCAAGATTGCTAGTACAAAGAGAAACACTGGGCTTTGCAGGGGTTTCATTCAACTCCCCTGCTATATTATAGTCTACCCATATAAGTTCAGAACAAAATAGCTCACATAAATACAGTTAGGATAAGTTACCCTTTAACTCCCTCTCCTCTGCTTTAATTCTTCCATCCCTCAAGACACAGTGTCTTGGAATTTTGCAACATATTTTATATGGGCATTCTTCCCAAACTTTTTGAGGAACTGTATTTTAAAATAGAAAAAAAAGTGTCTGCCTATGAATATTTATTGTAAATGATGTCACAAAGCAAAAGATATGTAACATTAATAGGAAAGTTAATATTAAATAAAATTTGTTGTTACAGCATTTTCTGCTGAGGGACTAGAAAAGAACACTCATCTTACTAGGCAAGCTAGAACATTCTCAAGGTGCAAAACCACCTGGATGGCTATGTGATGAATCAGAAAAGATGTAGAAGTGGAATTTCATATTTCTGATGCCCCCTATACAAGATAGTATCTTATTAGCATGAAAATTTGTAGCTGTTCATGAGCATTTAACCTAGGAAGAACTGGATATTTATTCCATATGATGGGAAAGAGAAAAAAAGTCTCCCTTTAGAACCATGGCTATATATTTTGTGGCAAGTAACAAAGCAACACAAAACTCAGATATTAGTGTTTTAGATGTACCCACTATTTTGTTAAGGTATACTGAAGTTTGGTTTTATTTGAGCATTATATTACCAAAATCTGGGCATGTTCTTAGCTTATGAATTGTTCAAATGATTTATCAGGAGTTCATTTCATTCTAAATACTTGCTTAAGCTCATTTAATTATAGTCTCAGTGCTAAAAGACATGTCAGAATTTGAACTACTTATTTCATTTTAAGACCTGAATAGTTTGTTGATATATAGAGGCTATTTTCAATTAGATCACTGATGTCATGAATGTAGAGGAATAGGCCTGTGTGAAAGCTAAGAAGGGTAAATATACCAGGAGTCTATGTGAAGGAATCACATTTGGAGGTTTATGTGATCCAGATGGAATATAGAAAGTTTGTTAAGAATGTTGATACACACCTTTAATCACAGTATTCAGAAGCAGTGGTAGCAAACACCTTTAATCACAGTATTAAGGAGGAAGCTGTGGTTCACACCATTAATCCCAAAGACAGAAACAGAGTATGGAACCAGACAGGAAGTGGATCTCAGAAGTCAGTGTCAGATTGGAAGTAATGTCTGAGATGAGTCAGATTGAAGGGCAGGCAAAGTGACTAATCAGAGGAAGGATCCACAGAATGAGTCAGAAAGAGGACATGACCAGCTCTTACAATAGAAAGGTGAGCTCTCAGCTCAAAGCAGAATCAGTAACAGCAGGCAGTATGAGGCAAGCAGTCTGAAGCAGGCAGACAGGGAACAAAGCACAGGGAACACAGAATGGTCTGACTGAGGAGCAAAGAGGCTGACTGAGGCAGTATGGAGCAATGAGAACTTAGGGAGATACAGTCGGAGAGGCAGCTTGGCAGAAGATGTCAGAATCCGGCCAGAAGAATGAGGCAGTTTGAAGCCAAGCAGAGCAATTCAGAGAATCAGCCAGAGTCAGCAGAGTCAGAAAGGTTCAGATAGAAACAGTCTACAGGCTCAGAAGGTTAGATTGAACAGCACAGTTCAGTACAAACCTGAGTTCAGAAAGAGCTAGTCAAATGGCTTAGTCAGCAGTAAGTCACAGAGGTAGAGTAGACTGTACAGAGGTTTAAACATTTTATATTATACCTAGGCCAGCTTTCCAGTTCCAGGTCTCCAGGCTAGAATCAGTGATTGAATTAACAAAGAATGAAAGGCTTTTACATCAAATCAATGTCTACATCTGGTGAATCAGCATCTACAGCTACACTTGGTAAAGTCCGTGAGATCATCACCATGACTTTATATCTTCATAGAGCTTAATTGCATCAGTATTTACCCTAAAGTTGGAGACTTTTCAGGGAGACCAGAATTTTGCTTGTTTGGCTCTACTTGGGAATAAGCCTTAACAAACATGGTAACTGCAAATTATGACTTCAGTTTCCACTTTTACTTTGAAAGTTCAAAATTGATAGTAATAATATCGTCTTAGATTAATATAGTCTTTTATAAAAATCAAGAGAAGGCTGAATAACAAAGGTTCATACTTTACTTCTTTCCAGGAATCTCTGGGAATTAAACTGGGCTGTGAATAGAAACTATCCAGGAAATGCTAGGATGAAAAAAAAAATGTTTCCTTTTTATTTCTTTTTATCCAGGCTAAATTCTAATAATAACAATATAAACGGCACAGGTCCAACATTTATGCACAATAGCAATTAATATAACAGCCTCTTTTTATTCTGTGTACGTATTATGAAAATGATGGCCTACCCCCACAAAATTACATGTCTTTGGTGATGAGTAAGAAGTATGAGGTGGTGAAAAAATGACTCCATTCAAGTCTTCACTAAGCTCAAATGAATAAAAGTTAAGTCCATTCTTATTGGCACTTCTAATTATGAATTATTACAAACACTAAAATATGGGAATTAACATTAATTATGTGAGCACATATTAAAAACTAGATTGTCTTAGTTAAACTCACTGAGAATATCTGAGCTGACTAGGAAAACTCAAACATCCTAAAGTAATACTGGCATATTCTCCAGACAACTTCTTAGACAGCTTAATAAATTCATGCCTGTAGTATTCAACTTCTCTTTATTCAAATGTCTTCCTCTCCAAATGAATAATGTCTATGGATTAGGATTCTGTGATGGTTTAGCAATTCAGATAGCTGTTGGGAGAAATTTGAACATATTTCTAAATATTATGTACACTGATTTCTGTGTGCACCCTAGTATTTTGTAGGATAATCATTGTACTGGCAGCCTGAAGCCTGGCAGGATGTTGGTTTCTATAGCTGAAAAGGCCTGCTTTCTAATGTAAATAAGAGCTAATCTCCTTTAGCTCAATGTAAACTGAGTGGCTGGTAAAGAAGTCATATGGGTATTCCCACCAGTTGGGAGGCAGCATTAGTTGTGGCCTAACAGCTACTGGGGTAGCTGTCCTATAGCTACCCCACTATAGATGTGGATATAGCTTAAGAGGTGTGACCTGGTCCCTTTTATGTTGGAGGTCACATCACTATAAATGTGTACAGGCTCTGAGATCAAAAGGTTTGGGAGGAGTAAAACCATTGCATTTCTTTAGTCATGCAATTAGACTTCTAAGAGATAGCAAGAAGTGGCTTTTTAAGATAATAAAATACCTTGGCCCCACAGACCAGGAAAAGGAGTTGGAGAAGTAGGCAGAGGAGTTGGAGGATGCCTAGCTGGGCTCTCTGCTGGGGTCTTTCAGGAATAAATGAAAGTATGTGTCATATGTCTTTATTAATATGATGTCAGATTTAATAAATAGCTACAGATCGCTAAATGGAGAGTTTTATAAGAAGAACATACAAATCTATCTCTAACTTAAGGAAGGAATTATCTGCAATTCTTAGTCATGGGCCTCTTCTTCCTTAAATGTAATTAATTTAAGTAATGTCAACTCAAATCCAAATTTATCAAGTTCAGTATAATAAATTAAAGCTGCTAATACAGAGGAATTGAAGCATTTCCAATCTAGTAAGGTGAACATTTTTCTGTAGTTATTCCTTAATGCCCACAGGAAACAGTGTAGTGCTCTCTCTGTAGAATCAAATGTAAAGAACATTAAAACATCCTGGGGTGAAGCCAAAATAAGGTCTGAAAGGTAGGGTTACCCTATGGCTTCCAAGCTGAAAATTGTTTTCATCAAAATCTTATTTGTCTTTCTTGTTTCTGTAGCTGAAGATTTGTGCCCTTTGGTTCAAGTTGATTAATTTAGAAAATTGCATGCTGTTTCTCTCTACAGTTTTGCTAGTATAAAGGCATTGCTAGAATTGAATTGAATAACATATTGGAAAGTTGCTAGATTAATTTTTAATCTAAAAATACATGCTATTAAGCTAAAATTTCTAAATGTTGCATATGAATTTAAACTATAGTTTGCCTAGAACAATCATATTTTACAGTGCATATGCTAAGAAAAATTCTATCTTTCATTATAATTTTATGTAACAAAATTGCATAAGGTTATTATTGACTACAATTAAAATAATACAATTTTAAATATTAGAAAAACGTTCTTCCTAAGCAGGTATATGAAAAATACAAAAATTATGTTTCAGATATTGTTTTTTCATTTATTTGCACAGAGATGAAATTTCAAGAGGTAATTACATTTCACATTTTCTGCATCTTTAGATGCTATTTCTGAAGGAAAAAAAAATGGTTCTGCAACCCAAGAATACTTAAAATTGTATAATGTCAGGAAGAGTTAATGATGATTTTTAAAATGATATATTTCAAGAAACCCTTGGATCAGGCCACATGCAAAGCTTTTCTTTAGTCTTTGGGGCCTGCTTCCTCATTCAGTGGTCACCATTAATAAGCATTTTCCACAGAGACATAGAGTTCTTGTGAATTTTGAATATACACATGCCTTCCACATTTGTATAAATTTGTCTTTAGGAAGCATTTGAAGTCCATTTACACTCAGGTGTTGATGATTCTTAATAATGCAAATGCCAACAAGAACTGAGACTCCACTGAAATGGTTCTACTATATTAAATTGGTTTAAGTGTTGCTAAAAGAAATATCCTGTTCTATTAAAAACATATTAGCCATGAAAGACAACAACAACAACAAAAACCTGTTTGAGTGTCTTGTGCCACAATGTTTGGGAAACTACAGCAAGGAGTTACCACTGAAATAGTTGTTATATAACCCTTTCTGTGGCTCAACCAAGTTTATACATAGATATTTACAATTATTTCCATAAATGACATAGCATGTTATAAAGACCAGGTAGGAGTGAAAAAAGTCTCATTGATTTCCAAGAGATTAAACTAGGAAATCAATAGCTAGTATACCCTGTAAGTGGGGCAGGGTGTAAAATAACCTAAGCACTGTGACACTTCTAATATGCTGTCCACTTTTAATATGGTGTCCATAACACAATTCTCAGCAAGAACTATGCCCTGTCGTCGTCCTCTTCTTCCATTGACATTATAAAGCAATTTGGGAAACTTTGCATATAATAGTCAAAACATTGGTGATGCTTTTTTTTGTTTGTTTGTTTTGCATGCACGAGCTTTATACGTTGAAAGTATCAGGAGCTTTAAGTACACAACTTTGTTGATAGCTGGGGAAACCACACTCACTATCTCACCATTTTAGAGGTGCATACCTGCTTTAGAAGTGTGTAGTTGGAGCCATCTGTGCTAATTTTTCTTATCTCATGTTGATCAGCAAGAATTAAGAAGGGTTCTTCATCTGAAAGCAAACAGAAGACTCTATTAGACATTTTATGCTTGTGGCTTCCTCTTCAGGCTTCTCTTAGTTTAGTTTGTAGCAGTGTACACGGACATACAGGTCCTTTCTGAGTAATAATGGCCAAACTGATTAGGACAGCCATGCTGTCTGTAGGAAAATAAAGCACACACAGGCAGGTAAGGCAGGGAATATGAGTAACTGAAAATGTGTCTCTCAGCTTCAGTTCATTCAGACATTTGATAATGTATTTGGTATTAGAAAATACCTACATCTGTATCGATTTGTATAGAATTTCAGAAAAGGATAACATATAGCGAGCTGTGTTAGAAGCTATGCTAGAGCCAAATATTCACATAGTCGGAAATTCCTTTATGATAATTAACCATTTCTAAGTTCTAGATTTAACTTTTTAAAATTTTGCCACTTCTCGTTATTTTTATTTTTAATTTTCTATACGTTATTAATTATGTCACATATGCTTTGCTGACATGCATCTTACAGATTTTTGAAATTACAAAGGTGCATGACCAAGATGTGTTCCTGTTGAGTATGTTATATGATTTTTAATCTTTAATTTGGCACTAAGTTTATTTTTCATTTAGAAGTAAAATAAATTCTTGAAGAAAAGCAGTTTAAAAGTTTTGCATATATGTTCATTTGAACAAATATGTAAGTAAATCAATATAGTTCATTCGTTTTCATGATATTTAGAAACCAAGAGGGATAGCATTCTCTTCCATGCTACTTACCCACGTTAACATGTATTGGTTTGATCTTGACGTGTGTTATTTTGTCCGAATTTACAAAATTATAGTTCTTGCTTTATTAAAACCACTCTGCTTAGACTAAACAAATGTTTAATATTTTTAAACAGCTAAATTTGTGACATAACGGTACATAGTATCATTTATAATCATTACTACCATTACAAGCTTATGTTTTTCTGTGGCATGTATATATGTATATCTGCATGTGATACAGCAGAGAAGAAAAACCATCACAATGATGGGACAGCTGTGGCAAACGTGATAATAATCAGTGCCACAGAGAAAGCATGCTGGACATAGTAACGTCACTTGTGTACACTCTCAACATCTCAAAAACACTTACTATTTTACAAGACAATAATGCAAACTTCTCTTAAACAGAACAGAATACAAAAGAGTGTACTAAGTCACAGTAACCTATTCCGATCCTGAAGGAAGAACTTCGACTTTTCAGACACAAGAAAAAGAGTAACTTCAACAAAAAATGAGTATAAAATACAAGGTCCATTTGTGTAACAGCTTAGATCATTGGCAAGTTCATTTCTCTACCTGAGAGTGACTTGCAGCCATTTGGGTTGTTGGGCTGTACTTCATAGCCTTCTGCACAGCGGCACGTGTAGGTTCCATATGTATTGATGCATTGTTGACTGCAGGGGAAACCTGAGCACTCATCAATGTCTGCACATGTTTTCCCATCATCTTTCAGTTGGAATCCAGGCCAGCATTTGCACTGAGGAAAGAAAAATGAACAAGATCAGCTAATGTGACTGTCATTGTCAGTGGCTATTAGATATCTCTTTAACAAGGCACAACAATTGGTAATGGGAGGTCATCCTATCTCCTCCCAATTAACCTTAGTAAAATTACATTTATTATGTAAAGTTAAAATAGCATCTGACCTTCTGAATTTGGAAAGATTAGAAGTGAATCGATACCACCAAAGTTAGGGAGCTAGAAAAACAACTTGACAAAACCCAGACCTAAGCCTGTAGTTTCCTTTTGATTTCTTATATTAAAAAAATCTTTTAGCCAAGCAGAGGGGGTGCATTCCTTTAATCCTAGCATCAGGAAGGAGAGGCAGGTAGATCTTTGCTATTTTGATTTACAAAAATGATTTTGTTCTACAGGGTGAGTTCCAGGACAGTCACAGCTACTCAGAAAAAAACTTGACTCAAAAAAAAAATGAAAAAGTAAAAAAAACATAAAAAAAATCTTTCTTTTATTTTTTGGGATTATAATTAAATCATTAACCCCCTCATTTTCCTCTCTCCACATCATCCCTGCTCTTTTTTCAGTAACTGATGCTACATGCACATAGGTGTACATATATTATTTCCTACAAACATAAGTACAGAAATACAAATCAAAACAAATTTGAATAGCATATGACAATTTGCTATTTTGGACTGAAATATACTTGCAGATTATTCTTATTATTGTTATTAATATTGTTTATTATTATTATTATTATTATTATTATTATTATTATTATTATTCCTATGTTCTTTAAGAGGATTTGTAGATATTGAGAAATGAGTTACAAGCAAACTTTTCAAATTGCTAAAAAGAAGCTTTTATAGCTATTCATTATAAACATTTTGTGATCATGATCATTTACTTGATAATGATAGAGATGGCAAAGCTTTGCATTTATTAGCAAATCTATCAGGTAGCATATGCTCATAATAGTAATTCATAATTTTAATATAAAAGTACTCATGGATAAGAACAAGAGTATTACTAGCATATTAATGTTCTCAGAATTTAGATAAATATATTTTCTTGAGTATTTTTATGAAGAATGAATTCCCTAAGTCATTAGCACTTCCAACTTTTATATTTTCCATCAATATTTATCTCATAAGCCTCAGCAGTAGGATGAATCAATTAAACATATGGAACCTATTGGCAATCTAGGAAGTGCACTGAAACCAATAGTCCAATTTCACAGTCTCCTCTTCATATCTAAATTAAGATTCTGAGATGTCCATCAATAAAAACCATCCTGAAGTCTGGCTTAGTGATCCAAGCATGACTAAACATCTGAGGATCACAAATGGCACTAAACCGTACACTTAGAAATGGAAAATTCTGGAGGGGGGAGGAGATTCAATTAAGTATCTGCTGTGCAAACAAGAAAACACTAGTTTGGAAGCCCAATATCATGTAAAAACGAATTAAGGACTGGGTTTAGAGAAAGACCTTGTTGCAAACACAAGGTAGAGAGTGATCAAGGAAGATACCTAGCATTGACCTCTTCTGTCCATGAGCACCCCTACACATGCATACACAGACATGTATATGAATGCATGGGCACATACAAAAGTGGCAAATTCCTTATGACATTCATTTCACAGTTTCTTTTTAAAATATTAATATAAATTATTTTTATAATTATTAAAAATAAATAGAATTAAGTAAAAAATATAGTTGTACGAAAAGGAGGAATTTGACAGGTGAAATGCTATCATTGGAAATGATAGCAATTAAATCACATTAAAATGTGATCAGGAAATTGGAATCTGTGTTTTGACCCAAAACAATTTTAAATCAAAGTGCTTTATAGGGCAAGCGTGTAGTTCTATAGAATGGCTGTATGCCTGTCAGAGCATCTCTAGCTAAATTAATTCCTTGAAATCACTGTGGATGTCAGTGTCAGGCAGACAGCAACATTTATAGCATATATGATTTCAATTAACCAAATTTATATAACAGTAATTTATTGAAAGTAATATGTCTGTGTGTGTGTGTATGTATATATATGTGTGTGTGTGTGCATGTGTGTGTGTTTTATAGTAAATATTGACAATATTTTAAAAGAAATAATTTAAAGATAATTTTCTTATCATTTCAGTAACCTCATTTATTTTTCTAAAGTCTCATTACTAAATTGTTAAAATGCATTTCTATACATTACAAGAAGTAAAGGAAAAAATGATCACAACTTCACTTGAAATATTTTATGAAAATAGTGTAGATATTCAAATCATCTATTTTTTCATAATTTGGAATTATGTGACACTTTGATTTATGGCAAATTGCTTAGCATTATAGAAATCAAAGAGTCACAGCTAGCCAAACTATGGTCTAGCTAAGTTTCGCTTTTACTTAGTTTTAAGTCCCTTTAAAAGTTTTATTTATGTGCACGTGTGTTTATGAGTATGTGCTGTGTGTGAATGTTGGTGGCCACATATGCATAAGCTGGGGTCAGAAGAGTGTGTTGTGAGTCTGATCTCTTTATTCTCCACCTAATGTTTTCAAGAATATCACTGAACATGATCTCATCACTTGGGATTGGCTGGGTAGCCGTAGCCACCAAAATGCCAGCAGTTTCCGGTCTCTGGCCCTAATGGCAAGTTACAGGTGTGCACTGCAACAGCCACATTTTAGATGGATATTGAGGATCTGAACTCACATCTTGTTTTCTTGCTTCCTTAATGAGTGCTCTTACCTACTAATGCATCTCCTTATGCCCCAATACTCATTTTTTTAATAATTCTACTTATCATATTAGTTTTATATAAATTGTGTAAATTGTTCATTATTTCTAAGATCTATTTTTTTGCAGTTTTTGAGGAATTTGAGGAATGATTTTCTAGCATATTGTGTTGTTGATATATTATAGCAAGGAATTGTCTACTAGATTGTTTCTGTTAAGAGAAAGACCAATATAACATATATTCCAAGAAAATAGAAGCATTGTGTTATAAACACAGCTCTTCCACTCAACTACCATCCAAAATCATGCAATGTACATATGAACATAAGCCCATCTTCTCTCTTCTCTTTCTCTCTGTCTCTCTAGATAGATAGATAAATATAGAGATAAATAAACATTGATGATAGATATGTTGATATAGATATAAAATATGCAATATTGTTTTATTTTTTAAAAAACTTTATTCATAATACTGAACATAAAAATATGTTCACAGTCTTTTTTATTTTACTGATTAACCTTAACATAGGCATATATGCATTTAAGAAAAATATTAGTCCAATTCTTCAGGCTTCCTATATATTGTAGAAAATACATTACTGCATTTCAACAAAAGTTTTCATCTTATTATTGAACACATTCAGAAAAGGCAGAGGTAAAAGTGATATTTTAATGGTTTTTGCAGGGTGATGGATTTTAAGATCTTAAGTGTGATCCTATGTGGTGTTCCATTTGACGTATTCTCCTTCCAACAGGCTGTGATGCTGTGAACTAAGATTGGCTCATATTCAACAATTTTAAATGAAAATCACATTGTATATCATGCCCAGACTATCCAAAGATCATTGTTACTGTCTAATGTATCTTTTTTGTTATGGCATTAATTATATTAAATTACTTTAATTACAACAGCAATTGAAGAAATGTATTATTAAGCTTGCCCCACAATATATATATTCATATGATAGTAAACAATTATTAATAAAACTGTGATTTCTCATTTTAACCATTTATTTGCAATAATTCTATACAACTTCTTTTGATATATTCAGAAAATATTTCTGTATTTGTTATGTGTAAATAACTAAAATATGTTTCTTCTCCTTTGGCTTCTGAACATTTGCTATGAAATTTCACTATTAGATACTCACTCTCTTGCTAAGTGCTATCCTGGTTTATTTGTTGATCCTTTTTCTTATTGTGGTACATTGCTTACACATGTATATACAGTATAAGTCTAAACATATACTCAACTACTTAAGACAAAAAGTCTACTCCCATTTTGAAAAATAGAGCTTTTTTATTTCATTTTATTTTTTCAATGCTAGGGAAACAACCTAATGTCTTGATATGCTAAGCAAGCATACTACCAATGAGCTTCATCTTCAGAACTCATATTTCTTTTTTATTTATATTTTTCTGCAGAGGGGGGAATGATTGCTTATATTCCTGCAAAATAATATTATATATATATATATATATATATATAATATTACATTATATATAATGGTATATATTATATCATGTGCATGTTATATATTATATGTGTGTATATATAATATATACATATTTATATATCATGTAATATTTACTAATAAAGTTAAGCTTATATATCATATAATATTTACCAATAGATGTAAGTAATCATAAAAATATTGAAAGAGATTAAAAATATTCAATGGCCTATTAAGTTGTATTTGCATTGTGCAGAAGTGTTTCTTCATAGGCTGCTCCACCTGTCAGGAAAAAAAGCCTGGTGTCTTCATGCCGGACAGTTCTTTTCTCTCAGGCTTTCTTTACACAGTTTGTAGAGCCCCTGTGGAATTACTAGTGTTGTGTCAAACCACTGTTTCTCACTGATATCACAATATGACTTAGTCTTTAACACTATGCAAGTCTAATGGGTTTCTAATTCTGATAATTTATAAAGATTCTTTCTCAAAAATATATGTGCCCAACACCCTTATATTCCTAGATATATATTTCTTATGTGTGTGAACCTTTTGGCTGCATGTAGTGTTTGTATTAATGTGTGTCAGGTACCTATGAAGGACAGAAGAGGTTATTGGAATCCACGGAACTGGAATTACAGACAGCTGTAAGCTGCCATGTGGGTAATCGGAATTGAGCCTATCCCTCTGCAAAAGCAGTAAATACTCCTATATGCTGAGCCATCACTCCAGCTACTGCATGTATAAATTTAGATAAATTCAGATATTAACGTTGCTTTTGAAAAAGTTCCATGTCAATAAATGTTCATGATTCCCAAGGTGAGTTCTCTAGGTGCAGAACAAGTTCTAACTATAGTGATATTTCTAATTGGTTATCGGCTGCCTTTGTGTTTCATAGAAGACATAGCCTGTTGTCAATTCACCCAGAGTCAGTCACTGTCCAGGCAAAAAAGTAAAAGAGTAATTTTCAAATTAGTTACTTTTTGTCCTGTGAGGCAGGGAGCTGAGCCCAGGAGGTGTTCTACCAAAGCAGGTATAGCCTCAGGCTGTAAATGAATTGTTCTTAATGAGGTTTTCCAGTCAATCATCAATTTTAATAATACTGAGTCAGTATTGTTATAATACACCAACCACTTTAGGAGCTATTTTTGTTCATCATGTTTTCTACTGAGTCATTCTCATCATGATAAAACAGCACTATAAAATGTGATCAAGTATTTGTGACATGAATCATGTTTAATATGCTCAGAGTTCTAACAAAGCATGATTTCTAGATTTCCCTTCATGTTTTTATGATGATGTTTTATTTTAGAATGAATAATGGCAACCCACCTCACTACAAGGATGTGCAGGAGGAAGAGGGAGGGAGACATGTGAACTTATGTTGAATGTAGAGTTTTACAGCTAATTATCTTCTCTCCGTCTCTACACTGTCCTCTTCCCTTATTATGTTTTGTCATTTTTCCTAAGTCTACTCTTATAACTCTCATATATATATCATTATCCTTTTTCAGAAAGAAATTCTTCTGTAAACCTCCTTTCCTTGAAATATTATAATGTTTTTCATGTTTTAAAGTCATACTGGAGATAAAGTTTTCCTTGTAGGATTTCTGAAGTATCATAGGGTTTGCTATTTTTGATGAGGGCCTACCTTGTAACTGACTGGCAAATCCTGACAATCCTGAGAACATCCGCTGACTTTCTTACTCAGACATTCATTTATGTGGCAGTTTCTCTCATCCGAGCCATCGCTGCAGTCATTCCTATTGTCGCAAAGACTGCTGCTGGGAATGCATGTGCCATTTTTACACATAAAAAACGAACTGTTGCATGAATGTTCTAGAAAAAGAAAACAAAACATATAAGATGTAAAAGTCATGCCTTTGTGTGCCGCTGTTCTAGGAAACACTCACAGATATGATAACGTGCGTGTCAAGACTTACACCGAGTAGAGAACACATATGACGCTGCATAGTCGGTATCCGGCTTATCAACAATGTAAAGGGGGACAAGGGAACGCACTCCCTCATGGCTCACAGTTACGGAAGACCTAGCTTTCCTATGAATCAGACTTCAAAAGGAGGCATCTGAACACTGTTAATGCATTCTGTATCGTTTATGCTGTGAAGAATGAATTCAGAGGTATAATGATGACTTGACATTTCCCCCAAGCCATAGATCTCTGAGAAATTATTTGTCACTAAAAGCTAAAAAGGTAGAAGAGGTGGATATTGCTAAATTCATTACTTCCAGAAAATATAGTGCTGACATTTAAAGTCAGGGCATAAAAATGACAGTGATGGTGAACAATAGTTCTTTCAAATACAGATTTAGAAGGAGTTCAGCTTGTAGTTACTTAAACTGGAATGCTGAACATTACTGCTCATAGTATGTGGTTAAAAAAAGAACTTACTAACATACACAGGACATCAGGAAAAATTGAGTTTGCACTAAAATGCATGAATAAATAGTCTTTGTTATAGTGAAGTGGTATATAAATTAGTTTGATTGTGCATGCCTGTGAGCATGTGTGTCTGTGTGTGTATGTGTGTGTCCATGAGCGTGTATTGTGTCTATGTACATGTATTTCTGTTCAAATGAAATGTAATTTGTGTATGTGTGAGTAATGCAAGCTATTTCTAACTAAATCTCTTCCAATACATTCTTATTTAAAAATTAATTGAAATGTAATGATTATACATCTTTATGGAATACATGACATGGTAGTATAATTATACATACTTATGGAAAAATAATATGGTAGTCTGATGATATTCTCATTAAATCTTAACTTATTTTATACTTAAATTTTTATATCAGCCTATGTAGAGAAAATTTCCTCATATAAAATGTTAAGAAAAGTTTCAACTTGGACCAGGTAACACACATGCCACATGACTGTAATTATACCACTTAAGAGGTGGGTGCAAGATAGGAGAAGTTTAAGGTCATGTTTGGTACACAGTGAGTTCAAAGTCAACATGAACTGTATAAAACCTTGCCTCCAAACAACAGCAAAGAAGATGTGTTTGCCAGGTGAGTAATGATGACTCGTCAGGACTGATTGGCACAACCTTAAACATAATCACTACGTGCTTCATGGAACCAGTGGAAACATCATGTGTCAGCCTATCTGCATCTACTCCCCTGACTACCTAACCAGAAAGAATCAAAACAGAATATCAGATCGTGGCATGGTGGCTTCTGCTTCGAATTGCAGCACTCAGCTGTCAGAGGCAAAGCAATTCCAGGTTTGAGGCCAGCCTAGGCTACATAGAGAAACCCTGTCTGAAATAAACGCAAGTGAAAACATACGACAAAAGTGAAAGCTGAATACAGCATTGATACCTGCATTCCTGCACTCTGGGTTGATCGGGGCTTCATCAGAGCTGTCAGGACAGTCAAAGTCACCATCACACTGCCATAAAACGTTCACCAGGCAGCGCCCATCGTCACAACGGAACTCTTCTGCTCCACACGGTCGGTATCCTAGAGAAGAGGAAGCAAGCATCCTACAGGCTCCTCTTAGAGAAATCAGTCAGCGCTCCGCTCTCTCGGCGCACACCACACCAAATCAACCAGGAGGCATCCTGAACCTTCTGCAGAGAATACTTCTCATTTCTTTCCATTGCTATTATAAGAAATGCGTGTTGTGTGAAGGCAAAAATAAAGCTCAAATATAAACTTGGAAGTTAGGTACCACGTTTGTAGGTAAGGAAAAATTACTGTAACATGCCATCAGCCTTGTCTGTTCAGTGATTATTTACATCATACCCATCTGTTTTAGGACATGAAGCAGAATGAAAGCTATTAGAACTATTTCCAGACATGCTTGTCAAAATTGCTCAATGTAAAAAGACATTGCAATGTCTTTAAGATAAAAAAATTAAATTATATTTATAAAACCATGAGCACAGAAATTCTTATAACCATTCAATATGCTAATTTTAGGATCATCTCTCAAAAATGCTGACTCTTAGGATCATTTAAAGTAAAATCATAAAAATGGGTCATCATTTGTTAAGGTTCTTTTAAGTTTGCTTTATTTACAATTATATTTATGTTTGTTTTTTTAAATTAGGTTTTATAATGAAATTTCACTATTTGTAAATTTTACATATATATATACATATATATCTAGTTCAAGAATTCGCCATACTGGATAGTGAATTTGGAGTTGGCTACAGCATCGTGTTTGCAGCCTGTCCTGGCATAGCCTATTGTACCTGTTAGTAAGGATGGTAAGTCCTGCCTAGTCCGAGCAGCAGTAAGCCCTCCTCCCCCAAAGTACAGTTCAGGTCTTTGCTTTACTTTTCTACAAAATCTTGTTTCTACTTACTAATTTCCAGTTCCCATTAACTAATTAAACATCATTTGTGTAAAATCTTCCTTCAGAAACTCTTCTTAGAGATTAAAAGATTAAAAAACAGGTTAAAAGCAAAGGCTATCAAATTCACATCTTTCAGGATTCTAACTGATGGAGTGCTTTGACAGCATTTTCATTGCTCTTCCTGTGTACTCTCTTCCTGGCTAAGTATTAATATCCAGATCTTTTTCATTCTTCCTCTGTAAAAGCTCTTCCTGATCCAAATAGCAGCACCGCAAGAGAAACTCTGCATTCCAGTTCTAGACTATTGCTTTCCCTTTAAAAAATATTTCTTGCCTATTGATTTCTTATTTTTGTACTGACTTATTTGCTCTTTCCTTTCTTGTGCCAACTCGAGTGGAAACCTCAGTGCTAATGGCCGACATAGTAATGGGGTTTATCAACAGGAAATTTCTGGTCTCTAGAACAATTGCAAATATTCAACCATTTATTACATATCTTTTCTGCATCAGAAATACCACCCCTTATTCGATTGTGCTCCAAAGCTCACTAGCAATGGTGCCATTTACTAATTCATGTCAACTAGAAATGTCTTTATCCTGCCCATCCTACAACTGTGTAGCCGGGAGTGAGCTCCAAGTATTCTGGTTCCTTCTGCACCACCATTCTCATTCTGGTTTGGAGCCACGTGGTTCACAATAAGAATCCACAATAAGAGAGAAGGGTCTGCAATGATCCTTTAAAATATTCTTATAATTTTCTAACCAGTTTGTGTTTATCTTATGTTTCTTCTTTTCTTCAGCAGTATTTCTTCTACTATCGAGAAAGAGATGGTTCTATAACTTAAATTTCATTGTGGCATTTACTTTCCCTATAGTACATACTTTTAATCTCAGGACCTAGGAGGCAAAAGGATTGAGAGTTCTGTAGGTTTGAGTCCAGCCTGATGTACGTAGCAAGTTCTAGGCCAATCAAGGCTATGGAGTGAAAACTTACTTCAAATAAATAGATAGATGATAGCTAGATCGATGATAGATATAGATGAATAAAAACAAATTAAAATGGATTATATGTTAAGATATGAAGTAATACTTAATATACATTGCAGGAAGAAAACATAAAATTGTGAAAACAAATATAAAGAGATTTCACAGAGATCCCACCAAAGACTAAAGATAGAAACACTATAGAAGATGAAATGAAATATGTAATGCAGAGACACATTTGGTGATCACAATGCTAAATTTAAACATTAAGTGCATTGCCAAAGTGAAAGATGAAGGAAAACACTAAGCACAATTTTTCTTGATATTTTAATTGCTATCACAGAATTTAAAGTATAATGTTTTGGGTTTTTTTTTTTTGGATGTAAGATTGGAGAAGCCAGTCATGTCTCATCTTCAAATTCCAAAGTAATTATAACTATTTCTACACAAAGGCCTTTTCCAGACATTTTTCAGTTTCACTGCTGATTGCTCTGAATCCACAATAAGAAAGAATGGCCTGCAAATGAATGCAAGGAAGCATGACTTCAAGAATTCCCCAACCCCTACTCCATTGCATAATACTGAATTCACTGGCCTTATAGGCATTAATACATTTATGTGTTTGTTTTGGTTATTTTTGTATCTCATAGTCCCTTCAGAGACTTCCTATGAAGTGTACTCACCGCACTGCAGGAACTCATCTGAGCCATCTCCACAGTCATCATCGTGGTCACACACAAACTGCTTGGGAATGCACACCTTATTATGGCACATGAAAGCATTTTCGTCACAGGTATTATTGGGTGCTAAGAAATCACAAAAGGTAAATTTATATGAGTACATATTTTTATTTTTTCCCATACTTGAAGTTTACAGTATGAAGTTTTTTTTCCCCTATCAATTTGTGGGTTCTCAGAAAAGAAAAAAAAAAGCAAACAATATTGCTATTCAATGTATTAGGTGAATGAATAATTTCATTCATATATTAAAATGCTAATACATACATTCAAAGGTTGATTCAGCGACTAGAAACTATTGATGCTTATGATGCATATGGAGGGTATGCCAAAAGAAGTGAGAAAACTTTTTAAAGAAAATCTTTTGGAAACCTTCAGAAAAAGCTTGTTGATTAGAGCAAAATTAAAATCTATAGGGTAATGAGTCTTCCTGTAATTCCACCAATAAAATGAATACTGACCTTTGCAATGGAATATGGATCCCTCAACAAAACAGCCCCAGAAGAGAGTATTAGCAAGAGTCTAAGTGATGGTTAACCCAAATTTGCAATACAATTAATGAAAGAAAATCCACTTTGATACTAAATGCACAGAACACAAGCCTTAACAGCATCCTTTACAGTCAACTCAGTGTAAATGTCATAGTACTCGCGGTTCGGTTCAGGAAATTGGGAATGCTTAAGATCTGCTATTTGCTATTGTCAAATGCCAGCAGCACAAATCTCATACATGGCTTCTCTTTCTTAAATTTGTATGCTTAAGAAATTTTGCACCTTCTTTGTCTATCTATTTCTTCATCTATTTAATGAAGATAATTAAATCTGTCCGACGTTTCCAGGAGGAGATAAGGTATGTAAAATTTACTTTTCAACTAAGGTATTCAACAATCTAATAGGCACTCTCAGAATTCCTATTTCTATACTAATTATGTTTTACAGATTCCCTAAAACACTTCATGGGATTGCTGAGGGTATTCAATAACATAGGTAAAAGTTCTTTAATTGAAAAATCATATTACTGCACTGATTTACATATATGGGCATTGAAAACAATAAGCACTGTTCTCTCTATGGAAAAGTTTCTCTTTTCTTTTTCCTTTAAGATGTAGTGCTATGGTCAGTTTTTAAGAAATTAGTATAAGATTCTTGGCACATTTCTTTATGATGATCTAGTGTCCTTTAAGAGCATCACTTTGAGACTTGAGATTTTATAATTATGTTCTAACATGCCTCTTAGTCCCTATCCAGTTGCCCCCCACACCATGAAGCAACAACTATCCTCTCAGTAATTATCTACATAGAACCATAAACAGGCAAATAAAAAAGGATCATTTTGTATGTGTGAATGTTGTCCAGTATAATTTACTTTCAACAAATTTATTTTGAACTATATGTAGAAATC
Organism: Cricetomys ansorgei; assembly: GCA_026225945.1. Taxonomy (NCBI): domain Eukaryota; kingdom Metazoa; phylum Chordata; class Mammalia; order Rodentia; family Nesomyidae; genus Cricetomys; species Cricetomys ansorgei. Next base: position 10,152,913 of record JAMJFZ010001360.1, read on the forward strand.
ACACAGAAACAGCATTTTATTTACATATTTTAATCAAAGTAAAACTCAGAGTTGCTAATAGCCCATGTAACTTTGAGCTATGACAGTTTATATATAACTCAACTAAATTACACCAATCCTGGCTTGTACATTATTCTTCAAAAAAACAGAGCTGCAGTAACTTGTTTTGCATTAACACTTTCAGGTCACTTGAGTGCACTGTGCTATACTTTAGCGTAATTTATTGAATACTACACATGTGCTCTACAAGCGTTAATGTATCTCTCAGAGTGCTAACTCATTATAATAGCAACAGCATGCAGGATCATCTAGATTTATGAATTAATTCATAGTCCTTTATTATCCAGCCCTCAGTGGCAACATTGACCTTCATAGCTTCAGGATCGCAGCTTTGTGTATTCTACAATAAGATGAGCTGTGAGCAAATAAGGCTGTATCATTCTCTGTCTTTTGTTTTTATTCCTTTGACATACAAATGTGAAAACAGGCTCACATGTAATATTTGAAGACATTAAAATTCATGTCTTTAAAAGAACTCATAATCTTGTCAGATTTCACCTAACAGGCTGAATCTGACAAACAAACCCTTTCTGATAAGCAGCCCAGCTCGACAGATTACTAGTTGATCTTGGCATCTGCATTCACATGCTGAGGTCTTTCGCCCTCCTGATAATGCAAAGTTGTTCCTCTTGATCCTTCAGTTTCACGCAGTCCTAATGATGCTGTTTTTATCTGACCGAAGGGTTAATACCACATCTCTATCATGGAAGGTGTCCACTGGACTTCATGATTAGAATTTACCTAATAGCCACTATTTATAAAGTATTTGTAATATGCATTCAAAAACAATTTGAAGGGAAGTATTGTTTAATAAGAAAATACTTGGACCAACCAACTGACTGTACACAATGAATCACGCTATCCAGGAGATGAAGTAATATATTTGCAGCTAGTGAAATAGTTTTAAAATTGGTGCTGACATTGAACATGTCTGAAACACTTTCAATGCATAAAGCTTGATAAACTACTATTATTACATAATTATGCCTGGACCCTAGGGTCTAAGGATGGGAAGAATTAAAGAAAATATATTACTCTATGGGAAGCACAATCCCTCAGAATTCTGCAGTAGATTTCTTTGACATATAGATTGAGCCAATATTCATACCACAGCCAGCAGTGGAGAGCTCATCACTCCCGTCGGGACAGTCTCTCTCTCCGTCACACAGCCAGTGTTGGGGCACACAGGCATGAGAACCCTGGCAGCTAAACATGCCAGCAGCACAAGTGACAGTGCCTAAAACCCAAAGGAAAATCGATAATAAACCCTGTGTATCCACTAGAAAATGCCCATAGTTCATCTTTCCTGTGGAAAAAAGCCAGAGGTTCATGCATGCAAAGAAGGAGAGATAACGATTGAGGATCAAACTGTCCTAATAACTGTCTACATATTTCTGTTTAAGATTATATTCTTTTCTAATTTCAAGTTCTATCCTGTTTATAACTGCATCACACAAAATAACATCTCCTTGAAGATAGACCAAAGCATTTCCTGGAATTCTTAAACAAATGACGTTGTGAATAAATTGAACCTATGCAGGGAGGAACAGTAGTGGGGACGGTGATGGCAATATTTCAGAGCTTAACCTGTATGAACTACTTAATGTGTCAACTTCTCTAATCCTGTAGCATTATTACTTATTACACTTCACAGAAAAGGAAACTGGTTCTCACAGATGAAAACTTGGAGAGATCACAAGTGCAGAGCTCTCCATGCTGACCTGGGGGGGTCCAAAAGGTACAAAACCTATCTATCTATCTATCTATCTATCTATCTATCTATCTATCTATCTATCTATGTCACTTCTATGTATCTATATCTATCTATATCTATATCTATCTATATCTATATATCTCTCTCTATATATATATATATGTCACTTCTATGTATATCTTCAGTGCTTAGTTTATTTGTATATATAAAATGTTTGTTAGGTGAAGGAGCTCAATCTCTATTACCAAATTTCACCTTTTGTAATAAAATAATGACTAATATATATGTAAAACACCTCGTTTTAAAATTAGTTTTACAAATCTTTAGTATTCCTAGAAAGAGTCAGCAAATTGATAATTGTTTAACTAACAATTGCAAGGCTTTGGGTTCAATCCCCATAAATGCAAAAGCAATAAAGAAGGAAAGAGAGAAAGAAACAAAGAAACAAAGAAAGAAAGGAGGAAGGAAAGACAGAAAAAAGAAAAAAGAAAGAAAATATGACTGACTTGGTTGCTAGAAAATATTTGCCTCCAATCATGTAAACCAGGATTAATGACATTTAATAGATGGTTATTTTTGTTTCACTCTTTAGTCATATTATTGTTGAAAGCAGAAAGCATTTCTCAGATCATTGCTCTCAGAAGTACTGAGCAGAGGACTGCCTAAGCAAAGTCTTTGAAAGGCCTAGGCCTTCCTACCCCTGACTTTCCTTGACATGTGTGAAGCCAGAGGATAAGAGAATATGACTACTGACGTGTCTAGGTATTGATGAATTGTCTCTTTGAATGAGGATCAGTGTTTTAACAGAAAAAGGGTTACGTGAAGGAAACCAGAAAATAATGTGTTAAATAAGTATTATATTTAAGATAAAATTTCCCTGCTATTGTATCTTTAATAGTTTTAGGATAATTGTCTTCCCATAGAATTTATTTTATAAATTCCTTCAAATCATTTTCAATATTAAACTCATAATTTTATGTGATTTTTAACTGTACTATTTCTAATAAGGATATTTTGATCAATAAAAAAGTATATACCATACTGTTATATTTCCCCAAAGTATGTCACATAAAATAGAAAGGAACATATTTGGCAATGCTGTGATCTAATTCTGTCTGACTTTCAAGAATTACCTTGTCTAAATTTTCTCTCTTGCTAGACATGGGGGTATGACTAGATAATTACAAAGACATCTCCAGCTCTCAAATGACATAATGTTCTATGAAGCTAATTCTCTGGCTCGTTTCATAGTGTTCAACAGATTCTGAGTGAAGAACAATCTATAACACTAAATCAATTGGGAAAAAAAAAACTAGCCATAGAAAACCTCATGTCTTCATTTCCTGGTTTCCATTGCCATTGGCAACACATTTTTTAGGGAAAAATATATTTCTAGGGAGAATAAACATATGCTGAAAAACTATCCACTAGGCCCATCTTATACTCTGCTCAGAAAAGAGGAGATGGTTGGTGAAGATAAGTATCTTATTAATATTTTGGAAACCAGAATCCTACCTTTGTTATCAGCAATTAGCTATGTGACCTCAGGTAAATTTGTTAATCTCTATGTATTTCCCTTATCTCATGTATCTAAAGCTAAAGAGGGAGTCCAGTGTGAATTTCAGTGTTGACCTCCTCAATATGCCATGTCAGAAATACAGTCCACTTGTTAAAAACCATGTTCAGACACCTAATCATAAAATATGGAAGTGAGTTTGGAAATCTATATTTTAATGGACTTCTAAAAGGGAGTTTTTAGTACAGTAAATGTTGAGAATCACTGAAATGAGTTATTTATAAGATTGCCTTCTTATTCTAAAATATTAAATTTGTTTAGTGACTCAAATTTGCTCTAAAGAAGTATTTCTTATGTGTGATTATATTAATGTGAGAGAAATTGAAATTTGTAAATTAACTGAAAAGATCTGTTAGTTTGAATGCAAATAAATATGGTTCAATATCACTATCTTCTTTATTTAAAAGCATTTTCAAGACATTGCTGTGTGTATTGGGGGAAAAGAGAGATATAGATATGTATTTAGGTAGATAGATAAATAGATAGATGATAGAAAATGAGAAGTATAATGACAATTGGACAGAAAGAAAAGAAACAGAAAGGAGAAGTAAAAGAAAGAATAGGAATAAACTCATGACCATAATTCATGATAATCATAGAAATAATGTACATAAATCTCTCCATTCATCTTTATAAGTAGGCAAATATAGACATTTAACATTTAAATACCATAAAAACTGAATTTATAGTACTCTGAAAATTGTACATAGTTGCCAAACTTCTTTATTTTCAACTTAAAACAATGTAGTTTCAATGTTTTATTACAAAATGGGAACACAAACAACATAGGTGGTTAATGGCAGCGAAAGCCTGTACATTAACTTGCAAGGGACAACTCAGCTTTGTGCTCCTGTGTCATAACACAAGTTCATCTTGTCTAATCATGTCAATCAGTGGACAACTGCAAACCAGCATTGAAGACTAGATATGAGAAGGACAAATGTGGTCCTTGAGTACTACTCAGGTAAAATTCCACATATTCAATATATCTACTTTTAAAAACAATAAAACAGGGACTTGAAGTGTGGTTTAGTGTATTCCAGCACCCACATTAGGCAGATCATAACCATTTGTAATTCTAAATCCAGGAGATATGACTTGTGCATATTTCCACACAGTAAAACACTCATATCCACAGAACTAAAAATAAAATCTTAAAATAACTGATCAAACTGTTACTGTAAAAGATAATAAAATAGTACACATGAAAACAAAATCAATTACATATAAACATAAATATGATTATATTTAGTTCATTAGAAAACAGATATCTGTGCTTCACAATGATCGGATATACACATTTAAAAATTATCGAGAATACAAAGAAAGATGCTTACCACAAATGCTGTCACTTTCATCTAAGCTGTCACCACAGTCGTCCTCCCCGTCACAGATCCAGTGTTTAGAAATACATTTATGTGCAGAACAAGCAAATTGATTCCAAGAGCAAGAAGAATCTAGAAAAAAATGATCATCAATTTAGGAAAAAAAGATTAGGAAAATAAGTTCTGATTACTGATTGAACAATAGTACAACTACACACAGCAATAATGCATGTTTTAAAAAGGCTATAGGAAAAGTTTTTATTAAAATGATAAGTAATTCAGGAAATAGGTATTTTTGCCCTTGTTTGAACATTCTTTAATGTGAACATAGATAAAAACATCACTTGGCAGCCAATTAACATACATAATTGACAGAGGTTAATTAATTACAATCAAGATCAACTTAAAGTAGATTTCATTTTGAGAAAGGTGTTTCTTAGACTCCCTCTAAAGGTTTTCTAAAATTAATCATTCTAGAGTAAAATAAACCAAGTCCCTACCCTTTATGATGACTCTACATGAAGGATGATAACAGTTTGCAAACTCCTGTGCTTCCAGCTTACACAACCCTGTTTCTACATCGTACTTCATACAGGAATTTCCTCTGAATGAGTGACTATGATGGTTTTACTCCTTTAAGAATATCCTTGATCACCAAACTAAAAGTAAAAAGTCCAGCTGCAGAAAGTAGTATTTTAGTATTTCAGTAAAACTCTATTTTAGTCAATCCTTACCTAATAGAAAAACCTGCATAATTAAGACAAAATGACAAGCAAACACTTGCTTTCATAGATGAGGTGAAGAAAGAGGTTCTAGTTGGATGACAAACCAATAGTTTTGTCTTTTAAAAGTCCACCTGTTGATGTTGTTATATTGTCTCAAAATGCTTGAGTTTGTCATTCTTGAGTAAGAACACAAAATTTCATTAGAAATATGGCTGTTTTTCATACTAGGTTAGACATTTTTAAAAACATGCCTCTTTACGTTTTACAGTGTCAGTATTTACTGTCCTGTTCCAGCCACTCTTCCTCCTCCACCTAGCGAGTGACACCTCAAATGGAATCATCCTAAATGAAACTGTTCAAAACACAAAGCTTCAATAAAATAATCAGTTTTGCTTTGTGATCGTTGATCTTCTTGTCAATTTGGAGAGATTCAGAATCACAAAGCAACAAAATAATGGGAATCTGAAGACCCATCTTAAATGTGGGGATACCATCTTATGGGCAGGGCCTCGGGCTGAATATAAAGGTAAAAGTGAGTTAAGTACATCATTCATTATTCTAAGCTCTTTGAGTTTGGATGCAGTGTGACAAGCCACCAAGTGTTCCTACTTCCATTCCTTCCCTGCCATGGTAGACTGTAACACATCAAGCTGTAAATTCAAAATTTCTTGTTACCTTAAGTTGTGTGTAAGCAAGAAAATTAATTAGTACAGGCTTTATTTCAAAGAAAATATTTTAAGTTTCACATTTTACTTTCAAATGTTTATTTAAATCATCAGCTAATAAAGGAAATTTAGGCAACTTTACTAGGGCAAAGAAAATTAAAGAAGGTATAATCACATAATAGCTCCCTGTTTAGGAGTTATGAATTTACATAGACTTTTTTGAAGTTGTTGTTTTTTTGGCTCTGATGTAAAGATATGCAGAATTTTAATTGCCCAGAGTACACTTCTTCATTTCCCCATGGAATTTACTATCAGGAGAGTTTGACATTTTACAAGGAATTCATTTTTAACATTTTGCCAACTTCATTTACACAGTGTGCTTGTGTTATAATAAAAGAGTGAATATATATTTGCTTCTATTATATAAAATCTTAAAATTACAAATTTTATAAGATACCACTTAAAAGGTTTTCTTTTCTTTAGAATATAAATGAACTTTGCACACAAAGAAATAATGAAACAATGGGAAAGGGACAAGTGTTTGAATAGACTGATGCTTGAGTATATTATTTAAAACCATGCACACAATTAATACAAAATTTAAATTCATTGTTTAATTTCCAAGAAGTAGAGTAAATGTAATATATTTTGAAGACCTTTTTCATAACAATGTTTAAATATAGTAGCAGCATCTAAAAGAAGTAAAAACAAAATGAAGATACAACATTTATATTGTTACTAACTTTTATTTCCAGTATAAAGCTGGAAGAAAAGTCTGGGACAAAAGGTTATTATGCTTTGTTATAATTGCCTGTGTTTACTTTTACAATCTATCAACAATATTGTGTATAAAGTCTGTAGTAAGAGAAATACCAGCATATAAGTAGTAACTTATACATCTCCTAGGACAAAGCGGGATAGAGACTCACCACAGTGTAGCTCGTCCAGCCCGTCCTCACAGTCCTTCTGACCATCACACACCCAAGTATTCAAAATACATCTTCCACTAGGACAACCAAAATAATTCTCTTCACATTTGTGCTTGTTTTGAACTAAAATAAAACACAGAATAAATCATCAATTATGTTAATGAAATCTGAGGCAGTAGCAGTGTATGGAGATACAGTATTAATACCACTTAAGTTGGAATTTACAAACCAGAAAATACAAAATAACTCAGCATGTATCCTGGAGAATGTTAAAGTTGCGATGACCTAAGAATAAGAACCCTTCACAGATCATGGGGCATTTGACTACACATCCAATCCAGGGCTGCTTCTGGAACTAGAAGAAGTAGCTGATGGAAATGCTGGAATATTTTTAACTCAATTTGATGTGACGATTCAGTAGCAAAAATAAAATAATGAAATTGCTCAAAAGTGAATAAAAACAAAACATCCTAGTTGAATAGAAAATGTGTGTTCTATGTTTATAGCAAAAGTGTATTAAACAACAGTGGCAGTTTGCTCAGAAAATGTGGATTTAATGCTTCTAACTGTCTTCTCTTGAATGTTCTTTGGTAGAAATTAGGCAATATTCCCAGTTTTAAAAAGAAAAAGTAATACAATAGAATTTTGACCCATAAATAAGCATTTACTGAATAATAATTGTATGCCTAGTAAAATAACTAGATACAAAAGAAGAGTCTACAGGTGATATAATTTCTTAAAATAAGATTTGCTTTTAAAAATTGAAATATTAGATAGAATATTACAGAATGTAGACTATTTAATAAATTCTTCTTTTGACTGGAGACTATGTATCTCCTTGTATCCTTGGTTCAGTCAATTTTGGATGCGTCTGGCTCATAGTCCTTCAGAATGTAATCCTCATAATTTATTTAACAATCATACTGATTTGTCAATGATTTTAAATCAAAATTATCCGTTTTTTTCTGCAAACATATGTTAGTGAACCCATTGCTAAGACAAAATCACAGTACTTGTTACATCTGTTGGGATTATTCACAGATCACCTGACAGAGTCTCATTTGCTGCTGGCTCCTACTCTGCCTGTCCACATGACATTGCCTTTATGAGCATATTGTTTTTCTTACACAGTATAAATCTTTATTAGTGTTGAAAAATACTTTTAAAACCATGTGTTAATCCTAGAAAGGGATAATTTTATAAAAGAAAAAGATACTAGTTTAATGATTATCACGTAATATTCTCTTGAAGATATTTTCAAAATCAACTACAGCTATAATGAGAGAATGTTTCACTGTAAATAGAACTCTAGATAATAATCTTGACACCCAAGCTCCATGAAACTAAAACAATATTGTTCCCTGTTCTTTTAAAAATATTAATTCAATTTAAAAAATGTAAATGCTTTAAAAGGGCCAAATATCTGCAATGATCTATAGTCATATGCCTCCAAACAAGGTTCTCTTTGCTCAGAAACTGCATCTATACTTCTTCAAGCCTTCAGAAATGTCATCCAACGATAATTACCTCCAATGATACATAATTGGAAATAACAGCAATAAACTTTATTAAAGAATTGGAAGAGGTTGAAGTAGACATAGAGGGCTAGAATAATGGCTCTGTCATTAAGAGCACTGTGTGGTCTTCGAGAGAACCCATGTTCAATTCCAAGCACCAACATGTTGCCTCCCAGCCATCTGTAACTCTAGCTCCAGCTGATACAATGCTCTCTGCTAGTTTCCATGACTACTAGGCACATATGTTGTAATAAGAAATATATGTGGTTAAAATATCCATATGCATAAAATGTTTTAATTTTAAAAATAAAAATGAAAGAAGTTAAAGAAGATACAATAAACACCTAAGTGGTGTTAAAGAAAGGCTATAAATAAGGCTAAATGAAATGACTGACAATTCAGAATTTGAAAACTGAATTCATTGAAGAGATAGAAATATTGAAAAGAATTCAAGCTAAAAAAAAAAAAAAAAGATGAAATTAAAAGGCTCCATAGCAAGCCAGGGCAGTGGTGGCATGCCTTTAATCTCAGCAATTGGGAGGCAGAAGCAGGTAGATCTCTATGAGTTCAAGGCCAGCCTGGTCTACAGAGTGAGTTCCAGGACAGCCAGACTTACAACAGAGAAATCCTATTTCCAAAAAAAGGAAAAACAAAACAAAAACAAAAACAAAAAAACAAAAAAACAAAAAAACAAAAAAAGGCTCAAAACTTTACAAGTAGAATGGATCAATTGTGAGAAAAGAATACTAGGACTCAAAGTAAATTGGAAGTATTTGACCACTTCAGCAGAACAATACAAATGAAAAACCATGGAAAGAATATTCAAGAAATGTGGAATGCTAAGAAAAGAGCAAATCTTTGAATTATACACATCGATAAAGGAGAGGAATTTGAGAACAATTGCAGACCAGATCCATAGAAAGAACATATAAGACTGAGTATGGTTGTGGACAAGTTTATCCCAGAACACTGAAGATAGAGGAAGGTAGATATCTGCGTGCTTGAGGCCAGTCTGGACTATCTAATGAGTATCTAATGACTATCTAATGAGTATCAAGGCAGCTAGAGCTACAGAGTGAGACACTACAAAAATTAGAAGAAAACTCACTCACACAAACTCATGTAACATACAATACCAATTAGACAGGATAAAGAAAGAAATTCCCATAACATATTATAGTTAAAACATTAAATACAGAGAACACAGATAATTAATCTGGACAAAACATAAACAGAAGTCAGAATTAGATGATAATATACATCAAATAGACATAAAAGATATGTACACCACCTTGTATCCAACCACCAACGAATATGCATTCTACTTAGCAATACATGGAATTAGATTCTCTAAAATACACCACATCTCTAAAGTAGGAACACAAAATAAATCTTAACAATTTCAGAAAAGTTGGAGCAACTCAATGTATAATTTCTGACCATAATGCAATAAAGCTTAAAATATACAGCAAATGAATCCATAGCAATTACAAAAAGTCATAGAGATTAAACATTCCAGAATGTTTAATATTTAATGTTTAATATTTATTAATAGTACTTAATGGTACCATTAATGTGCAGTTAATGGTACAGGTAATATTAATGTTTAATATTCTCACTGAAAATGAAATTTCCACTAATAAATCTAACCAAAGAGATGAAAGATCTCCTTAGTGAAACATTAAATTTCTGAAGAAAAAGTTTGAGGGAGGTACTGGATAATGGCAAAAACTGTCATGCTCATGGATTGGTAAAATAATACTGAGAAAATTATTATTCCACTCAAAGGTGGTAACGCAGACCTGGAAAGTCAAATGCCATACATCCTTTCCTATTTATGGTTCCTAGCTCTAGATCTTTAGATATGAGTCTATAACCTAGAATTTTCAGAAAACAGAAAGTAAAAGGGAACATTTGTGGAAGGGAGAGGAGCTCTAGAAAAAGAGAAAAGGATAAAGGGGCTATAAAAAGGAATTAGAAAAATGTGGGAGTTTTAACTGGGGAGGAGAAAAGGGGGGCATTCTGGAGATGAGAGAAGAAAGAAATAAAACTATTTGGAATACCAACTTAGAATCATTGTTTTATGCTTACTTGAAATCAGACACACAGATAGATGATGATAAATACATAGATTGATAATTGATAGGTAGATAGATAGATAGATAGATAGATAGATAGATAGATAGATAGATAGATAGATAGATGATAGATAGTTGGTATAGCTATAGATATGCAAACAGAAATTAAGTTGTCCACTTAGGATGATAATGCTCCAAACAAGAACCATAGAATATCTAACAAAATCGCAGTGCCAGGACTCCCCAAACAATATATGCAATTCCTGTTCCCTTTGATTGTCTCCCAAAAATTGAAGGTAAGTCCCTCTTGTTGAAGACAGCAAATTCTTTGGACACAGGACTTATAGGAGCAAGCTGGATCTGACATTGAAGCCTTCTTCCTCACAGCTAGCTCTCATAGTAGCAGGGGGAGCTATTCAAGTAGTCAAGGGTTAAAGTTATAATAGTACTACCTATCTGTGAAACTGTAAGCCATAATTTTGATCAGGACCACGAGGTGCCCCAAAAGTACAATAATGGTATTCTGGCAATATCAAACAGCTATTTAATTGAACTTAAGACCTGATCAATAAGAGGCAGTACTTGGTACTGTAAGCCTAGTCAACTACCTATGGCAGATAAGGCTATGGATCATAGAGAACATAAAAAATTAGTAAATTTATATATAATATACATAATGAATTTCCTAAATTAGTATCAATTCTAATTGCATTGTAAATATTTATCCTTATATTCACTGATATATGTATATAATGTCCCTCTTGCCCCTTAATTAAATATCTTATTTTTACATCAGACAGAGAGAATATGGAAAGCTACAACAGGTCAAACTATTAAAAAAAAAAAAAAGAAAAACAACAACAACAAAAAGCTTACTGTGGGAGCCCATCCTCAACATCTATATATTTCAACTCCTATACCAAAAAGTTCAGGAAAGATTGACAGAGAAGGGACAAAACAATTATAAGAACCAGAGGAATAGAAAGTGTACCTTGAACTATCTTGTATTTATGGCAGGAAAGACAAATCTATGAAATCTCATAAGTATGATTGCCTAAAACTTGAACAACAGCAGCACTAGGTGACATCTCAATACGTACAGGGGAAAATCTTATAAAACCCCACAATTATAATATACCTGCTGGTACAGTAGGTGCACAAATGTTATGGGAGTAACTAACCACTTTTTTATTGGATTTAAGGATTACTTCATAATGAAATCCATTTCTGGACTGCTGAAGTGGCCAAGAACTTAATGGGCCTAATGATATTATTCTGCAAAATGAATACAGCAATAAAATAACTCATAATGATATATTTCTATATCTGTAGATCTGGGTCGCTCACTCAACCAATATCAGAGAAGCTTTTTCCTACAGTATATGGGAAATAACACAGAGACTCACAACTAGATAATATGCAGAGTGATACTTTATAGCACTCAGTTCTAAATGGGATCTATTCATCAAATCCTACCCCTCAAGAATCAGGGATCTATCTATGTGGAAAAGGAAGAATAAAAAAGACAAGAGCCAGAAGTGGTAGATGGCTTCAGAGAAACACTCTCTTCCAGAAACAACAGAACTCATAATCATGTGAACTTACAAAGACTGTGGCACCACTTATAAGACCTGCACAGATTCAAGCCTGATGGGGTCCCAGCATTGAGAATGGCAAGTAGACATGGAGATCTTCTCTAATTAGGAAGCTAACTGCACTTGGTTCCCATTGGCAAAGATATAATAACCTTTGTATAATAAAGTCTCACCAGGTGTATCTCCGACACACCATATCAGGCCCCATGTCCTGGAATATTTTGCCAACCAAAATGAACTCAATAGTATTATTTTATATATTTTATATATATTTGTATATATTTTAATTTTGCTTTGTTTTGGCATTTTTTTGGTTGACCCACTGATTGTTTTGATTTTTGTTTTCATGATTTGTGTGTTTATTTTTCTTGATTTGTTTTTATGTCTTCCATGGGGTTTTTTTTGTTTATTTGTTTTCATTTTTTGAAAGAGAAGGAGAGAAAAAAATACAAAGTTGAATGGTTAGGGAGATGGAGTGGATCTGAGAGGATTTGGGGGAGACACATGATCAAAATATTGTGTAAAAAACTGTTCCTTATTTTAAAAAGAAGAAGGAGGAGAAGCAGGAGGAGGAAGCAGAGAAGGAGGAGGAGGAACCTCTTAGACAGAGAGCTATAGGTAATTATTGGCTGCTGAATGAGGAAGAGTTAGTCTTCTACAGAGATGATCTTCCATTCGTCTGCCCAGTACCAAGTGGGCAAATACCTAAATACCTATAAATAGGATCAACACTGGATATACACAAAAGTTGCATTTATTTGTACATATACATATATGTGCATATGTTTACATATGTGTAAAATATTTTAGAGAGCAAGAGGTCATGAATTTGGATGGGAATTTTGAGGACAAAGGTGTTTGGGGGAACAGAGGGAGACATGGAAATGAAAAATAAGTCAAAGGTCTACAGTAAAATTAACATAGTAAAGTATTACACCCATTTCAGTAGTAAAACTGGGATTTTACTAAGTGGTTAGCCATGACCTTTTATGAAGAAAAGTTTATTACATTTTATGGTTATCAAAATTGTGTTAATACAATTACTACTTCTCAAAACATTTGGAAAAATTTAAATACTAGCAAAACTTGGAAATAAGTGAGTGTTAGTAAAATGAAGTAGGAAAACAGCAGTTTGAGACCATGTTAAATGGTACTCTTTTGAGCGTATCTACTTCCTGCTGTCGTCTTTGAACATGTTGAATGATTTTACACATTTTCATTGTCGTCAGCTAGAAGCTAAATGATGCTTTGCAGAGCCTTTGTCAGCAGAGATGGCTAGGAAGCGGATATGTCTGTCTGACTATGATCCAATAATAAAATTTCTGCCCCCCAACCTACCTTGTCCAAAGTTGTATAAGCTGAAGCAGTCTAACCCAAAACATCAGCTGACTAACACAGAACTAACCCAACAGTGGAAAGTGTCTTTCTTCTACTTCTTTTTGATAGGTTTTTCAAGATTCATAAATTTTTTGTTGAAGCTTTAGATATTACAAATTTTAATGGATTAATCAATTTTTAAAAAAATGATGAAGATATACATATTTTTTAAACTATGATCTAAAATTAGTATATATTTCTTAAGTACCAGTTCGTAATTCATTTAGAAGCATCAAGTGGCATGTTCAGAAGAACACAGCTATGCCTAGTCTCCATCTAATTCATCTATTCATTCTTTATACATAGCTAACTTTTAACTCTTCAAGGATAAAAGTAATTTTCTTTTGGAAGTTACCTGGACACTTTAATTCATCTGAGTAGTCTCCACAGTCATTGGAACCATCACATATCCAGCTTGGCAGAATGCACAGTGAGGTAGAGTTACATCTTATGAATCCCATGGATTTTACTCCAAGTTTATAGAAATGTGTGCAATCTGTATTATCTAGAAGGATATGAATAAAAAATGAAATTAAAGACACATTTGCAAACATCATGAGGCTTGTATGTAGATCATAGAGGCAACAAAGCTTAACTTCATTAAAGAAGTAAATATGCAATTATACTACACAACCAGGTTAATTACATATCACTTCTGGAAGAAGTTCAGGAAAAAGTTGGACTGTGTTCAATTCAATGACAATAGGTGTTCTGATGTAAATAAACAAAAGGAAGTGGTAATTCTTACTGCAGTCCTTTTCATCTGAAGCATCTGCGCAGTCCATGTTCTGGTTGCATTGTGCTGACCTTGGAATACATGTCCCATCTGCACAGCGGAACTCAACTGTGGAGCAGGTTGACACTAAAAAAAAGCACAGTAGATAAGTAAATGGGTAGATGAGATAGAAAATTACCTCTGGTTTATATTTTGAGAACCCTCATCAATGTGTGCAATTTTATTTCAGTGTGTGTTTGAATTTGTATGTCTAATGCGACATCCTGGCCTTTTGGCCCTCACCCCATTGTGTCTCCTTTATGTCTTCCCCTATTACATAATTCTGTCATCAGTGTAGATTTCATTACACCAATTTGTAATTAGTAGTTTGTGTACCTCAAGACTTACTAGGTTTCATTAAAGGAGGACCTATGCCTTATTCATTCTGATCGTATGAATACAGCACCAAGATGGCATTAAAACTGCAACCAATAGCTGAAAATTCTCTCTCTTTACTCATTCTATAGCATAGGGTTATGACCTGAAGCAAGCATTTGACTGAATATCTAAGGGGGAATCCCTTCTGCTACAGAAACAAGCAGAATCAGAAGGAAAAGGGAAAGAAAAGTGGGTAGTAGTTTTGTTTTGTTTTTTTAATATCCAGAAAGAACAATTGAACATTACCAGGGACTAAACCGTCATCTGTGCAATTGTACATGCCATAGACGCATTACCACATTTCTGCATGATCATAATTTTATTATTCGTCATTGGAAAATAAAAATGACTCACAAGAAGGAAAGCATACATTGTGTCTCCCTGTTGTCATTACAAGATTATGGCTTTACAATTCCCTATGCTCAGATAAAAATCAGTTTCAGTGTGTTACTTTTCTTACATATAGGTTTTACATAAAACATTATTCTAAATTATGCATTTATTTCTAGGTTGCTTAACCATTCATTACCATGTAATAATTTTCAGCAATATGTTGTGAACAGGTGTATTGTCTATGTTAGATTGATTTCAGTAAGATTTTATTCCAATTATAATTTCTACAGATAGATTATATCAATGAATAACCTAAAGGACTCTTTGCTTATGCAGCTCTTACTTACCTAGATATTTTAAAGTGCCTATTTAATTATAAACACATTATATCCATTAAAATGGTTTCTAAAACTATCTTAACATATTCGAATTTTGCTCAGGGGTATGTATATCATTTGTATTTCATGACACACAACTCTTATTATATTTAAGTGTATCTTGAATTACATACTTGTTTGTGTATAAATGATAATTATAATAGATGTTTTATTTACAATTTGTGATTAAAATTGCTTCACTGTTTTCTTCATTAAAAATAACAACTTAACATGTGAATCCATTATCAGAAGAGATAAATGTACTGTTTCATAATGGAAAAATGATTTTATGTCTTGAAAAGCATTTTTCTAATATTCCTTTCTATTTTATTTCATATTCAGTTTTCTTCCAGATAGAAGAGTAAATAACAGAAAAACATTGGAGAAAAAACAAAACAAAACAAAACAGTAAAACACTGTAAGTACTCCCGCCAACCATTTACACTTTTCATTTTCCTTATCAGCCTCTCATTAGCTGTTTACTATTTGTTTTCTTAAAATCTCTTAGTAGAAAACAGAATGCATTTTTCTATGAAGTAACACTACAGATATAAGAAAGCCTACAAAGATGTGTCACCGAAAACATTTAAACGTGGAATCAGTGTAGGATGCCAAGAAGACCCCAGTGAGGACAATGCACCACCAATCCACCATCTCCTTCAAACACCCACAACAAGTCCTTCCTGAGGTGAGACAAATTATATACGAAGAGTGGCTGGGGTGGTGGAAAGGAAAATTATGACTCGAGGAACATGGCATGACTATACAGAAACTGGAGTTTCGAGGATTTTAAGGTTACAGAGTTTCATTTGCAGAGTTGGAAGCTCTTATGGAAACTAGAAAGAATGTAATCAGTGGAAGAAATTCTTGGGGTACTGTAGTAAACATAAAAAATGGAAGAGGAATTCTTAAATGCATTCAAAGCAAACACAACTGTGAAGTTTAGTGGTGTTATTAGAGAACAGCATCAGATAAGTGATGAGCAGGTATTTGGAAGAGTGGGGCTGAGAACAGAAATTATGAGAATATTCTCTTCCTTACATTTTCCCTAATAGCAGTATGAGTTGTTTTCCTACTGCTGTGAAAAGACATCATGGCCAAGACAACCTACAGAAGAAAGAGTTTATTTGGGGCTCATGGTTCAAGAGGGTTAGTGTCCATCACCACTATGGCAGGGAGCAGGGAGCATGGCTACAGGGTGGAAGGCAGGAAAGCATGGTGCTGGAGTACTAGCTGAACACTCTTAACTGAGACATAACCATGATGCATAGGGAGAAAGCTAACTGGGAATAGCAGGGGCTTTTCAGACCTCAAAGTCTAACACCAGTGATAAATCTCTTCTACAAAGACAAACCTCTAAATCCCTTTCAAACAGTTCTACCAACTGGGGACCAAGCATTTTAACATATGAGTCTATCAAGGCTGGTCTCATTCAAACCACTAAATACGGTAGTGAATCCTGGACCAGGTATTGACTGACATAAACAGAAAGGAGATGTGCAAATCCCTTTCAAACAGTTCTACTAACTGGGGACCAAGCATCCTAACATATGAGTCTATCAAGGCTAGTCTCATTCAAACCACTAAATACGGTAGTGAATCCTGGACCAGGTATTGACTGACATAAACAGAATGGAGATGTGCAGTGGAATTGATTGTCCTCTTTACACATGTCTTCTCTGATTTTATGACTAGCCATATTGTTTGATAGCCACAAAAAGTAATGTGTGGGAACGTGATGAATGGGAAAGAAATTGGCCTTTTAAATATAGGTACAGCATTTTATAAACATCAGGATGAAGATAGTGGTACAATTTACTGTCTTCTACAGTACTAATCAATGATGGAGTATTTTGAGAGAGAGAGAAATGTCTCCCCAAACTTCCTGTGTTAAGTGTGGTCCCCAGCGTGTAGCATTATCTAAGGAGGTGGAAGAAATTGTAGAAAGTGTACTGTAGCTGGCAGAAGTAGGTTACTGGATTGCACTTCCAAATCTTCCTGTGTCTCATTGAGGTAAGCTGCCCCCAAACACCTGCCACAGTCATGGTATTCTGCTTCACCATGGGCCCAAAAACATGGAGCCAAGACCATGGCCATTGAAACCATGAACCAAAATAAATCATTTTAAAGCTACTTAACCATGTGTTTGGGTCATATTCTTGATAAATATTACACGATGAAATTAGCATTAAGTTAATTAAATGAGTGTATCACTTTCTCTTCTCTTCCTATAATAACACATTATGACCAAGGCAACTTATAGAAGAGCCCATTTGGGTTACAGGTCCAGATGGATAGGAGTCCACTGTGGCCAAAAATTGTGGCAACAAGCAGAAAACATGGCAGCTGGAGCTGAAGTTAAGAGCTCATATCTAAAGCCACAAACAGGAACGAGAGAGCAAACTCAAAATGGCTATGTCATTAAGCTCTCAAAATCAGCCCCCAATAACATATTTCCTCCTAGAAAGCCACACCTACTATGCCTGATCAAAGACAACTGGGAACAAATATTGAAATGCCTATGAATATTGAGGATAATTCATTCAAACCATACAATATGTAAACAAGTGCAACTTCTGGAAAAAAATCAAAATCTACTTCTTGCTATTTCAATTAGATTTTCAGTGATTTCTGAGGAGAGGAATACTGTAATTTCTAATTTATCAGGTGAAAAAGAAAGTTGTTGATCATTTTTCCCCAGGTTAAAAGTCTTGAATAAGAGAACCTAGAAAATGATTTGGTCAAAATAAAGATAGACCAAGTGTGAAATATTCAGCTTTTCTGTCCAGATAGTCGAAAGAAGCTGTGAATTAACAGACACTAGCGAGAACATAGCCACGTGCGCACCAGGACTAGAAATGAGACAACGTAGGATAACGTCTGACAGGGACACCAGATCAAAAGGATCAGTAAGTTGGAAATCAAAGCCACTAACTCCTTTATACAATTCCACAGTTTTCTTCTGCCTTCCACTTAAAAAAATTCTTTTGTCAACTAAAATACGTTATAAGATATAAAAGACGTAAAATCAATAGGTCTTTCTGTGGTTCACAGGATAATTCTTATAAATAACTTATGTTTGTTCTCTCTTACTTTCCATGCTAACTGCAACTAAGAACCTGACATGGGAATCGAACACAACAACATTAAAAGCATTCTGCTGCAATGCTAATTTGTTTATTTTCACCTTGATTCTGTAACTGCTCAGGATTTCAAAGTGCACAGACACACAGGGGCTGTTAATTTCTTTTTCATCCATTGTTACATTTGTGGAGTCTTTCAAAGTTTTTCTTACCACTTTTGAAAACAAAGACAGAACAAATAGAAAAACCATTCTGTATTTTTGTTTTGTTTTGTTTTGTTCTGTTTTCAATCCTTTCTAAAGCCCCAGAACTACTGGTGTTGTGGTCTACCTGAAAGTACTCTAGCTGACCAAGGACACTGATGTACTTCCCAAGGGAAACAATTTACACTCATCTCAACATGGTGAGTACTTTATATACTCACCCTAGATCCAGTCACTCAGCCTTTCATGTAACCATAAGAAAATATAAAATGACAGACCTGACTTTATGTTCCCTTGTATTTTAAACCCATAAATACAGCCTGTACTGCTCATAAGCTCTTAAGTGTCTGGCCTTCACTGAAGAATGGCCAACTCACCAGGGACTTCATGCTTAAAGAAAACTAACTCTCCTTATCCCAGGAGATTGCCATTAATGGCCAGTAAATTAAAAAAGACAACACTAACATGTCATATTGTAGAGAATGTTATTTTCTGAGTATTATTTATCATTTAATAATATCAATAATCATATTCAACCTGTTTTGTATGCAATGTGGTGAATTTTCTTATAGAATTTAGACTATAAAAGAGTTGAATCAGGAAGTCTAATTTGAGTGTCTGCTCTACTAGGCACTATGAGAAACATTAACATGGTTAACAACACAAGAATGAACTAGAAAAGTATAGGCAAGGAACGATCTGGAATGTACTTTAATCTAGACCTGAAGATAGGCTAGGGGATTATTTTAAACAATGTGGAAATTTGTCAATTAGTGGGCATTATTTTATGTCTTCTGTAACAAACATTTGCATTCAGTCTATCAGACATGTATATTCTTGTTAAATGCCAGAGCATAGCTATAGAACCCATCTGGTGAAAGGATGTGTAGAGTGCTGTCCTCAGTGTGCCCTGAATCTGAATATGGCCTTCTGTCTTGTTTTCATGCTTTTCCAGATATAGTCTATAGTATGTCCCAGGAAATTGTATGTAAATTGATTTGTCCTGAGAAAGTTCTGGGAAACAACTGCTATGCTAATATTTAGTATATGTTTACTGGTGTTTATTTACATGTTTTTCAAATTCTGTTTTTCTGATCTTAAATAATCTTTCTTGGACTACTGCTGCCTTTGTTACATTCATATATAAAAGTACACTGAAACTGAAGTAATGTTTTCTATAACATTAGAAGGTAGTACACCTCATCTTTAAGGTCTTCCAATATCAGGTCTCACAGACAGTTGACAAAAGTCAACCGGTCACAATACACTGTTCCATTTTACAACACTGATGAATATCAAAGACATATCTTAAGTGAAAGAAGCAGCATGTAGTCTGGAAGTGGTGGCACATGCCTTTCATCCCAGCACTTTGGAGGCAGAGGCAGGTGGATCTCTGTGAGTTTGAGGCCAGACTGGTCTATAGAGTGACTTCCAGGATAGCCAGAGTTACAACAGAGAAACTCTGTCTCAAAAAACTCAAATAATAATAGTAGTAGGACATGGGACATGAAAAACTATGCATATTGCATGACTTTATTTGTGTGAAATGTCAAGCTGTGGTAGGCAATGAAAACAAGGATTATTCTCAGATAAATGTTCTGGTATTCATTGTTCATGATGAGTGGAAAATTGAGTAAATTTGCTAAAAATCATTGAGTATATTTGAAACAAGTAAAGTATATGACATGTATAAATATGCCTCAATAAATCTATTTTATATTTTTACAAAACTAGTACTGTATATTTCTTCCATTCATCAGTTAATGAAATCATCAGTAAAAGAGAACAATAGTATGTGGTAATCATTCTTAGAGCAATAAATTCAATATTGGATATTCTGATAGAAACATTCTAAAACAGGCAGATAAAATAGTTTATTCCTATTTTAGGACAATAGTTTAAACAATGAGTTAAATAATAGAAAATAGAACAGTAGTCATAATTTTTAATTAAATAAACTTTGACTGATTTACAAAAATGAACTTGCTTGTACCAAAATGTATCATTGTGTCCACTGATCAACCTTTCTCCATAATACTTCACTTCAGGTGATATCCCTGGTAATTCCTATCTTTTCTCAATTTCTATAAGAACTGTATTTTTAAATTTCACATATGAGAGAGATCATGATATTCTTGTATCCTCAAGTCTGGCTTATTTTTTTTAATACAATGATATTCAATTCTGTTTCCAATGTGTTTACAGAAGATGTCATTGGACATTTTCATAGCACAATTTTCTCAGGGACAAATTTTGCAAAAGTTTAATAAACATCTGTCATAATGTCTAATATTGTAAGGCTAATGCAAAAATTTTTACCTTTACAGTCCAGTTCATCAGAGTTGTCTCCACAATCATTTATACCATCACAGAACTTTCCAAGAGGAACGCAGTGATGATTGTAGCATGGTTTAAACCCCTTTCGGCAACTTCTGTTTTCTTATGAATAGAGAGAGAAACTCATTAGAAATATTTCTAGGGAGTGGATACCATGCACAAAAATTTCTCTCCTAAGTAATAGATTCTGGATATATATAGCAGTGCTGTGCTATATGAAAGGTTTGAGTTACAGCGTCTATCAGTTACCAAAGAGCAAGCCATTTGTTCTCTTTAGTATTTCGTGACCTGGTCCTTCCTAAATAATGATCTTGGGTTATATCTAAATATTGTTTCTTACACTTCTCCCATGATCCTCTGGAAATAAAAATACAATGTGCATTCAATTCAGAAGAGATAAAATCTCTGTCGCAGAAGTAGCAAAACATTCTACCATCCATCCATTAATTCATTTACACATGCAAAGATTTTATAAGAAAAAGTTTGCAAAGCATGCATTTCCAAACTAGATTATCAATGAAGCAGAGAAATAGCAATAAGTTTCTGCAAAAATATCTTTAAAATATTCACTGAACTGAATAAAATTTTCTTTATCAATTGGTCAAAGGAAATAACAATTGGGGACTACAATATCCCCAAATCATGGAATATCAAAAAACATGCCAAGAAAAACTGTATAGCTATGAGTGCTAACATTAAAAGATGCAAAAATATTTTTTAAAAAATTATAGAAAATAAGTTTTAATGGGACAGCTCAGGGCACTACAAATCAAGTATAAAACAAATCCAAAATTATCTAAAGGAAAAAAATGATAAAGAGCAAATTATATAATGATATAAGTATAAATAATACATATATAATGAAGGCAATAGTGACTGGAAAAATGTAAACACATTTAACAAACGGTTAATACATAGAATAGAAACTCAGCTCAGTAGAAAAGCACAAACAATAGAATTATGTGGTGCCCTTGTGCAATGGTCACACAGCTAAGTGGTTGAGGGTGATTATGACCTCAGACTCTCATTCTGAGGAACTGGCAGGAATCTGGCCCCTCCCATCTGCAGTGGCTGACAGACCACAAGCCACAGCAAAACTCTGCCCCTCTTAAAGGTGGGCAGTGATCCTGCAGAGTTGTTTAGTATCGAGAGTTTCAAGTAAACCCCTGCTCCCCAGAAAATATCCAAGGCACCCCAAGGATGCAAATGGGGCTATCCAGAATCCCTGTCTTAACCAATGTTCCGGTCCCTGGGTAACAAAGACCCTCCCCTGCCTTTATCCTATACATGTAACAACCCTTGCATTAATAATCCAAGAGATGTCCCTCTGACAACCTCTCTGGAGAATCCTGTCCATTCTTGCAGACACTTAAGTCCTCTGATCTGGGAGAGCCTGGGCATGTTGACCCATGGGGTGACTTTCCTTCCTTGGAGCTAAGCTAGTGGCTGATGCATTAGCCATCTGCCAGGGAGGGAAGCAGGGCCCAGCAGGCAGAGAAAACCTACATAATTAAAAATAACCAATAGGTCTAAATTAACATTTTTAGAAGTAAAACATCTAAACATTCAACAAGTATATGAAAAGTGCTTGGATGACTTATGAACAGAATACAAGGCAAATACTACCATGACATATCATGTATCCTTCTTTGCATGACTATCACACGCACAAAAATCAGAAGGTAACAATTTCCAGCCAACATGTACAGAAAATGGAATACATTTGTATTTTTAGTGCAGCCATTATAGAAACCATTATGAAGGGCTTCCAAAAGAGGAAAAAATAAAACCATCATTATGAGGCGATGATCCTGTTACAAGTGTATCTAAGGTTGGAAATAACCACAGAATAACAACATCTGCACTCGTAAGTTCACTGCAGCACTAGGCACAGTTGCAAAAAGAGGAAATCAATCAAGGCGTCAATCAAGGATTAAATATTCAGAATGCAAGGACTATTCATACAAAAGCATGATAAGAAGCTTTTTAAAATGCTTAAAACCTATCATTTGCATCAACATTGATTGATCTGGGACGGAAAACACTATGTTAAATGGGAAGATGGATACAGATAAATGAATACTGTGTGTTCTCTTTGTATAAGGGAGCTATGTTGTTTCTCATAGAGATAGAAAATATAATATGTATTAGGACAGGAAATAGGTGTGGTAGAGTAAGGGACATAAAAAGGGTCGATTATGGGTATACAGGTGGATTTGGATAGAAAGAATAACTTGTAACACTTTATACTATATCAGGATTAATATGGCTAACAATTATTTAAATATCTCAAAACGGTGAATAGGGAGGATTTTGAATACTCACAGCACGAAGACATGATATACATCTGAGGGTGTAACATGCCAGTTGCCCTAATATAGCCATTATTCACTATATGCATGCACTGGAATGTCACACTGTACCACCAAATATGTGCAATTACATGTTAAGCAGAAATAAAATCATTAATAAATCAATCAGTAATGCTCTCGGAAACCTTACATACTTATTAGATAAATCGTTTTAGAAAGAGCTTATTAGTTCTTCCTCCTTAGTTCTTCCTTCCTTCCTTATTAGTTCTATTATAACTGTTTTTTGTAAATTAAAAATATGATGATATGTATTCTCAAGCCCCTTTAGAGTAACTGTATGTTTACACCTATCATTATTATTTCTATTACCTTCAAACTCCATTTAATTGCTATTCTATAAATTAAACATGTTAATTGAATGAATTCTGTATAATTCTGGTTAAAGTAATAATAAAAAGATGGTATTTCTCCATGATTTTAACTGAGAATGTTAATTTGCAAGGAACAAAAAATCTAATTGCCACATGTCCATCTTCCTATTTACTAATTCTTTGATTATTTGGGTGTAATTATTACCATGATAAGTTCCAAAAGTTTAAAGTGAGCATAAAGTAACATTGTCACTAATTCTAATTCTACTTGATGTTCCCAGATTTTGCATGGCATGGAGACCTAATGCTGTTTGTCTTTAAAGTTAAAACAATTCATCCTATTTTCAAGATAAATCTGGAAAATTGAATCGTATATAGTAATATGGAAAGGAAAGTAAATCCTTGCTGATTCCTAGGACAAAAAAATCAATCTCCTTCAAAGGATGACTTTTACATGTTGTCACCAACAGAGAGGCACACAAGACTCAAGGCCATGTTTTTTGTGAATCATGGCTATCATAACCAGTTTCCACATCAAAGGATGCTAGCCCTATGATAATCCTGGAATCAAAAAACAGAAAGAACAATGCTTTGATATCCATTCAACATGTTCTGGAACACTGCTACAGAGTAAGCCACCACTCACTGATATTTCTGAATTAAGTCTTTAGAAATATGCACCTAAAATTATTCATAAAGATAAGTTACAAGGCAATTAAAAAACCCAATTCCCTTTTAAATTTTTATCTAAATGACAGAAAACCATAAAGATATTCTTAGGTGACTATTATGGTAACTGGATAGATAATAATGTATTTCATTTTAGCACAAGCTAAGCCTAGTAAATTTGCCTCAGAGATACATGTCAATGAGAGACATTAGGATAATTATTCACACGAAATAAAGACATAAAAACACACATAGAATCATAAAAGCAAACCAGAAATCTCTCTCTGCAATGATAAAGCCCTCATTAGACACTTACCACAATAGAGCAACTTTTCATCTGATTTATCCTTACAATGAGGGATGCCGTCACAGGTAAGCAGATAGTCAACACACTCCCCATTTCCACACTCAAACTCAGAATAGATATTACAAGAAGAGTTTTTAACTGAAAGAATGAAAGTATTTGTATAATGATAATTATTTTATATTATTAGCATTTTATTCTTTAGCGTTCACAATAAAAATAAACTACAATGTAAACATAGAAAATGAACTGAAGCACAATAATTCATCACATTTACTCATTAAAAATTACCAGACCACTTCTATCATTCTTACTTTACCTTTTAAAGTATTTGGAGGGTTATTTATTCATCATATGTTTATAGAGGAGAACTGTAGCTGATTTGGTAATGACTGTCATATATGACAGCAGTCTGTCATAAAATAATTCCTTTTAAGAAGAAGTCAGTTACTCAGGTGTGGTTGCTCACACATGTAATCCCAGAACACTGGAAACTGAGGCTGAAGGATTACAAATTCATGGGTTTTTGTGGTCATAGTGAGTTCAAAGCCTGTCTAAGTCCCATAGTTACTAGATCTGCAGTAAACATACTAGTGCAGACGCTGCTATTCTGTGGTTATTTCCTAACTTTGATATACATGTAGTAGGATTATTGCTTCATATGATAGTTTTATTTTTCCTTTTTTGGAAGTCCCTCAGAATGGTTTCTAAAACTACAAAAAATATTGCATTTTCTGTACATGATGGCTGGAAATAGTTATCTTCTGATTTTTCCTTTCATTCTTGATCTAATATAAATAATATCATTTTATCTTTCCCTCTTTCCCTCCAAGATCTCCATATTCCCTTTTTTCCCTCTCTTTCCAATCATGCCCTCTTTTCATTAATTGTTATTATATGTATACAATCCTAGATATACATATTATCTGCTTAGTCTGTATAATATTACTCGTATATATGCTTTCTTTGATATTAGGTTTATTTTCGACTTGACACAACTGGAACAACCGTGAAAGAGAGAATCTCAATAGAAGAATTTCCCAGATCAGTGTGGGCCTGTGTGTGAAAGATTTTCCTTGATTGATTGATAGTGGACCCAGTTCACTGTGGGCAGTGCAAATCCTGGGTCAGTGGTCCTGGATTCCATTAGAAAGCAGATGAGCGAGCCTTAGGCAGCATTCCTCCATTGTTTTTGCTTCAGATTCCACCTTGAGTTCCTGCTAAAACTTCCCTCAATGATGGGTCATAACTTGTAACATAAAGCAAACCATTTTTCCCCAAAGATGCTTTCAGTTAGAGTGTTTTTTTTCACAGTATTAGAATAAAAATAGAATATAAACATAATACAAAATAAATGTTGTATAAGTGCAATTATTGCTCATATTTGCATTTGATACACAGTGGAGGAGGTTTTCTGCTTCTGCCCACAGTCAGATTGTCTTTCCTCTCATTCTCACACGTAATTGAAGCAGGCTTGCCCTTCCTGCTTCTGTCATGCATCTTTAGAGGTTAAAAATGTTGTGTGGGATATAAATACCTAAATATTTTGCCAAAAATTAAGACAACAGATGATTTTCTACATTTTCCCTCAGGTATATGTTAGCAAATGAAAGAGGTTCCTAACATTCATGAACATTGCTAGTGAATTGACCCAGGTATAGACATATGTGTGTCAGAAATATTCTTGTTTCTCAGCAATGAATTGACAGCAAAAAGGCAGCAGCTTATTTGCAGTTTCTGCTGGCATATGGGATTTCAAAACAGACATACAACCAATAGAAAATGTCTCCACAGCAACTTATTTTCCCCATGGACCCAGTGCCAGTCTTCTGCATGTTTAAAATACTTTCTTGTTTGACTCACCAGCTCTCAGCAACAGAGATAATAAGATAGCTTATTAAGGGCTGTTATATATAAATGATTTTGCAGCAACAGCCACCACTGTACACTGGAAACTTCTCTTGCTCTTTTTATAAAAGCCATTACCTGAACCTTGCCCTGTAGTATAGCCTGTGAGGGAAAAATGAATGATTCTAATGCATGACTGATGCTTCTGTTCTGTACATGACACCAGGTCCAGATCAGCAAGACACAATCCACAACGACAAAATGAAAGAAAACTCAAGTAGTTTCCTGATCTATTCATAGACGTGTCAAGCAACAAAGCTATCTGGAAACTTTCGGCCACTATGTTAAAATTGTTTCATGCATTAATATCCACTGAATAACTGTAGCGTTATCTCTTTTGTTCTGACACCGTCTTATATAAAGCCAAGATTTTATTTTTTGCTAAGATGTGTCCCCAGTTGTGATATCAGTTTGCAAAATGAAAAACAAAAACGAAAAGCAAAAAACATATAACACAGGTAAGAGAAAATAGTCCTGGTAGATAACGGAAGAGGATGTGTGAAGATGAAAATGAAAAATACTTAGTTTTAATGATGTCAACATATAAACTTCTGTTAATTTCCTAACATAATAGATGAGAGAAAACAGTAGAAATAAAGAAATAATGTTTCAAAACTGGCACATTTTGAAAATGAGTTCACAAATTTCCAACAAGTTATCTTGCTTTCCACCTTTCTCACATACAAAGAGTTCCAGTGTTAAAGGAAAATTAACCTTCTGTATTTGCTTGCTAATTTTTCTTGGTAACGTTGATGAACTTGAACTATTATTTATCTTGGAAATTTTGCTGTTAATAAGGGTATATTGTAATAATACTAATTAGGTACTTCAATGCCTTTGGGAAGAGTAAACATATTGCAAGACTGAAATGTTAAAATCTTAATTAACAGTTTAGAAATGATTATAAATAAGTCACATGAGCCATTCTTTCTCATTTGCTTACTGCCATAGACAGTAGAGGGGGTTACTGCATGGCTACTAATCTTCTGCATAAATTCTAGTTTATTTCAGCTATAATTAATTTCATAATTGCCATAGTCTCAAACTGACAGCTACAGTTTGACAAATGAACTTGTTTCAAGGAACTTCTGAAGCTGGTCCTAACATTGTCAGGCCTTCAATCACAGGTTGCTGAAATTCATTTCCAGTTGTGCTTAAAATAATTGTTTGTGCACTGTTGGGGGAAGGGATGCCAAGGCCTTGGCATTTTGCATTATCTGCAAGTGTTGGCTTTATGTAAAAGATGCTTGAATCCTCAGGATCTGCATGTACTCTTAATAGAACACCTGAGGAGTTTAGCTATCACTAAAATCCACCTGAAATGAGATGCTCAGGATTCCACTTTCTAGGATGGTACTTGCCCTGACCAGTGGTTCCCTATGCTGTGGTCTGGCTAGGTTTACGTCTATGAAAACATCTCTGGGTTATTATCCTGGATACTGTTACTTATCATATGAAGCTATAAGAAAATACTACAATTAACTAGATTCTTTCATAAACAGATATAAAAGAACTGAGCATCTACTATTGGAGAATAGTACAACTTTATGAATGCAATAACACAATTGCAATATGCTACATAGATTACATACGTCATCATTACTTACTCACACATCTGTTGTTTGCTAGCAATACTCGGTCCCCTCTACAGGAACAATTAACTCTTCCATCAGGAGTTAAAAGACAGAGGTCATGGCAACCTCCATTCAATAATGTACATGGAGAAAGTTCACCTGTAATGAAGGGGCCCATGAGTAAGATTTTGTAATGAATATGCAGTCCTCATTAACAGGTAACTGGCAAACTGTTGAACTGTCTTAATGTCCAGGACACTGGGGACATTTGAAAATGTCATGGCATTATGAGAGTTTTTAATCTTGCAAGCTACAATTCTGTGTTACAATGACTGCAGAATTTATAAACCCAAATGCAAACATATTAAGAAAATAATTATCACAGAAGCAAGTCAGCCCTTAGGTTCAAATATATGAGGAATGAAGAGTGGAGTATAATCTTACATATAATTAAAACTGAAATTATCCTTAAAGCAACCAAGTTTCATAGAAGTACCTTACTTCTTACAGTTTTGATACATTGAATAGTCAAATTCTGAATAATGTCTCCAAGATGATAAGAAGACAAAATATATAATACCACAAAAGAGAAAAAAAATTGAAAGGTTATATAATTAGAAAATATTATTTTCTATTATAACTTACAACTATTGGTGTCATTAGCAACTGCTATGATTCCCATTGGCTGATGTGGAATATCAGAACGTAGAATTTTTGTTTCTCCTCCTGTGTACTTGTTGGAACACAAAATAGCTCTTCGTCCCCAATCTGACCAGAAGATATATTTGTCATAAACTGCCAGACTAAGAAAAGTACCTGGCCCAGATTTGACAATCACCTGAAATAAATTATAATACAGTTTACACAAACATAGATATTCAGATATTGATATCCCATTTTACTCCGGAAAGTGAGAGATGAAAATTAGTTATCAACAGTAGTGATCATCACAACAGAATTTGATTAGATGTCTCATCACAGTGTGATTATACTCTATCTACATATTTTAGCATTCTTCAGAAGGAGAATTGAAATAAAATAGGAGCAAAAGAACAATGAGAAAGTTTACATCTACTGGTCAGTGATCTAAACAGTAAAATAAAGTAAGAAAAAGATGATATAAGCCATTTCTTCTGGAAGAAAAAAGCTTGCCTATTTACGTGTAAATGCCAAAAGTTTCTGCATAAAGTACACAAGATAAAGTATTTTTAGAAGTTGAAAATCATACAAGAATTTAAGAAGAATTCAAAAAGTAAAACATTGTATTTTTCTCACATTATATGGACTGGAAATTAATATTTAAAATTACTTTTTCAATGGCATCAACAAATATGAGATATAAATATATGTGAAAAATACATATAAGGCACTGAAAATCAAAAAAATTAACAAAAGATAGCAAAAGCTAATTGAGTGATAAATCTTGTTTGGAGTCTGCAAGATCCAACCCAGTGAAAATGTCATTCTCCTCAGGTAATCACATGCAAATTGCGATGAAGCATTCAGAAACTTTGTAGAACTGATAAAGTACCTTTATACTTATGTAAAAAAGCAAATGATCCAGAAAAGAAAAAGAAAACTTGTTTCTGGAAAACTAATATTAATATAACTCTACTTCAAAATATTATAAAATAATAATTATAAAAATGGTACAGTATTGTCAACAAAAAATGAGGACAATAAAGGTCATACCTGTCCACATATGTGGGTAACTAATCTTTGACAAAAGCAAAAATCCTAGTTAAAGAAAAAACATTTTTATTTACTGAATAGCATATAAATAATGAGACATGCATAGATTTGTTCACTATGTGCAAAATCTACCTAAAAATAAATCATAAGACCTAAGACTATGCCCTTTTACTAAAAACACGATAATATTCTTTATGATCCTGGATCTTACAATGACAGTATTTTTACTATAACACTCAAGAGCATAATCTATTAAAATTTTGATAAAGTCAATATAATTTAAAATGCTTTTCAAATGATATCGACAGAATAATAAAAAGAACAATCTAATATTAGAGAAAATATTGCCATATCATAAGCGTAGCAAAGGCTTTTGAAACGATTCTTAGACGTCAATAACACAATGAACAATTGCTGATGAGGATGTCGGGAAAGGGCAACCATCATTCACTGGTTGGAGAGATTTGAAAGTGGTGCAGTCACTCTGGAAATCAGTGTGGACATTCCCCAATCTAAAATAAATCTACTCTATGACAGGGCTACAGTATTCCTCAGCATGTGCTCAAAGAAGTGGATGTTCTACTCCGCAGACACTTGCTCGGCTATGTGCCTTGCCGCTCCATTCACAGTAGGTAGGAAACGGAAACTATCTGAATGTCGTTCAACTGACAAATGGGTAATGAAAATATGATACATACACACAATGGAATGCTATTAAACCATAAAGAAAAATAAAATCACGAGATAGGTGAAACTAGAAAATATTATACTGATTGAAGTACCCCAAATGAAAAAGAAAAACACATGTTCTCTCTTATTTGTGGATGCTGACTTTAAACCTTTGGGAATGAATATATCATTCATATAAACTGCACAAACAATGAAAGTAAAAAGTTACTGGGATGAGAGTACGTGGGGATGGAAGGAGCCCTCGAGAAGGGACTCAGAGAATAGAGCTGCAATGATGGGGGAAATTGAATTAAAAAAAAACTGGAAGGGAGAAGCTTTAACTAGAGATTAGGGAGAGTGGGCAATTTAGAGGAGGTGGAGTGAAGAGGGATAAATAACACTAATGATGTCCCGAAAAAGCCAGAAGAGTCTCATTATTCTAAGATTGCTTATACATACTAAATGAAGTTATGCCACTTGAGCTATAATGCTTACTCAAAAGCCATTATACTATTTATTAAAAAAAAAAAAAAGTCCAGAGTCCCAAAACAACATAGTGTATTATTGTCTCTGGTTCTTTCACTGATTTGGAGGTGAGATCCAAGATCTTACAACATAAACTGTGGGCACATGACTTGTAGGAATAGAGCTGGGTTTGTCCATGAAGTTTCCTTCCTGATGATTAGCTTTTATAGGACCAGGAGCAACTAGTCAAAATGCCAAGGGGAAAAGTTATGAGTAGTCCTACCCAGATGTAATACCTACAAACTACAATATTGACCATTACCATACGATGTCACCCAAAATGCAATAGTGGTATTTCTATCTTGGCAGTATCTATCAGGCATCTGACTAGACTTAAGGCCTGCTTAATAAGAGGAAATCCATTCTTGGTGCTATAAAACAAGGCAATAACCAGAGGTTGATGAGACTTTGGATCCTAAACATGAGTGTGTGCCACTGTACACTGTAATTTTCCTATACTGGTATAATGTCTAACTTCATTCTGAAATATTTACCCTTATACCCACAGATAAGTGTAGCTCTTCCCTCTCATTAAGGAAGCTTCTTTTTCTAGTAGACAGAGACCATTACAAAAATTTACAACTGGCCAAAATGCAAAGACTAACTGAGAGTGGGGTACCCAATCCCACTTGATATATCTACAACATAACCTCCACACCTGTAGCTCACAAACATTGAGGAAAAAGAGATTGTAAACAGGCTGTTAGGAGCCAGATGCATTCTGTGAGATACTCTTCTTCATATGACAGGAAAGCTGAGCCCATAAAACGTATACATTATGGTTGTTTCTACTAGCCTTGAACAACAACACCAATTGATATGCCAATTAGGATTCAGAAATTTTCACAAGCCTCCACTCCCACCCCTAGATAAAGAACTATAGGCAATTAATAGCTGCTGAATAGTATTCCCTCAATGACTATCCAGTCTCATCTAGTCAGCCCTAAACACATATACATAGGAGAAGAGGAAATACTGAATACACTCAGTAAGTGATATATATATATATATATATATATATATATATATATATATATGTATTAAAAGACCGTGAATTTGAGAGGGAATGAGAGCAGCATTTGGAGAAAGAAGAGAGAAGAGAAAATGATGTAAATACAGTACTCATATATGAAATTCTCAAAAGTGAATAAATGTATACAAACTGTTTCATTGCACTTTGTTTCATTGTACCTAGGAGTTAATTCAGTATCAGAAAATGATCTTAGCCATCCTCTAGAGTGGCACTAACATCTGTTACATACAACATGAACACACACACACACACACACACACACACACACGCCAAAAAGGAAAAGGAAATCTGAAGCAAGGATGCTACATAGTTCGCTGAAGCCAGGAAAGGATTTCCCGGTCCACCTCTGTTGGAGATCAGAGACAATCCTGTACTCAAAACTCAAAAGAAAGTGATGTCATATAAGAACACAGCAGACCACCTGAAGAACACCTTGTCCATAGCATTGGACCGTATATCTCCACAGTAGTCCATTTCCTTAAACTTAGCACACAGTTTTTCATTTCCAGAGGATTCCATGTCTCACAAAACTTACATTAAATTTGTATATGTTTTCATCTTTATATTTTGTTATAGGTTTTCAGATATGAACCTGATCATGGAAGATAGAAAAATCTGTTCTCCTAGAAATTGTTTGCATCATATCTGTGAACAGTAAACTTGCTAATCAAAGTAAACAAAATGCAAAACACATTTTTTTGGCTTTTGAAGTACCACACTGAGAAAATGACAAATTGACATTTGTCCTGGGTTTGATGCCCCTATCACATATACACATTGTTAGCCTAGCAAAGCCCAAGTAGTGTAAAGCAGGCCTGGTAACACGCTCCTGGAAATCCTAAACACACAGGAAGTGGAAGGGGAAGGAGCAGAAGTTTCTGTTCCCTTGCAGCCACATAAAGACTTTAAGGTCAGCCTGAAATACATGAGACCATGTTGAAACAAACAGACAAACAAACAGCAAATGAAGCAGGACTACATCTTGTCCTACATTTAGGAGACTCTGAGGAATGCATATTACCAATAATAATACTTTCCCAATAGTTGTCACCAGAATTATATATAAAAAAATAAAAAATATCAAATTGGCCCTACTTGGAAGGAATTCTTAACTCCACCAGGCTAGTATTCTTTGTATGCTATTGCTTTATTAATTAATTTTATTTTTGGAAAATTTTATACATGTTTATAGGAAAATACAACCCTTATATACTGTTGGTGAGAGCATAAACTAATACTCTCAGTCAGGAAATTAAGTCTAGAGCAGCAGTTCTCAACCTTTGTGTCATGAGACTCCTTTGGGAATTAAATGACACTTTCATAGGGATCAACTAAGATGACCTGCATATCAGATATTTATATTACGACTTGTAACAGTAACAAAATTGCAGTTATGAAGAAGCAACGAAAATAATTTTGTGGTAGGGGGCCACCGCAACATAAGGAACTGCATTAAACGGTTTCAGCATTATGAAGGTTCAGTACCACTGGTTTAGAGATTCCTCAGAATATCAGAAATAAAACTGCCACATGACCTAGCTATACTACTTCTGAATCTTTATTCCTATAATAGATATGATTCTATATCATACTACATAGATACCTAAAATTCTATATTTGCTGCTGCTCTACTAAAAATACCTAAGAAATAGAAGCACCCTAGTTGTCCATCAATTGACGACTAGGTAAGCAAACTACACATACGTGACAGAATTTTATTCCACTGTCAAGAGAAAACACAAACTCAAGTCAAAGTGGATCAAAGACCTCAACATAAAACCAGATACACTGAACCTGACAGAGGAGAAAGTGGGGAATAGTCTTGAATGCATTGGCATAGGAGACAACTTCCTGAATAGAACTCCAGTATTGCAGGCACTAAGATCAATAATTAATGAACAGGAGGACCTGATAAAACGGAGAAGCTTCTGAAAGGAACACTGTTAATAGGACAAAATGGCAGCCTACAGAATGGGAAAAGAGTTTCACCAGTTCCACAGCTAACAGAGAATTAATATCCGAAATAAAAAGAACTCAGGAAACTACACACCAACAAAGCAAATAATTCAATTAAAAGATGGGGTACAAATCGAGACAAAATTTTTGAGAGCTACAATCTGCCCCACCTGCCGGATGTGCCACCACAACTGAGGGGCAGAATCTCATTCTAAGAAAGGGAGCCCATGACTGACACTGCAGGATAACCCAGAGGCCTAGGATTCTCATTGGAGAAGCTCCCGAGGGCAGCTGAAGAGAGAGGTTGCAGAGGCTCAAGTTTAGAAATTGCACAGAGATCAGGAAACCCCACAGAAGAGGGTAAGAAGAGGAAGAAGGATTGTGGGAACCAGAAGGGTCGAGGTCACCAGAGAACATGGCCCAGGGAGTCAACTGAGAGCTCTCATGGAGGCTCACAGAATCTGAAGCAGCAATCACAGAGCCTGCGTGTATCTGTGCTAGGTCCCCTATATACATCACAATGTAGTTTGGCTTGGTGTTCTTTGAAGACACCTCCAAAAAGCCAGAAAGACCCTGTAACAGTTAGGGACTAAGGGATGCCTGCAGAACCTGGTGACCAGGTTTACTTTTATCTTTAAATCTATCTGTACAAAGTTCCCTTATCTAAACAAATGTTTCTGTCTCTCTGCCAATCTCTCTGTATCTCCTTCTCTCCTTTCTCTCTCTCTCTTTCTTTCTCTCTCTTCATCTATCTATCTTTCTCTCTCCATCTCTCTCTCTCAGAAGGATCTGCAAAATAGATATAGACCAGCCTCCAAAGATCTTATCAATGAGATGAATGGCGTGATCTTAGAGTTTTTTGACAGTGAAAGTTTCCAAGACACAAATTCTTGATATTTTCTATTTTATTTATCCATTTCTTAAAGAATTGAAGCCATATTAAGATTTTTCATTCAATCATCATGACATATTTTGATTTTTAGGCTCCAGTGAAGGAAAAACTAATCTAAAGACAAAGCTGACACTTCACAATTACAGAGTCAGACTGGGGAAGCAAGTTACTATCTTGCATGTTGCAGCTACTTCCCTGTCAACTGTGCCATATTCCTGATTTAAGTCTATAAAACAAGGAATTACTTAGAAAATAGAATGGATTTTTATCATCAGTATTTATTTAGTTTGTTGATATGATGATATGTATTCTTTGGCAATTCATTTTTGTACGCAATGAGTTGTTTGTCACGCCACACATATGCCTTCTACCTCTCCTACCCCTGTCTCCTCCTGCCCTTCCTTACAGGTTTCCTTTCCACATTGATTTCTTCACTTGTTTTGTGACCTAATTATTTCATCCAAGTCCATTTGTGTGCCGAATGGTTTGGAACTGTCTAATGTTGCCTAGACGGCTCACAATTGGGTAAACAACTGAAGACAGTGCCTGGCCCTCTGCCAGAACCCATCAGTAGTTAATAGTTTGTCAGGAAGTCGGGGAGCTCCATTAGCTTCTCTCTAGTCCATGATTGACAGTTGAAAAGCCCAGCCCTGCTGGCTCAGTGCCAGCAATTGCAATTGCTGTTAGTTGTGGCATGGTCTGCAGCATTTGTCTTCTTCATGTTTTCTAGCACTTACATTCTTTGTCCCTCCTCTTCTGAGAGAAGGCCAGCGTCTTAGCAGAAATGACATAAATGTCCTGTTCATGGCTAAGCACTCAAACCATCTTGAGTTGCTCTGAGTCTCTGTGTTCTCCGTTAGTTACTGTAAAAAGAAGCTTCTCTGATGGAGAATGAGAATAACACATGGTTGCCTGGCCTAGGTCTTCACATGAAAATGGAAGAATATTTTTTAAACATTTTTCTTTTAGATTTTAAAATAATTTTATGAGTATGAATGTTCTGCCAGCATGCATATTATATGCACCATATATGTGCAGCGGCCATGGGGGTCAGAAGAGAGCATCCTTTAACTTGGACATGGAGATAAAGACAATGGTAAACAGCCATGTGGGTTCTTGTAAGAGTAGCAAATACTCTTGATCACTGACCACCTCTCCAGCCCCTGGAATACTTTTTTTGCCACAGAAATTTTATAAGATCCAATTACTACACTGACACATACAACTTGTTGAAAGGGTAACATTTATTCAGAGTTCAAGCCAAAGCTGGCAGCCAGGGCACAATCTGAAGCCTAATTCAGAGTTGTGACCGTGGCTGAAATGCTCATGGGATATTTATGTTAAAATCAGCAAACATCTGTGCCAACAAAAAGCAGAATTTGGTCATATATCTATCAATCACGTCTTGGGTAGAGGTCATAAAGATCAATCACAGTTTATCAACCATTTAAGGGCAAAAGGCATAAAGACCACCTCACAGGGAATATCCTGGGCAAGAGTCATAAAGATGATGTTTCTTATCTAGATGTTTTTTGAAGGTGGGCACATATTTAAGAGAGGGTAAAGGTCAAGAATTTCTCTCAAAATCAGCACTCAGGAGGCAAAGACAAGCAGAATTCTGTGAGTTCAAGGTCAGTCTGCTTTACAAAGTGAGTTCCAGGACAGCTAGAGTTGCAACAGAGAAACCCTGTCTGGAAAAACAAAGAAAGAAAAGAAAAGTAATATAAAGAAAAGAAAGAAAGGAAGAATTTCTCTCTGTGTGATCTTTTCTTCACCTCAGGTCAGCTTTCCTTCCTGTGAGAACCTGACCATAGTTGGGCCTGGAGTTTGAGCTCATCTGAGGCAAGCTAGTTATATCTGTACCCTGTACAACACTGGTCCTGCAATCTCAGACTTTGTATGAACCTGTCTTAAAATGGATTCTATAGTTTTAAATGTCACTGATCCTGCAGTGTCATTTCACAGTCTGGCTGCCCACTTCTCCTCGGTGAATGCTCCCTCCCACTCACCTCTGTGTGTTATTATTTTTGCTTGGCCTGGGTTTTCCTTTTAGGGCCATTTCATTATTTTAAAAGGATATTTAATTACACTTTAATATTAAGGGAAGTTGCTTTACTTGTTGAGGAGAGTGGAATTATTTGAAAGAAAACACTCAGATGCAGTCTGAAGTTGCTCTGACCATTTGTATATGCATATAGGACAAGGGAATTTCGAATAATAAAATATATGTATCAATCATTTTGATTAAAAGGCTTAGGAAGGAGAGTAAGTTATATGGCTTGAATTGCACAGCTAGAATCTGTTTTTGTTTTTTGTTTTTGTCCTCATTTTTCTTTTGTTTATCAAGGCAGCAATAATTTTGAGGCATCCGTGCTAATAAAATTGTAAGACCAAGTGACAGAAAGAGAGGAGCATGGATAACCATTGTAGAGAAAATATCCTAACACCTTATCAGATAGTCAGTAATGTAGTCAGCCATAAAGCATTCTACATTATTGGGGGAGCTTGAAACGGGATTGGATTTAAGAAATTAGAATTCGGAATATATAAATACAATGTAACATGATGGACTAAATTTTCCCTTTGCCTTAAAAATTAAAATTTCCTATTTTATTCATTTCTAATTAGCATCAACCACAGTGTTTCTCCAAAAATTTTCATAAGATACTTATAAATTAATAATTCTTAGTTTGTTAGGTGTTTTCTCACTTAGAACCCTATGGATTGATAACAGGTTACTGTTGGTTTAGAGAAAGCTTTCTTCCAGAATTCAACCTATTTCAGCCAAATAACAAGTGAGCAAATAAAGTTTTTTCCAAATAGTATAAATGACTTAAGGATTTAAAAGCTGTTTTCCTAGTAAAGCATTAACTTATTGTTATTGTTGTTGTTCGAGATAGGATTTCTTTATATATCCTTAGCTGTCCTGGAACTCACAGAGATCCGCCTATTTTTGTCTCCCAAATGCTGGGATTAAAGGCCTGTACCACCACGTCCAGTTTAACTACCTTACTTGGCCAAGCAGGTTGCTGAACATAGTATGCAATTTTATAATCTCTGCTTTTATTGCATCTATCCTCTTTACTTTGACTGAAAGCAAGGAAATGTGGCCCTTACCTTTTCCTCTTGAGTAACCTTAGATCTCCAAAACAACAAGATTATGCTGGATATATCTACTGTCAGAAGAGAGTAATCATCCACAGGGCTGAGACTAGAGCTGAGACAGTGACCAGTCAGACCACTCCTTGATCAAGACTTCTTAAATATGCACAATTATGTTCCCTGCTTCAATTCCTCTTTTGAATCCTAAACCTCATGTCAGTACCTAAAGACAGACATCAGGTAATTAAATCTATGTATTTGTTCCTTTACTCAGTGTGGCCACAGTGAATGAATCATTTTTCTGCCTTTTATCACTGTTTATTATGTTAATTACATAATATTGAGAATGGGCAGCCATGACTAACTTTGAAGGCTTCCAGCATCTAGTTTTATTGCGAAACTGGATCCCAGGTTTTGCCTCAAAATGTCTGGTAATACAAGTATTTTCAGCACATGTTTATCCATTAATTTTCAATACTGCTGTTGAAAATTCAAAAACTAAACACTAAATATATGAGCAATTATACTCAGTAAAATGTAAC
This sequence comes from Cricetomys ansorgei, assembly GCA_026225945.1. Taxonomy (NCBI): domain Eukaryota; kingdom Metazoa; phylum Chordata; class Mammalia; order Rodentia; family Nesomyidae; genus Cricetomys; species Cricetomys ansorgei. The sequence goes on from JAMJFZ010001360.1 coordinate 10,191,509, forward strand.
ATCTCCTGGGAAGAAATATAATCCTTGAAAATTGATATTCCCTAAGAGATTTACTGACCTCTGCACTACTTAATGTCTATTTTATAAAACTTAAGACCCTTCCAATCTTGTCATCAATGTATGCCATGTGACAAGCACTAACATTTTTGGAGATAGAATTATGAGTCTATGTAGAAAAAGAAGTGTCAGATCACGGGCATTCCAGATGTTTATGGCACTGTTAACAGATCTGCCCACGTCCACCCACTCAGCCTCTAGCTCCAGTTGAGGTAAACTGACAGGCTGCCTGCTATGCCCTGTAATCTCCCTGTTTGTTTGTTTCTTTCTTTCTTTCTTTCTTTCTTTCTGCAGCCTCAGAATTAGAAGCAACCAGACTATGAATGGTAAGTTTGGGTCCTTTATCTAACGATGCCTATGGTCATCTGCTGCGGATCCACAAAGAACACAATCTGACAGCCACTAGCCTTGTAGTACACACTGATAAATGACTTATTTTGACCTATTAGTTTATTGGTATAAACTAGGTTTATTGGTTATAAGGCTGTAGGAGCACATGGGCATATTAAAATCATATCAGGGAAAACATACCTAAGAACTTCTCAGAAACATCAGACTGAAGAAAATATAATTATCTCACCTGTTCACTATAAAGAGGTGGGCATCCAGAAGTGTGATGTAAATGACACCTAACAATCTGCCGTTTGACAACCCTATGTGCGTAGCAAGAATTGGTAGGCAGAAACTCCTAACTGCATCAGGAGCTTTAGCTTGGTTTGCCTCTCAATATTGAAATGGCCTACCTATCCAAAGTCTGCCTGTCCCTCTGTTTACCCATCTGGGCTTGCTGTCTTCTGTCCACCTTCTCCTTCATCTGCACAATACTGTGTCCTTTCACCCTGTAGCTGGACCCAATTCTGCAGCAGTCTGACTTACAACAACAGATTCTTTCTTATAGTTAAATATCTTTTCAACACAGAGACTCTTGTGTCCCTATTGATCTCCCAGCTATGGTGTCTTAGTTCTCTTTGAAATTCTTTGCCTCTTTAACAGTTTACACACACACACACACACACACACACAATTTGTGTAGATACATATATATAGACACATGGATAGAGAGGTTCTGTGCGATGTGTAATGTGTGGTCTGAGAACTGTTATTTAGTAATTAATATTGGAATTAAAAGAATCTATGAAGTAAATGGATAAAACTAGAAACACTGAGTGAGATAACTGAGGGCCATAAGAACAAATACATGAATTTTTCATATGTGAATATTAGATTTTATTCTTTAGATCTGTTTGTTTAACATGGAACATATGTGGAAGCCAGAAAATTAACAAAAGGACATAGAGGATGTTATCTTAAGGAAAGGGGGACAGTACAACACAATTAAAAGGAAATCCAAAAGGGTAATGGTTGGGGTAAAATGTTTGGACAGAAATGGAAGTAGGGAGAATTGAGGAAACAGTGAATGTGTATGAAAAGAGGATGAATCAAAAGGGAGGGTGTGTGAAAAGCCACAAAGAAACCAATATCATACAATATCTAACCTACACAACTAGATAAAGCTTCTAGTAGAAATTGTGTGACACTGAACTGTTGTGGGATATTTTACTCCTGTGTTCTGTTTTGTTTTGTAAAAGGGCTTTACTGCCTTGTAGCTGTGAAGCGGATGCCCTGCAGCTGGTGCAGGCTTTGCTTCCTACCTATTCACAACCTTGTGCTAGCCCTGTTGAGATCTCTACAGATAGGACTAATTGTTTACAGTTGAAGGTGATAATCAAGACCAAAGGTCTGCAGGTCTGTGATCAGAGAAGACTGATCACCCCCCAGCCGAGTATGCTAAGATACCATTGTGTTGTAATGAAGGCCTGGATGTGGAGAGGGGGCTGGGGGAAATGTTTAAAGGATCTAAGGCAGAAGCAGGAAGGGAGAATGGAGAAGCAGGGGAGCAGGAAAGAATGATGGAATGAAGTCTCTGCCTAGCCACCTGGGTATTGAATTCCCTGAGATTTGATATGACTTCTAATTAATAAAAAGCATTGGAAAATTCAACAATGGACTCTTAATTAACCAATGAACATCTTTTAACACTGAACAAAATTACCAGTCACAGATATTGGTCAGGAAGGGTCCATGTTCCCCAGATAATAGAGGCACTTGACAATTCTTTTGGTTGCTTACTAGAACCACAGTATAAGAACCTTTTCCAAGAGTCCGTGTATCAGTTACAATATAGAGAGAAAGAAAGCTATAGGTGAGTTGGAACTTCCACTCTTCTAGGAAGCTTTCAAAATACAGGAAGGTATTATGCAGCCTACTAGGAGAAAAAGGCCTTGATTGTTTTACACAGGTATGAATCTTATAAACAAATACATGCCCACCTGTGCGATAGTGACACAACTATTGTGGGTATAACCTACTACTCTTTGATTTCATCTGAGGCCCTCTCCACAAGAGGGAACCAATGTCTGTTACTACATGCCCAGTTAACAACTTATGCCTGTAATGTTATAGTCTCAAGTGGGGGAACTTATTACTATTGTTTAACTAAATTGATGTATTATCAAACTACCTTGTAACGGCTGTTCATACTCATAGACAAAAGATACTTTCAGCCTTGATCAGAGAATCTCTTCACAATGAGTGACAGTGAATTCTGACTGATGGTTGCACGAGATGCAAAGAGTAAGTAACAGCTGGGGACTTATTACTAAGCAAGATATTTATAACACTCTTTTTAAGGATCAGGAAGCCTATGAAATAGGATGCTCAAAATTCCTAAGGATCAGAAATAAAGGAAAGACTACAAGATAATATCTTATAGAAACTCACAGAAATTGTAGTTACCTGCACTGGGACCACATAAGACTGGCTCTGTCAGCATTCATGTGTGTGTGTGTGTGTGTGTGTGTGTGTGTGTGAGTTTGTGCATATATATGTATGTATATATGTATGTGTAAGGAGACAATTCATGGGGCTTTACCCCTTATTGCTATACTATGTTGACTATTGATACATTCTGGGAGACAGTCTTAATTGTGTATCTACTTCAGAACCCACCAGATTTGAACCATCCTGGTTAAATATGGTGAGTCACAAAACAAAATAAGCCATCATGAATATGAGAGAGATTTGTAGGAATAAGGTCAGTAGACAGAGCTGGGAGGTCAACCGGCCTAAGAGTGTCAGGAGATAGGGAGGAGGGTGATCAATACACATTATGTACACTGTACTCACGAAAAATTATCAGAGAACAAGTTTAATTTAAAAATTCAATCAAAAACTAAAAATTTAAACAAAACGAAAGAAGAATCTGGGCTAGACACAGATTATGAGCAGAGCAGAATATTATAAGCAGACTGCTGTAGGGATTGTCTCAGGCCTATCCAGTCTCGGGTTCCTGACAGCTCTGCAGGGCCAGGCATGGGCACCCTCCCTTGGCGTGGGGTTCTACCCTTCCATTGGCCCGGAAGATTCTGTAAGCAGGATAGGTTATAAGTAGAAGATTTTGTGGCTGGGTTGGTGTCCCAGTCCCACCAGTGGAAGCCCTTCCTGGTTACAAAAGATGGCTAGTTCGGGTTCTTTATTCCTTCTAACTAGGGGTCCTCACTAGAGTTAGCCTCATAAATTCCAGGGAGTTTCAGCTTCACTAGGTTTCCGAATCATCCCCTAAATGTTCCCCAGTTCTGGTTGTCTTTCCTTATATTCTCTCCCTCCATCTATCTCCTCCTACCTGGTCCCTTCTCTTCCCATTGCAATCTTGTCCTGGTCTACCAGCTACTTCTGTTCTATTGTGTTCCCCTCCCATGGAAATCCTTGTGTCCCCACTGGAGCCCTCCATGTTGCATAGTCTCTCTGGGTTTGTGGGTTGTGGTATAATTGTCTTATCTGCTTACTTAGCCACTAAGTAAACCTCAGGTTCTTGTTTAGAAAAGCATAGCCCAAAAAAATTTATAGACAGGAGAGAGATAGGAGCTAAGACAATGCACACCCTGGCACAGTTGCCTAGTTATAGTCATTAAACCTTAGGCAACAGATATGTTGGTATCTTGCAGATGTCTTTTTTTCCTACTAGTCTAAACAATTATTACATAGTAGTTTAAGTTACTTATTCGGGGTAGGTAGCCCAATCTTATTTTTTGGAAACTGTCAGGATTTAGGTTCTCAAATTATTTACTCTGGTTACAAAACTATCAGCAAAGAAGGCCATTATTAACAGACCGGGACAAGAGAGATTCTTCAATGTAAACCTAGCCTAGAAGGCGTTCCACTGAGCAGAGTATAACATAGTAGAACAGCAAAACAGGAAATGGCAGAGTCAATCTGAATTAGCTGCACCCTGATGTCATACAACTGCCTTGTTTGTGTGGCAGGAAGTACATGAAAGTGAATTATGTGCTTATCAGCTTACTCTAATCACCCAGGACTGAAGATCAACTAAGTGGCTGACCTTAACCTGAGGAGGATTCCTACAAAATGGGATTATCACACAGGTCACTGCCATGTCCACTGCTCTTTAAAGTATACTAAATTAATCTTGTCAGGTAAGGATACTTAAAAAGGAAGAATCAAGATTCTTTTTCTTACAGTCTTACTAAATTGGTCAAAATTATATTACATTTAGTGAACATATATCTTTAATATATATAATGTCAAATAAATGAGACTAGTGCCATTTTAATATATGATTCGCTAATGGGGAATCTTTGCTTTACATTTTAATTATATACCACAGCATATTGATGTAAAATGAAAATGTATTCCCATAAGAGATTATACATGGTTTTAAAACACACACACACACACACACACACACACACACACACACACACACACACATATATAGTTTAAAAGAACTAAATTTAAGCCTCAGTAAGTGATAGATTTTTGTATTTTTTGAGACAAGTATTTATCAGGATCAGAATGATGACTTTCATTAAAGTTATTATGGTCAGAGTCTAAGCTCTATCAACTCCAATAATCCAATTTTCACGCAGAACTTTATAAACCCATTAAAGAATTAACAGTGAAAAACAAAAACAGTTATTCAATGTAGCCACATCAGGAACAGAGACAAAGAGATCATGTTACCCCAAAGTTCATTATGAGGGTTCTAAAATGAAGACAAGGCTGAAATAGACAGAAGTCGTGTGGACAACTAGTTAGTCTTTGGGTATAGTCCCACCCATAATCATAGTCTAGGCTCCAGTCTTTCCTGTAATGTTGCTCTGGTTTCATTTTGCTGCTGTGACAAATACTGTATCAAAACTAACTTAGATGTGGGAAAGATTTATTTGGCTTACATATCCATCACCAAGAGAAGTTGGGCAGGAACTCAAGAAGAAACTCAAAGGCAGAAACCTTGGAGGAATGTTGCTTACTGGCTTATTCATGGGTTCTTGCTTCATTGGCTACTTTATACAACCTCGGATGATCTGCAGAGGAAATCTTGACACCCACAAACAATTATCAAGACAATTCTTCAGGCATGCTTACATACCAACCTGATAAAGACAATCACTCAAACACTCTCCCTTCAAGGGTCTCTAGACTGAATCAAGTCAACAGTGTTATCTAGAACAAATGTAATCTGATGAGTTGTCAGTATGTGTCCTAGAGACATAATCCTGCCTCTGACAGACATCAAGGTCCTGACATCCCTTCTCCCAAGTTAAGATTTTAGAATTTCCAAATTTTGAGATCCACTCTATCAGTGATCTGATATTTAGAAAGGGTTTATATTTCTTTAGAATATCTTCATGCCTATAAGGATAATTACAGGACCAGCAGTTAAGGAATAATTTTCATATAATTACTGAGAAAAGGAGATAGAAACTGGTCAGGCAGTATAGGGAAAAAGACAGGACTCCTTTTCAAAGCTAAATATCTTTGGTTTAGTCCTGGCCAGAGTCTCAAAATACCATAAGAGCCCTTGGCTCCTATTCTGGTTTATCATCCCACTTCTCTTTTGTATAGGATAAATGAGTTTCAGAAACTCCATTTTCTGGAAGTGTCGCATGAGGAAGAAGTGCCCTAAGTGGACAAGCTCATCTACCCAAGCCTCAACACAATACCTGCCATTAAGTCCTATAGAAATCCGTAGGCTAGCAGCTCAGTGGTAGTCTCCTCCTATTTAAGAGCCCTCTTCTTTTTTTCTCTCAAGTTCACATCTATAGCCCAAATGAAACTCCTTTGTAACCTCATATCATCATTGCCTTTGAAGTGTATTTCTCACATTTAGAAGAAAAAGACACTGGAAGTCCATGATGACATATGATGTCTATGTGGCCATTGCTTTGTCTGGCACCTTAGCTCTTGAACTACAGAACACCTGGTGTGGGAAAGCTAGCTTCTATCACTCTCAAGGACACCCATTATTTCCCAACTCCTGTTTCTAAATCGAAAGATTTAAGACTTCAAATCTATTTTAAAACAAGAACAACAATAAAGAAATAATCTAATTTTGTGAAATTGAAATTATATTTGTGTAAGATTTGTTCAAATAGCTAAATATAAATGATTGGATTTATGGATTTTTTAATGTAGTTATGTAAGGTAGCTAGTCATATTAGCAGGATTGAAGGGCATTGAGAATGTGACCTCTCCGAATAACCAGCACATTCTAAAATAAAAAAGAAACAAAAAGCAAAAAAAAAAAAAAAAAAAAAAAAAAACCTAGTATTACAGGGCTGTGCTTATTACCATTCCCTCAGGGTCCTATTTCTCTCCTCCTCCAATGAAAGAAACAAATCAAGAGACAGAAATTGGAGAATTGACAGCTTCCTTAATGAATGAAATTGTGGAAATTAGGTTAAGACTGCCTATGAAAGAAATGTCTTATGTGTTTTCTAGAAGCGAAGAGAATGAGAGTTTACATGAGGAGACAGTGGAAGATTCTCAAACTTTTCAGAGTTCTTTTTGAAAGATGATGAGGGGGAAAAAAACTGCCAAAAGTTAATCAAAATGGGTCTGCCAATGACTTGTGAAGTATGATATAAAAGAAAGTCATAACTGGTTGTAGGACTTAAGATATAAAACCTTCTTAAATGTAGGCAGACAACAGGCATACCTGTGGCCATTATCCTCTTCACTCCTGAGCCTGAGAGTGTTCTCCCCTCTACTCTACTAGAAACTCTTTTACTTCATGTTCTTTGTCTATCATCTGAATTTTTTCCAGAGATTATAAAGACAAGGGATATGAAGGGACGCTACAGCCAGACCCCTGTAACAGTTCCATGTTGACTAGCTAGGATTTCATGGTCAGTACATGAAATAAAAATCTTATTATTATGGAGACTAAAACAACAGAAGGAACCTGAAAGTACAATATCGACAAGATACAAGGTGGTATAAGGCCCTTTCAGGAACAAGCTTCTCCTATTAAAATAATTACCTACACCACTACTTCTCACTCTTGTAATTTTTTCAAGCAGGAGTGGTATTGATTTAATTAGATATGTTTATATATCTAAAAATAAATATATTTAGCATATAATATAAAATATATTGTGATTCCTCAAAAGGCTATTATTCTCTGCTTTAATTTGACATCACTACAAATCAGTTCTTAATTTTCCATCCATTGAAGCTATATAATAAATTACATTTAAAAGAAAAACTTTTAGAGGGATACTGCTGGTAACGCAACAGGTGTAGCCTCAAGGTGCAAAGTTGCTTCACCTTATTTAACTATCTCCAAGAGCTAGCCACAGTATTTTGACCACTTCTTGCACTTCATGCAACATGACATAAAAGGTATCAGAAATATAAAACGTAACTGAATAGCAAGGTATTATGAGCAACATATGTAAGTGAAAGTAGTACAAACTCTTACCCTGAACTATGCAAGTTTGCTTTCTTACAAGGACTCATTTAGATAATTAGTTTGAATTATTAAGGATTGCAATTTGGTACTTGTTATGAAGTTAACAAAAATAAACAATTTCAATGTTAAAGGCCATGTCATGAACTAACAGTGCATAAATCAAATATTTATGCATTCCTGGAATTTATGCAATTCTTTCATTCCTTCAGCTATGTAGCATATTGAACTGTTCTCCCTTTAACTGAATTTGAGTAATCAAATGGCCACTAAATATAAGCTATATATTAGATGCTAATGCCAATCCAAATATATGGGGGAAAATGTCATTAAATATACAATATTTCTCAATGAATCTATTTCAGGACATTTGAGGTAAGTACAATAAATAAAGAATATTCAGCATTCATAGAAATTTACAGGGTAGCAGTTTGTCCCTATGGATAAATGAAAAAGTATTTCTCTAAATAATTATAGTAAATAATTATTTAACCTTCAACTTTTTCACATTTGGGGTCCTAAGAATGTTTTCCATTAAAACCAAAGATTATTGATCTTGCAGGAAATTTAAAAAAAAGAATCCTGAAGTATGTGAGCAGAGTCCAAGGAGTGTTCTTGTGCAGAAAGAACTATGAGTAAAATATGGAGTACTGAAATTTAAATATCACTATGTAATCTCTGAAAGTCTTTCTTGTTCAAACAGCTTTATCATTCAAACTAAAGAAATCTGAATTCTTTAGAGGCAGAAATAGTGTCTTCTTTTGCCTTCTTAATTTCTCAGCATGCACAGTCCATATAGACATAAGAAAATGAACGCATGTGTGTACATACTATGTTGTATATGTATTTATGTAAGGTATGATTCTGATATTTTTAAATTTATGTCAATCGTGTCCTAACCTTCATGTTTAAGCACTACTTATGTCAGTTTCAAATGTTTTTTTATTGGTTGCCTTTGATATTCTGTGTGAATTTCAAGAAGAAAGCAAAAGCATGAGGTTCTAGCTCAGAAGCAAGGCTAGGGTAGTCAAGGGGTAGGTTCAGCTAAGCAGGGAAGAGGCATTAGAGAAAGACTCCAAGATTTAACAAGCTTGATCTTGGTACTCTGATCTCTTGAAGTGGAGTCCCTATACTCAACCTACAGCACTGTAAATATCTGATGAGTTTCTGTACTTCTGAAAATGACCCAAGGAAAAGCTTGTACCATATGATCATCTGAGATGTTAAAGACATGGGTCACACACGTGTTTGTAATACTAGCTACTGATTTTCTGTTTGGATAATGACTCCAAACTCTTACTTTGCTTCACAATATAGTATTATTGCAATTTTTGCACAATAGGGATTGACCTATAACAATTTCTCTACTATTCTCTTTAGGTAAACACCTCTTTCAAAGTATCTATCAGAAAAAAAAAGTAAAGACTGCAGGTGACACAATTACTAGTAGTAAAGGCCAAACAAAAAATGCCAGTCAAAAGAAGAAATGCTTATTTCTAATTCATGAGTCTTTGAATTTATGTGACTTCACAAAATTTAAGTATCTGATAAACAGATAAGAGAGCCAACATACTGATTCTGGATGTTTAAAAATAACCACAAGTGTTAAAGCACCAGTAAAGATCTATTAAAAGAAAACTCAAGTCTAGTCAAGAGAATGAATTTCTAGTCTGGATAGAGACCTAATATTCCACTTGGGCTAGGTTAATCACCTACCTTGTCAATGGTCAGCGCTAGGAAGCTGGGCTCTCCTTTTGCTATGGTAAAGAGATACTGTAATTTTCCTTTCCAGAATTCCTGACTTAACCCAAAAAGTCAGCACTGATTTTTCCTAGGCTGGATCTGCCCAACTCTCTGGAGTCTGAGGCAAATAGACTTAGCACATCATCAATAAAAAACCTTTTATTTTTGAAATTAAAATATAATGACATCATTTTCCCCTCTTTCCTTCCTCCAACCCTTTCCATATATCTCTTCTTGCTCTTTCTCAAATTCATGGTCTCTTTTTCTTTAATTGTTGATGTGTGTGTGTGTGTTTGTGTGTGTGTGTGTGTGTGTGTGTGTGTGTGTGTATGTGTTCATAAATATATAAATATAACCTACTTGAAGGGGCAGAAAGATTGTAAGAGTTAAGTATCAGGAAATTTTCTGTAACATTGCATCTCCTAGAAATGTCAGAGAAGCTAAATCCTTGAAGTATCACAAAATGACTGCCTAAACAAGACCTGAACAAGGATTGCAGCAAATGACATGCTAACATGGAAGAGGAAATCTCAGGGGGCCTCAAAACTAGATAAAGAACTGTAGGCAACGAAGGAGAGCAGAAAACATAGTCTTCCCTACCAAAGAGCTTCCCCTCCATTTTTTTCCACTTTTTTCTTTTGGATGATGGCCTGAACCATATATATATATATATATATATATATATATATATATATATATATATATATATATATATATTGGGCTACCTTCCCTTTTCTCTACAGCAAACTTCCTACATTGTGGTTGCTTCTCAGCCATGTGTTTGACCTCTATGCCAGGTTAAATAGTGTGATATTTTTCATTCTTCTCATGTAGGCATCTCTATGCCTTTGGAAATATTCTTTTAAACTAATAAAATTGTTCTTCAGTTTCTCTTTGAGTACATGAGCAAATTGTTTTTTTAAAGAGACTAAGACTTTAATAATAACCAATTTCCCTAGCGTCACAAGCACATTCATTTTTTTACTACTTATACTCTATGCTCAACTCCCAATTACATAAATCTTTCCCATTTCATTCTTTGAACTTTCCCCAAGGAAGAGTTTGCCTACATTCATATCACATCATCCATAATTCTTGGTTAGTTCAGTTGATCACTTTTTTATTATAATATCATTATCATAGAAATTATCTGTACCTGAAAGGAATTATTATTTGAGTCACATATTCACCGTAAGGCCTGAATATTAATTATATCACTCATTCACTACACTTTGTTGCTACTAAAGAAGCATATTAAACCCTGTGTCCTTTTTCTTTTTGGGATCCTATTAATGTAGATTTGCTTCTTCATATCTATATACTCACTTATTTTGACTAAACAATATTATATTTTAACTAACATGTTTTAGTTAATACTATTTAATAATAGTGAAGTTATTATTAAATAGAAGTGATGTCACAAATAAGATAATTGCTACATTAGTTCAATTCATATGGTAGCATACACAGCCTACAACAAAAGAGATTTACCATTGAAAATCACAGACCATTATTTAGAAGTTAGCTTTGAAAATTAAGTATAGGATAGCATTTTACAGCATCATGTATTTAGGACATTTACTCTTCAATCTAAACATTTTGGACAGTTTACACTACCAATATTGCCTCCTCAGATTTTAGGACGACTTATGTCTGATTTTTATAACGTTTCTGTAATGGTACTTATCTATTTGCACTGTACAAAGTATCTACTGTAAACAGCTTCAGAAAGAAAGAGTTTATTTCAGCACACATTTTCACATATCAGTTTATCATGAAGGGAAGTCAGAGCAGGAATTCAAATAGGGCAGGAACCTAGATGCAGGTTCTGAGGTAGAGGCCATGGAGGGGTTCTGCTTACTGAGTTGTTCTTCATGATTGCTCAGACTGCCTTCTTATAGTACCCAGGACGACCAACTCAGGCATGGTGCCACCCATAATGAGCTGTGCCTTCCATATCAATAATTAATTTTTAAAAAAATGCAACACAGTCTTGCCCACAGATCAATCTTACACGGGGTATTTTCTTATTTAAATTTCCTACTACACAAGTAACTCTAGCTTGTAAATAACAAAAAAAAAAAAATAGCTAGCCCAAACTCCTACTTTATTATGTTTTGTGGTTGTATAGATTTAATATGGCTTTTTATAATATAGGTAAATGCTATACCACAGAGTTAGAACTCTAATCCTTCAAATTGTCACTGCTTTCAAATATTAGTCATCTTTGGCAGCAGAAAACACTGAGATAATTGAACATAATTATGTTAATTTTTTAATCCTGAAAAAAAAGATTCTATAAAGTTTATCCTTCCTTTGTAATCTCACTTTAAAATATAACTCATTTAATAATCTTGAGAATACGGACTACCTTAATTACATGATTCAACTTTTCTTCTTTACTCAACCATAAAATTTATATCTTCGTTCTTCTTCTACCACTTAACATGGAATCCCCTACACTCTTTGCATTCCCATTTGACACTTTCTTTCCAGCCATCCTGGCCCCATTCAGTACTTACCTCCTCAAAGGCTTCTTTTAAATTCTCTCTGACCACGATCCTCTTCCATCAAACATCCATCTGGTGCCCTATCTTGCTGGTACTTGTTGCCTTCCCTCATCTTACTGAAGTCATCTTACTGAAGATTTCCTCACCACTGTCTAAATTCTACACAACTTTTTATTTAAGAACTTACGGACAGAATAATGAAAGAAATTAAAGATTCAATGAAAATTAATCTACAACATACCCAAATTTTATGGGATACAATGCAAGGCTCTGCCAATGGGAAAATTCAAAGCACAAAGTACCTAACAAAAAAGAAGGCACTAGCATATTATCAGCATATTTGAAAGCCCTAGAAAAAAAAAAAAAAGAAGCAAGCACATCAAAGAGAAGTAGACAGCAGAAAATAATCAAACTGAGAGCCTAACTCAATGAAATAGAAACAAAGAGAACAACATAAACAATACATGAATCAAAGAGTTAGTTCTTAGAGAAAATCAACAAGATAGACAAACCTTGATCCAAACTAAATTAAAAGACAGAGATAGAATATCTAAATCAATAAAATTAGAAACAATAAGAGGTATATAATCACAGACTATGAGGAAATCCAAAGAATCACTAGGTCTTACTTTAAAAACCTGTACTCTAGAAAATTGGAAAATCTAAAAGAAATAGATAATTTTCTTGATAGATACCACCTACCAACATTCAATCAAGATCAGATAAACAATTTCAACAGACTATTATCCCCCAAAAAATAGAAGAGGTCATTAAAAGCCTCAAACATAACAAACAAACAAAACAGCAAACAAACAAAAAAAATCAAAAAATGCCCAGAGTCAGATGGTTTTAGTGCAGAATTCTACCAGACATTCAAAGAAGAGTTAATGCTAATAATCTTCAAATTATTCCACAAAATAGAAGCACAAGGAACACTGAAAAATTCATTCTAAGAGGCCACAGTCACACTGATACCTAAACCAGACAAAGATTCAACAAAGAAAGAGAATTAGTTACAGACCAATTTCCCTCGTGAACATAGATGCAAAAAATACTTAATTAAATACTCAAAACTAAATCCAAGAACATATCAAAAATATGCACCATGATCATGTAGGCTTCACCCCAGAGATGGGGGAATGGTTCAACATAGGAAGATCAGTCAATATAATCCACCACATAAACAATCTGAAGGAAAAAGTTGTCCTCTTTCCCCATACCTATTTAATATAGTAATTGAAGTTTTAGCCAAAGCAATAAGACAACAGGGGATCAAGGGGATACAGATTAGAAAGGACGAAGTCAAAGTATTCTTATTCGCAGATGATAAGATAGTGTATATATGTTACCCCCCCAAAAAACCAACCAAGGAACTCCTATAGCTGATAAACAACTACTTTCTCAGAAATATTACACTATTCCTAGAAGAGGAAAATTATCCAGTAGGTACTCTGTATGATCCAAAGGTAATAACTTCTTTTACTTCCATGAGTACAAGTTGTATTTGAATGAAATTCCTAGATCAAGCCACAAAATGTTATAAATGCTGACCCCTATTCACAAGTGCCAAAATTAATTATTCATCAAATGTAGATACCTCTCACTGCCTTATAAGCTTGGAGATATTTAAAATGCATCTAGTGTCTGAGAAAGTAAACACTTATTCTGAAAGGGTAGGGCAAATGCTTAGGAGTTTTCTATTCAGTCTCAAAGAAAAAATGGTTTTGTTTTTGTTTCCTCTCTTCTTGGGGATGGAGAAGACATGGTAGAATCTGTCTCATGTATAAATAGATGAAAATACACTGTTCTTCATTTCCATCCACTGCTTTCATAGAGTTTGTGAGTTCTCTTCTCATGTCTTCAGGCCTACATGCGGGAGACTAACTCCTCATTTCCCTCTGGCTGTATTAATAAAGATGTCCTTAACAATGTCACCCATTTCTGCAACATAATATACACAGACTAAGTTATCTCACAGATGAGGAAACATCTTAGCTCCTTCACATATCTTGATCAAATATCTTGAACAAAGTCTAGAAAATAAGATGTTGATGATGAATAAAAACAAAACAAAAACCAGAAGAGTGTGAATATAGCCACTGCCATGAATCCACTTGTTTCCTGCTGCAGACTGGCTCTCAGGAACCGAATGAGCACAGCTGTGACTAGCAAAGAACATTGAATGCATACACACCTCAGCATCAACTTCATTTTTTTTAAATGACTGGGTCCTTGACAGAATAAATACTTTCCTTTTCAAAGCATAGTGTAACAGCCTACTAGGTAATTACTTTGATTTTAAATGTCTATAATTCCAATTCCCAGGATAGCACATAATAGCTTAGTGAGAAAATGAAGATATGCAGATGAAGTCTGTCACTGTGTATTTACACAGTCAAAAACTGGAGGAGAAAAACTATAGCCTGAATTCACAAAAACAAATTTATAAGTTAACTTTTTTTTGTTATCTTGCTTAAGGGGCTCTTTAAAAAGGACTAGAAGCAGAGAGAACCTTTGGGACTTCTCAATTTGAAGCTATTATTTCAACAGTCTATTGGGAGGGCCGCCTCAGCATTATCCTCCTGCATTTGTCAATTTGTTGTCTTTCTACTTTCAAACAAAACACTCAAACATGAAAGTAAAGAAATAAAATATCATGCAGCCCAGCTGTCTCTAGGACACATGCTTCTGTCAGTCACCATGTTCCTGATCTATTGTAGCCATATGTCAAAGATGTGCAGTCACTGTGTAATTTATTACAGCAGTATATCAGCAGGGTGAACCCTCGAGGACTGTGACTTCCTGACTGCAACTCTGCATCACTGCGTGTATTCATTTCCTTTGTTTGAATTTGATATAGAAGATAGAGTAGGTAGTTTTGCAGTCAGGACTGGAAAGTTACTTTTGCATACATGTTAAAATGGCAGTTGAAACCCAGGTACCAACAACAGAGTTCAATCCTTTCACTTGCTGCATCTCTCCAAACAAGTTAGAATGTTGTTAAAGACTTAAATATTATGTCTTAGAGATTTATTATGAGAAGCTGTGAGTGCATATGTTTTCTTTCTACTTCTTTTTACTTTCCACTGTAATAATAATATGCTTGAATTATACTGATAGCTAGGGGATTTATGTAACTTCCATTTCTTAATTGATGTTTTTCCATTTTATTATGTTATGGATTACATTAAAAAGGGAAACAAAGTCTTGTGAGTAAAGCATTTATTCATATTTTGAATGTCAAACATCCAGAATTTTATCAGTACTTCAACTATGTCCATGTGACTTCTTTTTCTATACCCATGGTTGATATTTATAATTTCCTTGGTGCAAAAAGGTAGATAACATTTTGTCATGTTGATTAAATCAGCCTCATTGTAAACTAGAGCCCATTAGATAAAATGGGTATTTGGAGGTAAACCTATGGATTGCTCATTGTTTGTATTTCATATTAAAGACAATTCAAATTGTAGTTAATAACATCTATACATTTTCTATGAAAGATGTGGAAATATCTTAGCACAATATCTTCACTGAATAGAATCTGAATTTTACTCCCGGGCATGGTGCCTCACATCTGTAATTCAAGTACTTGGGAATCTTAGAGAGGAAAGTTACTGGGTGTACATGGGCAGCTCAGGCTACATCAGGACAACCACAGTTTTAGTGTGAAGCTTTGCTCTTAAAAAAAAAAAAAAAAGCATGAATTTGCATTTTATAAACCCTCAGCTTCTCAAATATATATTAAAACCTGAGAAACTTTTATCTTTGATATTGGCTAAGTAATAGACTCCATAATGTAACTTCAGGTCTACAGAAAAGACCTAAACCAATCAGACAAAAAAATAATTGCAAGTTCTTTGATTCTTTGAAATACCAAGGGCTAGTATTGAAGTGTTTTGTATGTGGGAGACTTTGAGCTCTACATCCTGTGAATGCTGCTATTTCTTACTCTAGTATTCTCTAACTAACCTTTTTTTTGGGCAAAATTGAAATAATAATAGTACGATGGTGAGGATAATAATAACGTAGCAGCTAATTTGGCAGTGATGTCAGATATACACCACGACCACTAAAGAGCTACTAAATGGCAGCTATCACTGAAAACCCTCTAGGCTTTGAGGAGGTAGCTCTCAGGACCACACAGGATAGACGCTGATGATGGATTCTGTCAGGATGTCTTGTCACCTACACACTTTCGCCATGACACATTCATGTATGTTCATTTGCATGTCACACAGTCAGTCAGTCAATGAATCAATCAATAAAGAAATGCTTTAGAACTGCTAGTGAAGTCAACTCTTGTTCTTGATTTTTAAGTCATTCTTACTAATTTTTTAGATTATAATGTCATTATCTCATTTCTCCCTTCCTTCCTGCAAAACCATCACATATACTCCTCCTTGTCTTTTTCAAATTCATGGATTCTTTTTAAGTTAATTTGTTGCCATACACACACACACACACACACACACACACACATAAACATCTCTAAATAACAAATAATTGACATTATGTTATATTTGATAAAACTTGTAAAGGAGAGCAAAATGTAAAAGATTCTATTTCACCATCCTTGTTACAGAACATGAAGTCATTGTTAAGATAATATTTACTCATCTTCAGGCATTTAAATATGATTTTACTAAACATGTTTTAGATGATGGCTTGGATTGTCTCATTCATACCTCGCTCTTGGGACTCAAACTCCACTTGTTTTTTCATATGATGTGCTAGCCACACTCATGTTAGAGCAATGGGGTTCATGCCTGGGTATGGCTGCAATGTCTTCACACTCTTCAGGATTATCATCCCATGAGCCTATGATTCTAGTAGGACTTGTTTAGCATCTACTATTTTTAACTTAGGAGTATGCCTATTAACAATTCCTAGTCACATCTTAGCTCAAAACAGAAAGACCAATAGAAATACGTATTTCCTTTCTTTTACGCTAATTTCTCATGAATTGTAGTCAACAATTCACATGTCTTCCCTGAAGGTGGTCTTAGGAAATGAAGTAACATGTATCAAGTGCTAACCAGCTCTATAGCACATATTATCCTGCATGATTTTTCCCTTCACACCCATACTGCTTTTCATTTCATATTGCATTCTGAAGTATGTAAGAAATGGTGAAGCACAACATAGTTTTTTTCTGTGCCTGTGTGCCTGTGTGTCTGTCAATTCTTCAGTTTCTGTCTGCTGTCTAGTCAGTTGCCACCCCAGGCAGGTCAGTTCCTAGAGTCATGCAGAGAAGAGCATGTTGTTTTAATTCATGTTTATCCTTCATTCTCCTTTTCTTTCTTTCACTGTCTTCTATTCACCCCTTATACTTGATATCAAAGCTGCTAAAAATACACAAGCAATGCCTATGTGATGTCATTTTTGCCTCTGTGATGTTCAGGTGGCAGCTTGGTGTCTGGGTGCCTGTGGAAGGCCCTGGTGCCTGCTGGATATCAGGGTGCCTGCATAATGTCCAGGCTTCTGTGGATTTTGGCAGAGAAGCCTAACTTCAGGTCAAATTTCATCATACTTAATCTAGGGCTAAAACAGGTCAAGTGAATGTCCATGATCAGAGCAGCCTGCTGCCTCCATGAACCATGGTGATGCCTGTAATATATGCTCCTGCCACACAAAATGAACTTAATTTTCTTGTATCTATTTATCTGCATGTCTGTCCATCTGTTTGTTTACTTACTTATATATTTATTTATTTATTCATTTTAGTGGGAACTGTGGTGAGACAGTGAACCAGGGAAGAATGGGAATAGGAAGTCATCCAGACACATTGTATGAAACTCAAGTTATTAATAAAAGAATTATATGAAAAGGAAAAGAAGATGGCAAATTTAAATAAAAAGTACATTACAATAAATTTAACGTTTGTCCTTGAGTCAAACAGAGATTGAAATAGAATGATAAACAGAATGGTTGCTATTTTGTATCAATAAATTCATATCGTTTCTTTACAACTTCTAACAGTCACATGAGTCTGATATCTTTGAATGAATGAATAGAGTAGACACAATGAACTTACAGACTGCAAAGATCCTTCTACAAACTCTGTCAGTTATTCTGTGGCATGCTCAGTGAGAGAGCATGCTGGCATTACATATAACTTCAGTATGTATACCTGATTGAAGTCTTCTAAAGTATAACTCTTAAAAATAATATTCTTCTTTAATACATTTGTACTATACTCTGAGCAAGGTTGCTTGAATTCATTATTAGCACATAAAAATTAATAGGGAGATTCACAAAATATTAATTTTATCCAGAAATGTAGGTTTAATTATTCTTTCATACGTCACCCAAAACCACCATTGAATAAAACTCTGCAAGGGGCTGCTAATATGTATACTTTGGGTTAATAAATCTAGCTTTTTTGATAATAATATTGACAATTAAGACAAGTGTATCTTAATACATTTATTTTACCCAAATAGTTTATATTATGATTCTAAGGTTCCCCACAAATTTGTTTGTCTCAAATTAACCACCAAAAGAGCTATTAAAATCCTTTCAGCAAGTGTTTAAGTCATGAAGGCAGAGTCATCATGGACAGACTGAAGGTCTAAAATGGAAGCTAGCCAAATTGAACAGGATAAGCCCTCTTTCCTCAGGAGAGAATAGAAAGAGAGTACTTGGAGAGCTTGCTCACCCTTTTCCCACATGATGAAGATAGCAACAATGTATCTTCATCTTCTCCAGACATGAAGGCAGCATTTCTGTATCTTAGACTTCCTAGGCTTCAGAATATAAGGAATAAAATTATATTTTTGGTAAATTATCTAGCACCAGATATTTTGCTACAACAGTATTAAAAACAAAATAAGAGCAACAAAACTCAGGACAGATCATTTCTCTAACTTTCCACTAGGAATCTATTTAAAGTCCTGCTTTTCAGTAGCCATGTAAGTGTCTGGGCTGGCAAGCTGATGAGCTAAACTCTCCCAGGTTTCCCATGGATCCATGGGGTGTGATCTGACCACATTACCCAGTTTAAGCTCAGCATAATCTTTCAGTTCTTGGAATAAACATTTGATTGTCCATCTCAAAATGAAAGGAACTTTCATAATATTCACTTGCATCAGTTTTATGTATGTTTCATGCATAAAATGAAACCCACGGTCTGTTGTGGAGGAGTTAATACCTCAACAGGATAAGCTACTGATCATACAAATTTTCTGTGGTCACAGAAGTATTGGGACAGGGTAGGAATATTACTCAAGAATCCACATGATTTGAATATCTCCTCCTTTAATCTGAATATAACAATTTATTTTACCTCCCTCTGAGATATATATTTAACTATTTTTATTTTTTCAAGCTCTATAATTCATTTTTTGTTTATTTTGTTTCTATTAAAACACAGGGTCTCATACAGCTTCTACTTGCCTTAAACTTGCTTATGTAGACAGACATGACCTTGAATTTATGATTCACTTTCTCCTACCTTCCCAGTGCTAAGATTACAGCATCTATTTTCACACTCAGCTCTATTATTTCAGCTAACACATTTTGCTAACTTCATTGAGTTCTAATACTACCTTTTCTTTTTAGTATTTAAAAATAAACATAAAACATAAATTTGCAACTGTAAATTGATAGTCAGCCATATTTCTTCTTGTGATTCGGTTTTTAGTACAACTTGGGATTTTGTTTTTCCTTGGCTTTTGATATCCTAAAATAACACATGAAAATGAAATATCTTCTTTTAAATATAGGTGCAAAAGGAACCATTGATTTCAGTTGCCTAGAGTTTCATTTCATTTTACAAAATCAAAGTCCTTGTAACTTACAAGTATGCCCTTAATGTCTTTTATTCCAAGGTGCTCAGGATGAGCTCATACTGCCATCATTTACATGGAGTCATAGTGCACAAAGGATTTCATCATAAGTTACTTAAATCATAGTAGTATGTTAAACTTAATCACCTTAATAGACATTTTAATGTCCTCAGAGCCAAATAAATAAAGATAATGCTTGAAACTGAAATAGATATATGTTGATTTTCTCTAGTATAAAGATAGAAAAAACAAAAGCTAATGTTAATTTGAAAACACTAGGTAATTTATACTTGTGAAAAATTCTTTAGGTTAATTCAGATGTGAAATTTCTCAGTATCCTCTACTTTTCCTCCATATCTTCTAATTTCTTTCAATAAATAAAATATTCTGTGCATGTTTTTAGCTGGCCTGATTTAGTAGGCATTTACACAGATACATGTCTTTGGCTATCTCTTCCTTTATTCTTTGTGTACGAATTTCTGCTGTGAGGGAGGCAGCGCAGTAGCTGTCGTTCTTTTAAAAGTTCTGTGTAATGCCTAAAAAAGCCAAAATCTTCTAAGAAATATGTAGTAGTTCACTGCTGTGGTGGTTCAACCAAGAAGCCAAGGAGGCATTTTCACAGGTCAAAGTCCTGCCAGACCTCAGCGGA
Organism: Cricetomys ansorgei; assembly: GCA_026225945.1. Classification (NCBI taxonomy): domain Eukaryota; kingdom Metazoa; phylum Chordata; class Mammalia; order Rodentia; family Nesomyidae; genus Cricetomys; species Cricetomys ansorgei. The sequence continues at coordinate 10,212,029 of JAMJFZ010001360.1, forward strand.
GGGATGGCCAGTACCATTATTGCCAGTGAAACCTGGAGCATTTGAGCTCAGGTGTTTTTATTGATTCAGAACTCCTCAGGTGCAGATCATAAGCAATCAAACACCATCTTCCCCCAGAAATCCAACATCTGAAAACAATAGAAAATATCAAGACCTAGGGTAGCCCCTCACCCAACAGTGCACAAAAACGTTTTAAACATAACTAAAAATAAACTTCTACAACAGAAACATGAAATCAATATATGGATATCTGTATCTCGTGTTGAAAGGATACAAGTTATTTTCTGGGTGAATACACTCATGATCCTAGACATTGGCTGTTATTCTTGTCTGGGAACACATATCTTCTCAGAGAGTCCAGCTTCAGTAATGCTTTAATTCGCAAGACTAACCAAGCTGAACTATCAGTGAAATGTATGTGGACCTAAATCAAAGAGATTTTGTTAGAAATAAACACCATTAACCTCAAAGCATTATCGCCCCAGTCCTACGGAATACAAACGAGGTGGCATAGAATGCAGAAAATTACGCTGGACAGCTGAGGCCTTTGAAACTGCTGAGCTCCGATGTTTGTCTTCTTTTGAAAAGCTACTTATTTTTGTGTTTAAATCACAGGAACATTTTGTACATTTTTATTTTTTTTATTTCTTCATTTATTAATTGCTTCAGCAAATATTTGCTGATTCCATCAATGTGTACCACTTTGTGATATTTAATTATGAAGATATAAATATGAGAAACAAATTGTCTTTTTCTTTAATTTTTTGTGTAAATGTGTTCATGTCGTGCTTGTACCAGTGAACATGTATTCAGAGCACACAAGTTAATATATACAGTCTTTCTCAAATGTTTCTCTACCTTATGTTTTGAAATAGGACCTCTCATTGAGCCCTGAACTCACCAATTTGGATAGACTTGCTTTCCAGCAAGTTCAGTGGATAATTCTCTCTACTATCCCAGTGGTAGGATAACAGCCATGCCTAATTGTGCCCAGCTTGTGTGTGGGCACTGAAGACTGAACTCAGAACCTCCTGCTTTCATGCCAAGAATCCCACTGACAAAGCCATCTTCCCAGGTCCCAAATTGTATTTTCTTATATGCTAGTAATCATATTTTAAAAGTAAGGAAACAATTTGCATTTTTTTCCTAAACTTGGAACTCATGTTAATACAAGTTGTATACTTGCCTCCTCAAAATACATACCATAATACATAAATCATATTTTATAGAAGAAAAAAAAGAAAAATCAAGTGTCCTGTATTTACAAAATACTATTTCATGGACTCTAGTTTTACCACCTTGTCTCCATCTCCAATTGATTCTTATTAATTTCTGTCTCATTCACTTCTTCCAGAAAAGAAATGAGTTTTGTTTTACTACTAAGGCTAGTTTCTTGGACTAAATTAACCACAATGTAGTATCAACTTATTAGGTATATTTCCAGAATCTGAACTAACTAACCTAAATATAACCCAATCATATAAGCAAAAGCTCCGACTTGAAGATAATATTAAGTCTAGGTTAATATTTTGAATGTATATTTTTAAATGATTCATTATTATTCAAAAAATCATATGGAAGTTTAAAGCCAGACTCAGGGTTTGAAACAGGCATCCAACATTATTTGTGGGTTTTGTTCTATTTTTTTTAAACTTCATTTTGATTCTGATGTAGTCACCTTGGAAGGCAGAAATGATGAGATAGTAAATTCCTGGGTGTTTTTTTTTTTTTTCATATCTGTAAAGTATTTATTTGGCAGCATAAAAATGGCAATATGTGTAAATCAAGAAACAAAAACTACAAAATTCTATTCACAACCAACAAAAGAAAACAAACAAACAAACAAACAACACCCCCACAAAAAAAAAAACCCTCAGACAACCCAGTTAAAAAGAACTACCACCTTCAGCCACAAAAAGAAACAGATTTCTCATGGTTACACTGGAAACAGCCAAATGCTGATACAATGCTAAAAACTTTAAAATTCTGGCAAGAGAAATTTTCCTACAGATTCAAGAAGCTGAGGAAATCCTACTTGGGAGAAATGTATGACAAGACACATCGTAATCCCCTAATCCTCACCATTTGCAACACTGTGGTTGAGTCTGGAGGACACAGCATGGTAATAAAATACTGATGACAATTGTCTGGTAGTGGGTGTGGAGGTGGGTGTATGGACCTGTTACTCAAAAGGCACAGAATTTTAAACAGAAGGAACAAAGTGTGGACATCTATTGTGCAGCAGCATTGAGTGTATGAGATTACGGATATTTCAGTTTATTTTAGTCTCTTCACAATGTAGACATATATCAAAATATCACTTTATCTCTGGGTATATACAATTATTATTTTTAAAATAAAAGTTAATAAACTCCCAGAGAGAAGCAATTCTTAATAGCTTAAGAATTAAAGAATTTCTTAAAGAAAAAGTAACACCTTGCCTAGAAGATAAGACAATGTCAATGACAGTAAATTTCTCTTCCAAAATAATGGAAAACCCAAAGAAGTAACATAACAGTTTGAATGCAAATAGAAAGCAACTATCTACCCAGAATGCTAAGTCAACATATTCTTCAATAATAAGGGGAAATTCAAGACTTTCTTAAATGGACTTTAAAAGCATTTATCTCTAGTAGGACTTTAAAGAAGAATGGCGAAATGAAACTTTCTAAAGCAATAGAGTAGAAAGGAAGGAAGCTTATATGTCAAGAAAGGAAAAAGAACAAATGTGGTTCCATAAAATAGGTATTATTTCCCTTGAGTTTTGTGTACTATACTTGATGATTGCAGCAAAAAAAAAAAAAAAAAAAAAAAAAAAAAAATTGCCACTGTTCTATGTGGCCTTAAATGGCCTCAAATATTTTAGCTGATTATTTGACAAGTATGTATAAGGGAGTCTAAAGAGATATGGAGTTTGTACACCTGGCCAAAATTGGAAAAATGGCACCATCAATTCACTGGTGAGTTTTGCATAAGCATCTATCCACAGTATACCTATATATCTACCTACGTATCCTCTTATCAATCTATCATGTAACTATCATTTTATCCATTCGTTCACCTAGCTCTCGATTTGTTCTTGTGTGTGTATGTATGTATGCATGCATGTATGTATGTAATGAAATACCTAGAACAACTTTTAGAAATGTTTCCTATGACTAGAAGTATAGCTTAGTATCTCTGTATTGATACTAAAGGTTTGGATTACAGACATGTACCACCATGGCCAGCTGCTGTGCTTTTGTTTTTAACATTCATAATTTTTTGTCATTATGAATGAAGTTTTTATCCTATTTTTTCTGAAAAAACAAGTAATTATAGCTTTACATCTAAGTTCATAGTCTATTTCAAGTTCATTTTGTTTGCTTCCTGGAATTAAAATTGCATCCTTACATCTTCCAGTTAAAGAACATGTGCCTGCTTAGAACCTGATAGAACAATGCCAGAGAACTGATATTACAGTGATTCTGGAAAAAAAAAAATGTTTTCTGGTTTCTTGAAAAAAAAAAAACAAAAAAAAAAAAGACAAAAACAGTAACTAAAATGTGACCCAGCCCTATGCCTTTCCCATAGTGGATTATGTAATTATATATACTAAAAAAATCATATGCTCAAATATTATGGCAGCTTTATTTATTATAGTCTCAAAGTAAAAATTACTCTGCTAGCCTTAAACAAATGGACAGTTCTTGAAAATATTGTGGAACAGCCACAGCTATGCAGGCAGTTCAAGGAGAATGAGAAGGTTTTGTTCAACATTCACACTGAAGCTCTAACTTCTACTGTGACTATAAAGGGAGATACGGCTTTAGAGGTACAATGTCTGCTAAATCCGGCTGTAAGTACAGGTTTCTCATCCTTGGAATAATAAACAAGAAAAGGGGAAGGTTCAGAAATACAGCAACCTTTCTGAATCTGAAGTAGTCTGCTCAGATCAGGAAAGGCAGCTGGGCAGACACTAGCAGGCTTTTAGGCCATTAATAGTATTCTCCTCCCTCACGGTCAGGTTTCACCCATTACCCTGTAACACCAGAAAGGAGAGTGTAACATTTACTCCTCCTTTTGAGTCGAATGAATAAAGCGGGTGTTCTTTCTCTTGCCGGTAGTGAAGACATGTCGTTATAAACTGTAACATTTATTCCATCTGGTCTGTCAATCACCTGAGCAGGATTCCATCCCTTAGGGATTCTGATGCCTCTGAAGACCTGATTAGCAGATGGGTGGGCTAATTATCCCCTTAATGAGATAATATACATAAAGCCTCAGAAGCTCCTTGCTTGAAGCAGCTGCTTTCAGTTTTCTGTAAAACGTCTACCTTTTTTTTCCCTCTCTTTCCTATCTTATCTTCTGTTTTGAACCAAATCAGCAGTATGCTTACTCCAGTGCTTTGTGCTCTCAGTACTTCTCTGAAGATCTTTTGTGCCTTTCTACAGTTGGTCCCAGAAACTGTGTACTATGACTAAAAATGAGTGTTTTTCTCTCTTCATCTTCTCCATCTCTTTCTCAAAGAAGCTGCCATATTTAAGGGATTTTATTCTTTGTTGTTTTTTTCTCAAACTCCAATGAAATGGTCCTTGAGCATTGGTCTCTAAGGCAAATACAGTAAATGTTTAAGCAAAACAGGAGTCTACTTAGGTAGACTCTTCTGACAAGGTACCTGGCACCCAAGACCATTATTTTCTTGTACATTCCACCACCAAACAGTGGCATGAAATCTTTTCCATCCTAGCAACAACAACAACACCTCTCCTTTTATGGAAAAAATTAATGAAGTGTTACTTCAGAACATAACTTGGTACAGAAGAACTATTCTACTGAACTAATTCTGCTTTGAACTAGTTTTGGATGCATGTGCAACAAGGCAAATTGTGTCCTCTTCGTGAACTTTTATTGAGAATCTTCTATTCACTTACGCATAATTGGACAAGTATGTGATTAAAATTTTCTACATCATCAGTAGGGGCCATTGCAGAAGAGAAGAATATATATATATATACACACACACATACACACACACATATATATATTATATGTATATAATATATAATTTTATAATATGTATAATATATATAATTATATATATATATATACACACACACACAAAATCTGTCAATCAAAAGAGACCTGTCATTCTATGTTTCTTAGCAACCAAGTACCTCCTTCTTCTACACCACATAAAAGGAAGCTTGAAAAAACTCATCAGACCCCATGAGCTCCTTACTCATGTGGCCCACTCTCACTCCTTATATTGTGTTTCTTTCTGATGTATACTATGGTGTTGTTTTGAATTTATGCTATTTTGTAATCTGTGAGTACTTTAACTTCTCGATAAAGATCCCCAAAACCTGGAATCATCTGGCCCAGACCATGACAACTAATACCATATCTGGATCTATTTTTAAAGTCGTTAATAAATGAGAATAAGAAGCCAAGAAAGTGAGGCCTTTTCCTTTGTAACAATAGACTATTTATTGTAGGTTTATATGTGGAAGTATGCATTTTTTAATGTAATTATTCTCATGGATTCATAGCAGAGGTCAGTTTAGTCTTTGCTAATTCAATCCCTGGTCCCAGAGGATATCAGTCTCCATACAAACTAATTATCAAGATGCTGGCCCAAACCTAGAAGGCTTCAGCCTCCACACAATCTAATCTGAGTACTCAGATCTAGAACATTTCAGCTTCTGAGACTTACTGCTGACTGAGCTCACTCTGACCAGCTATCTTCTGAACTCCAAACTGTAAATAATAAACATAAGAAACATGTGTGCTTCTTATACTCTGCTTTCTCTCTTAGCTTATTCTGGGTAGTCTCTGTTCCTCTCAGCTTCTGTGAGCTGATTTCACTCAAACTACCTGATTGAACTAACTCTATTTTCTTCTTTTATTTGTCTCCACCTCTGCTTCTACCTTGTTTCTCCTTCTGAGCTCTCTACTTCCACAGTCTGAGCTCTGCTTCTACTGTCTGAGCTCTGCCTCTGTCTCAACTAACTTCTACTCCTATGAAATGAGAGCTTCCTTTTATATGCTGAGATATAAAGGCATTGGGATTTAAGGCATGTTTCACCACTTCCATCTGAGCTGGGATTAAGATATATGCTACATTGTGATTTAAGGCATGCACTAACATTCTTTCTATCCTACAGTAGCTATGCTGCCAGATCAGAGATCAAATGTCCATAACATATATTTCATTGTAATCCTTTCCTAGAGCAGTGATACTGCTGGATTAAAAGATTTAATGTTCCTCTACAGTTTATTGTTGCAACAACAAAAGTAAGGAAATAGAGAAAAGCAATTGCCAGTGATTAAAAAAAGGTTGTGCAATAAAGGAAGAGGGCAGGTCTCCGAAAAATGATGAAGTGCTCCACGTTTTCATAAAATTCACACCTTCATTTTGTTTGTAAAATTGGTTTTTCAATCTCTTATAACAAATCAGTGCTTTCCTAGGGTGTTGGTAAAATTACTTTTCCTGCCTTCTATAATATTCTGGCTTTCCCTTTCCTTCTGTCCACCATTATAAATTCTAAAAGGGACCCCATAGAAGAGGTAATAATGCTAACTGTTAAATAAGCTTAAAAAAATGGTATCTAAAATGCCTAGGAACCTTTGTAATGTCCTGCTTCCTCTTGTTATATGGCAAATGAAATTTATTATGTTCTTAATAACACAAAATATGGAAGCAATTTGTAGAAATGTACTCTTTCTGAAAAGAAAGTGCAGGAGATCAAGATCCATCTTGTTAGTCCTTTAGTCCAGAAAAGAAGACCGTGGCACGTGCTTTGGTTGAAAACAATACTTTTCTTTAGCAAGACGATGATATAGCCTTCTAACCATCATCTCTCTGAATGCCCTTTACCTCTCCATAGAAGCCCTTATAGTGCCGAAACCTCAAGACTGAAGCTACAGTTACTCTGTTTCTTCAAGCTTCATGGCTCTCACATACCTGAATCCTTCCTATCAATTCCAGTCACATAAACATTGGTCATTAAATGCATAGCAGATGGATATTTGACTCTGTAACATTACCATAAAGAAAACTGAGTAGAGAGTATAGGTGGTCCTTTCTTAATGTTTTACAAGTTCATCTGACTCTACAGTTATCTGTAAGAATTTTAATTAAAAATATGATAGCCTTTTCACAAAGAAAGTGAAAGAAGCTTCTGTCCCTCTTGAAACCTGAGGCAAAGGAAAGGTTTTGACAGCTTAAAAAGCAGTGTTTAAATCTGTTCATCCAGAGACTCAAGGCACTGTACCTCTGAAGCACTCCAAGCACACTGTAATAGTGCCACTAGGGTCTCTGTACATACCTAATTATGGTGCTGGTTATGTAACAGATAACCAACATTGTTGTGTTCTTTCAACAAAACAGCACTCTATTTCTTTTTTATGGTCTATGTAGCAGTTGATGCTTAGCATCTTATGTGCTTGTGGCATTCTAGACAGAGTAAGAAGATCACTTGCCATCACTTTTCCATCTTAGTTCTCTATTAGAGAAGGGCCATTCCTTCTACAAATTTTGGAAAATGTTGAGAACAGTCTTCTTTTACTTGGGCAAAGGGGAGTAGAAGTCAAGGCTAGATAAGTTGGTGATCAAGAACCAGAAATCTGGGTAACCTTTATACAATGAATTTGAAAGACACAGCCCGAAATTTAAAATGTCCTACAAGATGCTCACAAAAGTGGAAACACATTTCTAACTATCTGAACCTAGAATTGACTTCAATGGTATCTACTCAATGTTAAGTACTTTATAAGCTTTCAATGTACAGTTTGTTTTTAAAAATTTATCTTTTTTATGACTTGTGAACTGACTTTTCTTTATTTTTTTATAGGACCCATGAAGGTTTTGTAAACAAAGTACTGGAGGCAAAACTCTTCCTGCATTTTACATTCACTGTAGGTCATACTCATGATGCTATACATATGGCGATACATGAATACTCTTTTTTTTTCTTGTTTTTTATTTTCAAGACAGGGTTTCCCTGTTGTAACTCTTGATGTACACCAGGCTGGTCTGGAACTCCATCTGTTTCTGCCTCCCAAGTGCTGGGATTAAAGGCATGTGTCACCACTGCCCAGCTGTGACTATTCTTCTATGTTTTAATTCCTTTTTTTTATCATTTTCTGTTGAAATATGTTTTACTTATGCTAAATAATTTAATTATCTTTTTTATATTGTAATTTAGATATCAAATCAAATTTGGAAAAAATTATCAATAAAACCATACATATTATAAAATTTCATCTATATGAAATTGTTTAGTGCTTTATTAGTAAAATACAGACGTTATTTTTAATAAGGATTTTGGAGCCAAACTGGCATTAAGCATTAGAAACTGGAACACCAGACGTTAGTTTCCTCTTATAAGGCCTACATATTATGAATTGCTAAAATTATGCTTGGTTGTTACAATCAGTGTGGAAAGTTTTTATGTCTCTGAAGTTTTAGTGACTTCCCACACTGAATTTAAATTATTAGTGATTATTACATCATATCACTTCACTGTAACATTCCTTTAGAGGGATGTAACACACATTGACAGTATTCATCTTTTTATCGCCATGACTGAGATATTTTTTTAATCAAAATTACAGTCTCAAAAACTTTATTCTCTTTCAAACTAATAAGCAAACATCCTTCCTTTTCTATGGTGACAGAAAATTATTTTTAATTGACTCATTGGCAAAGAACTCACTTCTCTAGGTATCAAAATCTATTTTTTGAATTTTAGACTTCAGGTCACTAAAGATTTCATAGTATCTTTAAAAAAACTTTAAAAGTATCTATATACTTATATTAGTAAAAATATAAATCTAGTGTGGTGGTGCAGGCCTGTAATCTTAGCTCTCAGAAGATTGAGGTAAGAATATTTCAACTCCTCAGGCAGTACAGACAACAGAAAAACCTTCCTGTAAAAGGATAGATTTCACAGAGTCTCATGGACTAGACAGAGATTGTTACAGAGAGATAAACACAGATTGAATTCTATATTCTTCATTAAGTAATTCAACTGAGAATATAATTAGGAATGACAATATTAAATACTGTTTTCATTGATATTGCTTATAAATTTATGCAATCTTTTTTAATTTTACTCTCATCATTTCAATAAGAATTCCTGACATGTCTATAAACTCTCCTGAGAGAAAGATCACCTTGCATTTTGTTCTAGTTAGTACTTTATCAATTTATAACAAGCTAGAGTTCTCTAGGAAGAGGGAACCTCAATAGAGAAAATGCCTCCATCAGGTTGACATACATTCAAGTTGAGGGGGTGCATTTTCTTGGTGAAAAATTGATGTAGGTGGGCTCAGGCCTCTGTGGATAATGACTCCCACAGGAAGGCACTCTTGATTGTATAAGAAACCAAGCTGAATGAGACATGAAGAGCAAGCCAGTAAACAGTGTTTCTCCACGGTCTCTGCTTCATTTCCTGCCTCCAGGTCTCCTTGAGTTTTCCTCAGTGACAGAGGGTAATTGAGACATGTAAGCCAAATAAATACTCCCTACTCTTAATTTGGTTTTGGTCAGCATATTTTATCACAACAGAAAATAAACTAAGACACATCCTTTCCATTTCAAAGGTGATTTAGGATTTAGTATTTCTACCTGTGAATATATTCTGAAAAGAAGTTTGGCAAAGATTATAAAAGAATGTCAGACATAAGAAACAGCAGCAATTACAATTTCTAGGAACATCAACATGTCTTTGCAAGGCTTTGTATTACTGAGGTAATAGATACTTTCCAAGAAATGATTAGCACATCTAGGGTAACTGAAGAGAGAAAGGCTATAATCACTCTGTCTCAGCATCTGTCAGGGTTAGTTATTGTTTCAGCAACCGTAATGGCAGCAATGACAGATGCTGAGAACAAAATAAAAATGGAGAATGAAATTATAGTCTTCTCTACCTCTTGCCTATAATAAGTGGATAATCCAAGAATCTTCTTGGATATTGAAGAGAATTCTTCCATGTGTCACTACATAAAGAGTATCTTTCTTACTAAAGAGCACTAAACAGCATTATCACCTGTTTTATGTTGTGCAAAAATTGAAAAGTCTCATCCAATTATTAGATTTTTATTAGTACAAGCTTCATCTAAACTGTGTAGGTGTGTTTTACCAATAGTCTGGGACAAAATAGAGTAGGAAATCCTAACTCTGAGTTCAACAGAATAAATTAATTATGTGATGAAATGTGTTAATCTTCAAATAACAAAAAAGAAAAACATCCTTATTTTTAAGCTCTTATTTGAAAGAATAGTTTTCCTGACATAGGAAGTAAGAATAGAATTTCTAATACTGTTATGATAATATAAATTACTCCTATATAGTATATATTTCTCTTTTTAAAATCTCTATAGACATTTCAGCCAATTCTATATAATGACAAAGTGGCTTTCAATCATAACAAAGCCTCACACTGAACAATTTAAAGATTCACCATGTACATGAGGGTGTGAAAGGCTTTCAAAAGTAACATAGTTTAACAAATATATTCCACACATTGATTTCTATGGGTATGCAAGAGAAACCACACTACAGGCACATGGTAGGCAGAAAGGATGCAACTGAAAATTAAGTTGTCAGAAAATTCACTTTTGAGTATAAAATCCTGCACCATAATTTTCAGATTTCAAGTACACTAAATATTCAATACTCTCATTGATACTATCTTATCAAAAAGATTTTTCTATTACGCTTGCAATGAGATAATGTCTGAGTTCTCAAATATTTCTCCATACTTTATTATCACTTAGCTGAAAAGTAGGTGGGAACATTCTAGCTCCTTGTAAAGTCTGACAGCATCAGTCCCACAATTGCTCTCCCTTTCATGTTTCATCAAGGGAAGGAAGTTCAGAAATACCCATAAAGGATTTCCCCTTGTGTAGATGACGCTTCCCTGCCTTTCCTTTTTGTACTGTATAATTTCAGCAATTTTTTACTTTATATGTTCAATTGTATTTTACACCTCACTTGATATATTGTGATATTTTAATTCTTTTACAGTATTTAGATCTTTATAACTGTACAGTTAGCCAGCATCCTGCCATTTCTAAAGGCCCCCCATTTGGATAGTGATAATTCCTATACCCAAAGTAACTTGGTTTCCAGACATGGTGTAATATCTTTCTCTAGGTGTCTTCCATCACTACCCTCTGCAGAGAGAAATCACTGGCTGATCATTGCTGGCTGATCATGAGCAAAATAGAACAAGTCAGTAATGTGCTTTCCTCCATGGATGCTCAGCACATCCAGATGTTCTCCATGGTTGCTGCCTCTGACTTTTATGGTTTCTTCCTGTACCTTCCTCTGTCATGAACTGCTTCCTGGATGTGTAAGCTAAAATAAGCCCCATTCTCCCCAAATTGCATTAGGTCATGTTGTCTAACACAGCAATACAAAGCAAACTAGAAATATAGGGTAAAGCTGACAGTTACTGGTAAGCCTATCTCATGTCTCTTGGGTATAGGAATGAATTATTCAGTTATTCTTGAATTTCCTATACCCCTATAAGAGTCCTCTCTCTTTTATATGGATCAGAACTCACCTCTGTCAAAATCTAACATACTGGCCCACAGCTGTGGAATATAGGTATTACTTTCCTCACTCCTTCCTGGTCATTCTGAGTTATCTGACCCCTTTCCTAGGACAAGTCATTCTAGAATGTTCCATGCTTTTATTATTTATCTTTCCTTCACAAAATCCTAAAAAAGCAACTTAATTTTAATATTTTGACATCCATGCTCACCCATTCTGGGGACTCTCTTACCACTCTCTTACCACCTGTTTATCTTGTGTCTAAGATGCACCCTCCCAACTATTATTACAAAACATACTCTTATATTACATAATGTGTAGGAGCCCTCTGATTTTGTGTATCTACTCATCCTGATGGAGTTGAGCAACTGAAGCCTATCATTTTCTGACTACTCAAAGCCCACGCTTTATGATCACTCTCTCTACAATACTCATTCTTACTGTCCAAAGGTTAGGTGTTCTTGTCCAAGACTTGTGACTAATTGAGTTGTACTTCCTATCTACTTGGTGGTCCACTTAAGCCCTTCTATCCCACATTCATCCTTCCACCTATTTCTCAGTCCGTGATGCAAGGATTCTTTCTTTATTATTTCCCTTGACTTTTCTTGTTATTTATTTTTCACATTTTTTTACATTTATTTGGACAGACCCACATAGTGAGATATCACACTGCCAATCAGGACAGTCCTTCCTCAAGGATTTCATGATGGCTCTCATCTCTTTGGTCAAGCCTATGTCATGATATGTTAAACCTCAAGAAATCTCCCTTACTTACTGCTCACACAGAGATGGCCACTTTCTCTGTAGGACTTCTTATAACATGTCTCTACAACATTCTTCTACCCTCCCTAATTTTCTGGCTGACAAGGGATATCAGGTATCCTGGATAGCCTCTATCCAGTTAACTTACCTTAGTCACAGTCTTTCTTTTCTGAACACGGAAGCAGAACACTGTTAGCCAGAGAGGACAGGTGGTACACTTGAATAGGTCTGCAAACCTACCACAATCTAAGGGGAAAGTGTGTCTACTTATCCTCAGACCATAGCATCTTCAGGGAAGAATGGGGATGTTCTCTGGGTCCTAAGTTACTCAACTGTTCCAGAGCACAGACTCTTTATGCCTTTCCAAGATATACCTCAAAGCTTCAATGCTTTCATCTAGGAAAATCCTCTTCCTTCCCACAAAACAAAATGAAAAGAAAAATCAAATTTAAACAGACCTACTTTATTTTCTGGACCTAGTGAGTTAATTTCATATCTAAATCCTAACTTTGGAATCTAAGCTAAACCTCATTTTTTTCCTAACTGAAAATAGATTGTTTTCCATATAATATATTCTAATTATATTTTTTCTCTCCCAACTCCTCATAGTTCCTCCCCACTTTCCCTTCCATCCAGATTCACATTTTTTTCTGCCTCTCACTAGAAAACAAATAGATGTCTAAGGAATATGGTAAAATTAGATAAAATAAAAACAAATATGTTGGAGTAGGACAAAAAAAGAGAAGACAAAATGCTAAATTTAAAGCACAGAAGACACATTCAGGCACACACACACGAATGCCACACAAACCTGAAAGCCAGATATATAAAATAAATATATACAAATGTATAAATGAAGGACCTGTAATGTTAAAAAAACACAAATTTACCCCAGTTAACATTACGCTACAATTAACCTTCAAAGATGCTGTTGACGTCGCTTTGTGACATCCATTGACTTTAGCAGAATCTCTTTACCAAACAATATAGAACCTCTGGGCCTCTCCTAAAATATCCAACATGCATCCTCTAATTTTAAAGAAGACCTTCTTGCTGCTCCTGTTTTAGTGCTTCCATACATATCCTAACTGTTTACTCTGTTTGTACAGAGTAAACCTCTTTTAACTTAGTCTTGGCTCTCATCTGCCTATTTTGTGAAGAAACATCTAAACTTAATAGTCCACCTCTCTAATAGATTTCCTGGTACAGGGTTGACCTTCTTTCTTGAGGACCCAAGCAGCTGACTCTCTCTTAATGATAGAAGGTCTCATGCTTACATTCTGTCAACATACTCAATTTCTGCTTCCCACAATCTTTTTGAGTTTACCAAACATCTATCTATTCTCTATCCTTCTCCATCTCATTCAACAGGTACTCATTGCTTATATAAAAACTTTAGTCACCTTTGGTGACATAAAATGCTCCATCTAACTATTCTCCTTCCTGTAGAAATTAGATTCCTCCCAACCCTTACAGTCAAAATGGGTATGGACATCATCCAGGTAATCACAATAGGAGCAAAGGCAGAAGACATCTCTAGCTGTCTAAAGCATTGCAAACTGAAAAAGACTGTAGATCTCAACTCTAAAACTTTTCTGGTGGCCACCCCCATTGTTATACCCCTAGTCTTACAAGTGCAACCTCCCCACATATAACCATGACCACTTGGAGTTGGCCTGCTTTTTCAAATATCTCTGAACTAAACAAGTGTCTAGATTCCACATGCAAATCCTTGGGACCAGCCTCCCTGTGTCTCTCACCACTACCAGCCACTGCTGAAGTACCATGATTTGCCCTTTGCTACTCTTTCTTTTCCACTTTTTTCTCCACTCCTCACCTATTCTGGTCTGCAAGTCTCTTATAAACCTTAGCCACATGTCTCTTACAAGATTTGCATGTCTACACAAATCCAATAGTCTCCAGCAGTTTTGCCCCTTTATCTACTTGAGTAGATTTACCCTTAAAACTTTACCTTTTCTACTCAGACAAGTCCCTCCATGGTTCTTTTCCCATTACTGACCTTGAAGAAGCCGCCTCTTTTTCTACCAACTGACTGCCTCTTACTCATCCTCAAATTCTGACCTATATGTTTGCATTTCTTCAAATTATCGGATAAACAGACATATTTCCAATAATTACGTAGCTCACCTCTATAACATATCCCTGTAACGACCACATTATTGAATCTATCAAACATCTTCTATTGGGACTATTCTATCCAGACTCACTTCACCTTATAGGCTCTTTTTCTTTTTCATATTCTAATTTTTCAATGCCTTATTCTATGCTATCTTCTTTGCAAACCTCTCCACCTTTCGTTGCAGATACACTCCTCTTCTTTCACTTTCTTCTTATTATTGAAACCTAGATATGTCTACTATACAGACATGCATACAGCTAATGAGACTGGGTGACAAATTGCAAAGTCCCCTCCCTCACTTTCTCATAAGCTTCTTACTGTCTATACTCAACAGATAATAAAAACTGTCATACTCACCAGGATGCACTGTCCCTCCATTACCTCTGGTACCTGCTATAACCTTATTCTGTTTGAACCAGATAACTTGACTCATCCCATTACCCTAATTGTGGATCCAAAATACTTCAAGGTTAAACTCTAGGGACTCAGTGAATCTTATATATTCTCATACTTCCAAAGCCTTACTCAGGGTACCCTCTCTGGGAAAATTAGGTCATTGCTCAGCAAAAACCTGGGATGTCATCCCATATAATTCTCACATCTCCTAACCTTCTCTTATTCCTATTATCACAATTTCTTAAGATATTTATTCCTCTGGAACATCAATTTGCTTTGTTGTACATATAAGGACCTCAACTCCATAGTTAATATTTATTGCAATTTAAAAACCAAGCAAAAGACCTGAGCAGATGTTTCTCAGAAGACAAAGTTGCCCATGAGGTATTCAAAGAAATATACCACATCATTAATCATCTAGAAACCATAAAGCAAAAGTACAATGAGGTGCCATATCACCCCAATTTACATGTCTTTTATCAAGAAGACATTGTATGTGTGTGTGTGTATGTGTGTGTGTGTATGTGTGCGTGCACACACACACACATGCACGCATGCACACACATGGGTGTGTGTTTGCTGGTTTGCATAACAAGATGTGGAGATGCTTCTACACTGTTAGTGGAAATGTACATTAGTATAGTCAATTTGAATAGTATAGAAGTTCTACAATTAGTTACAAATCAATCAACAGATAACCCAGCAACCCCATTATTGAATATATATTCAATAGCAATTAAATTCTTCTATCTAGGTGGTATGTGCCCTCCATGGCTAGTGAGATCATGCAACCAAGAGAAGAATTCAACCTAAGTGTCTCAGTTGATGAATGGGTAAAGAAAATGTGGTAATTATATTACTCTAGAATGCTAATTTGTCATGAAAATTATAAAATTCTATCACATTAGGGAGCAACAAAGATGTGTTGGGAGAGCATTATTTTAAGTGAACTAAACAAGGGAAAGAAAGAATGTTGTCACAATATCACTCTTTTGAGGAATCTAAGCAAGTTCTTCTTACAGAAAGACAGAGTATTGAGAATGAGGAAGGTATAGGCTTGGGTAAAAGTTGTTTAAGGATACAAAATTAGCTATTAGGAGGAAAACATCCTGTCATTCTAAGCAGATGACTATCATTAACAATATATTTACATTCATGTTGGCTGGAGGAGAAGATTTCTGAACATCCTTCCAACAAAGAGAGAGTCTATGCTTGATGCACCAACACTGATCATTGCATGTGAGCACAAGTATGTATTGTGCTCCACAGTATGTCTGGTTTTTATTAGTGAATAGCTAATTTAGATGTTTTTAAATATACGAACTCTAAGGCAAATAATACAATAGATTTTCAAAATCTTACCCCCCACCCGCCCAGTATTTTGACTCACTATTATTTGAAATAATAATTGTTTGGACATCAACAAAGGGTGCAATATTACAATTGAAACTGGCAATATTTTAATAAGAAAAAAATTCTTTAACTTTTACTAGTGACATCCTCTTTCTAGGATACCACAGTACTTATACTTATCATGAATAAGAATGTAAGAATAAAATCAACTGATACAACTATGAATTGGGATAAGTTAAGGGTTTTATGAAAAACTACAAAACTATTTTTCTGTATGATGGTATAACAGAAAATATAAACACACTAAGGACATTGACTTACCTGGCTGTATTTTCCAAAGTATTAATTACTATTTCTATACAAAATTTCTATGTAATATTCCACTCTACACAATACCTGTAATTGGTTGGAAATTTGTATACCAATACTTCAGTCTATAAAATCTTGGCAGTTTCCCTAAGTCTTATGACCATTACGTTTAAATGATAGATGGCAATTTAAGCATATGACCCTTTGATCAAGTTTACTGAGTTCAACACAAACCAAATCTCATTAATGTCATTTAAGTATTTGATTCTCATCTCTCAACGACATTTGAGCTAGCCATTGGAGAAAATGAGGTATCAAAATTTGAGCCAGTGCGTTACACATTACGTCCTTCTTCAAGACATTCACACAGTGTACTCTATGTATTTTCACATGAACCTGGTATCTTACATCACTGTGTCCAGTGGTGCACCCTTGTTGTCCCATTTACTGGAAAGCTTAAGGATGAAAGATTGTTTGAACCCAAGAGTTCTTTGCTAGACTGAGTACCATAACTAGAATCTATTTTAAGAAAATATAAAAAGAAAGAAAGGAAGGAGAGAAGGAAGAAGGAAGGAAGGAAGGATGGAAGGAATGAAAGAAAGAAAAAGAAGAAGAAAGAAAAGAAAACGTATATAATGTTTGCTCCTATAAATTCAGAGTTAGATTATGATCTGCTGGTTGGCCTTTTTCTGTAAATAAAGCTTATGTGAACAGGACCCATTCTAATTTCTTCTATGTTCTGTTTGTTTCAACACTATAATGATCTGTGTAGTCACCACACGGACCATTTAATCTGTGACGTCTCAACATTTGTAGTCTGGCCTTTAAAAAGGCATTTTCTATCCATCTTAGACCTTCCTCAAGGCATCAGAGTGCTGAGAACTTGAGGTTTTATACTTCTGACAGACATTGGGATGGTGGTTGGGAAAGACTGCCCAGTGGACTGCCCAACGAGGAATAGCCCTTCACATGGTGAACTTTCACAAGCTTCAGTGTTGACACTTCTTCTAGAAGAGAAGAGGAATACTGGGATATGATCATATACCTACACTAACATTTCATGTAGCAGAAAGAGGAAAGAAATGTAGACCTCAGTGAATATGATAGGCTTGTTTGTGATCATATCTCATTTTTCTGTCTTCAGAGCTTTAGAAATGGCTTGGATCACACAATATATCTTTTCTAACTTTCCAATATCCAGGGAAATTAATTTAGTTTTACATCTTAAAAAATTATAAACACCAATTGAAGAATATGTTAAACCACTCATAATTAATTCTATATAAAACTGGAAACAAATCCATTACTGTTTCCAGAATAAAAGTTATAAAAGGTTTTCTTTATGACAGCAAATGAGCTTAAGGAACATTTTCAAAATATCCAGACATTTTGTGAATAGTAGATTAATCAATTAAATCAGTCCATAAGAATAGCTCTTTTGAAGTTTCTTCATAGATGTATGTCAGGAAAATAGAAAATATTTATTTATTAAATAAAGCTGTAATCTAGAAACACTCAATTAACTTACATGTCTTTGGGATCCATCATATTCACATCTTTCAATTTTTCCTAAGCTGCTGTCAGAGAAATACAGCTTTTCAGCATGGTGGTCAATGGTGAGTCCATTTGGAGTGAGTATGTCTGTGCTGACCACCACATGTGCATTCTTCCCAGTCAGTGTGGCTCTCATGATGCTGGGATACTGCTCATTCCAATTGGTCCAAAACATTAAACTAATTAAAGTGAAAATTAGAAGAACAGTTGAAAATAATGTTATTAAAAATAAAAGCATTTGTAGAGACAAAAGGATATGAAGCTGTTTAATAATTTCTTCTTAGTCTATGACTGCATAGAAGTCTAAGTGATAGGGAGAAGAGGATATTACTTTCAGGAAATAGCTTCCAGGTTTCTTTGAAAAATATGAGAAATGCTCATGCACATATAAGTTCTCTATGTGTGCCTTCATATATCACTTTAATTAACTGGCATCAGTTTGATGCATAATTAAGAATAATTAATTATGCAACTAATCAAGAACAAACAGCAATATTAATTTTTCTATGAACTCTCTTTCCGATAGCCAAACCTTAACATTAATGTCACATTTTAGCAAATCAGTTGTGATCACTGCAGGCGATCACGTTGTGGTTGTCGTAATCACCTATCTCCATATAACAGAAGATTCAAACAACCTCTCCATTCCAACTTACTCTGCAAATTCTGCATTTCATTGTATGTGTTTTAGGTAACCAATTTCATCAAAAGTGATCAAATTTCCACATTTCCCCAAATTTTATTTCAAGTAAATAAAATTTATTCGAAAATTTCTTTCAAATCCTTAACCACAACATGTGTTACTAATAGAGATTAGGTTAGTATGTGTATAACTGTGCCGTGTGGAAGCACTGGGGTCATATGGGAGTTCTCAGAGCTCAGCAGGAGGATACAGAGCCTCTAAGCCCTACAGAACAGCTCTTCTCACATCTACAGAACTCTTCCTCAACCCTAAGTGAAAGAGGCGGCTGCTTAGAAAAGAAGTGGGGAGCAGAAAGGCTAAGGAAGGGGAGGAAGTCAGAAGCCTGGACATTCTAAATATCTGGGAAGAAAATCATGCTTACCTTACAGTGATCAAGAAAATTCACTAAAATAATACATTTTATTTACGGCCAGATTGCCCAGACAATCCAATATACAAACACTTGAAGTCAATTTACGCTATGGTCATCAACATTACTAAGTAAGTTGCTACAAATTTTGTGAAAACCTATTTCTATACCGTATTCAAATCTAAAACAAATGTTTCTAGTTGCTAATTTAAAAACATCTCGCATCTATCTCTAGTACATATACATATATACATACATATGTAAACACAATAATCAAAGAAAATGGCACTGGGGACCCTGGCAGGGGTTGAATGAAGTGAACATGGAAGAAGATAAAAGGAAGAAAGGAAAAAGAAGAAAACAGAGAGTAGCATATTTATATTCTAATTTAAATTAGCAAAAAAATAGATTGGGTGAGTCTGCATGTCTTTCATTTTTTTCATTGCTCATTTGAGAACAAAGCACGGTTTCCTCCTTCACAGCTCTACCACACCGTAATAGAGCAGAATTCAACATGTGTGTTTCCACCTACCCCTGCCTTCAGCTGTCTGTGTAATGGCGTCCTTTATGGCATCGCTCACCTGGCCCATTTTTCCCTACATTGTTTTATTTTTATTTTCTCAGAATTATTTCTCACACATTCCCTATGTTGTGAATTCCTCACAGGCATTGTCTGGCCAGTATATCAGCAAGTGAATGTAGTTGAAAAGATAGTTATAAACAGAAATTATTTCACTATTGTTGTTTTATTTGGATCAACCTTGGGTAGATCCTCAATCATAGAAATAATTAAAGTGAAAAAACTATTTTTATTGATATTGATAACATCTTTATAAATTTATAATTCATTGTATTTTATGCACCTTAGCATTTTCTGACTTTTTCATCATTTATACTAGTTTTTTTATTTTTTTGTCAAAATTCTCCCAAAGATGACACACAATATTTAGGTAATACACATCTAGTTATTCCTACAAAGTAAGAAAAGCTTATAGAAAACATTTAGGAAGAAAATGTAATTTTAAAGTTAAGTCTTTTTAAAATGCATATAGCTATCTATTCTCCTCACTGAAGTGCAGATATAATAATGCCGTTTCTTACTTTTGACATTCGTCTAAAGCTAGCACATGAGGGTGGTCATCCTCGGACATAGTGATGACGGCTTCCCTGTCAAAGGCTCCAGGCTGAGTCTGGTTCACGGTGTGCCTGGTGATGGATGACGTGCTGGAGCTGGTCCAGTACAGCGCATCCCAGGCTCTGTGATAGGCGAGGCCCTCAACAGAGCCCACATCTGATGGAAGAAGTTAGACAATAAATTATATTTTATTTTTAAAAATGCCTTCAGACAGAAAGTTTATTCCAGATATCTTATTTTATCAACCATTTCTCCATAAACTCTGTGAACTGAAAACACAAACGTGATTCCGATAAATAATATTTATGACATATAGGAAGCTACAGCAGAAGTGGTATGTGAATGCATTTATGTGTGCATCTGTGTATATAGGTGAGAAGAGATTTTACAAAATAAAATTACTAAATACTTATTTTTTTCATCCAAATATGAAAACTACAAATATTTTATTTCTTTTTGATGTTGGAAAATGATGGTATTCCATTTTGTATCTTAATAATTCATTTTAATAATTATAATAAACAAGAAAATTTAAAACATTGTGAAAATCACGATCCAGCAACACCACATAGGTTCATTGGTGGTGAGTTTCCTGATGATGCTGCAGACCTAGGCATTTCAAGCATAACCAAACCCATCAGACTGACAATAGCATCAAAAAGCAAATCAGCACCTGACTTGCTAGTGCCAATGATGATAGACAAGATTTTAATAAGCTAGCTGGCAAGGTTTTCATCCTGGTCTGCTAATCTGTTATAAAAACACTATGAATTGGAATGAGTTGGTTGGTAAAGCACACTGTAAATGTCAGGAAAAGACAAGCGGCGGTACAGATTCTAACATAGAAAAGTAACACACTGAAAAACAAAGTGACCATACCACTGTGTCATAGCACTGCACCCTAGTTCCCGGGCAACAGAGCAGCTCAACTGTTCCCAGAATGAAGCTTTATGAACAAGTCAATCCTTCCTTCTTCCCATGTTCAGTACTGCAAAAGCTATATCCATGTCACATCCAATCATAGGATTGCAACACAGAGCTTTGTGTTTTCTGCCCAGGAATCTCTCAGAAAGCACAGAGCTCTTACAAAATTCAGTAGCTAAAAAAGGTTTTCTTTCACATGTTAGAAGTGTATTTATTTGAGCTTGGATAGAGGTTCTTGGGTTACAAATCAACACTCAAAACTTTTGGCCCAGGTTTCTTGCAAAAGATCAATTTTAGACACCTGTTTAGATCTTCTACAGGCAAGAGGAATATAAAGTGATATAAAGGAATATCAAAATAAATATGACTGTTCATAACTTCTTATATGCTACAATATGGAAGCTGTTTAGCACTTGTCATTTTATTTTGTGAATAAATGCACTCCACAATTACCTAATTATCCTCTTTTTCTAAGGATATTGAAATTTATCTCCATAGAATTCATATTGTTAAAGCAAGATTTTTATTCCAAATTTATCTGTGTCCAAATCCCTGTTCTTAATAGTGCCTCCTTTGAGGACGCATGGAAGATATCTATTGTAGTAGTGTGCTTATCGTTGCTGCCCAGCAAGACAAGGAGGCATTCTCATTTCTGTAAACTCTGCCAGAACTCAGCAGAGAGAACCACCACCATGGCAAGCATCATATTGGACAATAGAATCCAGAGCATCTGAGCTCAAGTGTTTTTATTGATACAGGACTCCTCAGGTTTCTACTGATAGCACGTGTAGGTCATGTGCAATCAAACATCCCCATTGAAATCAAACACCTACAGAAAATACAAAATGTCAAGGTGTAGGCACCTTGACTCACCCAGGACTGTACAAAAAAATATTTTAAACAAAACTAAAAACATACTTCTACAACAATTTATTGCTTAGCCTCAATAGAAACTAACATGGACAAGAATAAATGAAATATTAGTGTCAATTTGTGTGACTTTAGGGAAATTGTATAAAAAGCAATACACCATGAGAACGTCCACTCACACAGTAAGTAAGCAGTTTAAAATTAACATAGAAACCTAGGCCAGAGACAATGGAAGGAAGACCATAAAACGTATCATAAGGAAATCTGTTCATGTCATTTCATTTGACTCAGATGGTACTTGTTGGGAGTGAGTATGTTGCTGCCAAAACACTTCAGGTATTAACTGAAGCATCCGGATTTATTACTTTGCTTATGTATTTTCACATCATTAATAAGTATACTAACTTTATTGATAGTAGTGTTAGCATTATAATCCTTCTCCATTCATGAGTAGAATGAGAAACGATAGGGCTCTGGACAGCCCAGAACAAGCTGCATCATTCTTCCTACCTCTTGCATATCCCTGTACAGGGACACGGTGAGTTCTTTCTCTCTGTCAACTTTCACCTGCCAGTCCAAAACAAAAGTCACTGGCATCTTAAGTAAGAGGAGGCAGATGCTCCTGTTCTATGGCTAACAAACCCAGAGCGTGGAAGAACACGGTATGTCTTGCTATTTGAGAAAACTCTCTGAGTTGTTTCTGTAGTGGATGGCAACTTGACTGCAGCGGTTTAAATGACAGGCTCTGGCATTTGAATGCTTAGCTCCTAGTCATTGTCATTGTTTGGAAAGCTTAGTGTGGCCTTGCTCCAGGGAATATGCCGCTCGAGGACGAATTTGAGTTTTGGAAGCCACACATCATTCCCCGTCTACTTTTGCTGCTTTCAGTTTGCTGTTTAAGATGAGAGTTCTCAGCTTGTTGCTCCAGCCACCATACCTAACTACTGCCTCACTTTTTATCCATGATGGACTCTTATTCCACTGGAACCACAAGCTAAACATACTGTTCCCTCTATAAGTTGCCTTGGTAGTGGTATTTTACAGAGCAGTATAAAAGTAACTAATGCACTGACATTCACTTAACTGGAATCAGATACTTTATTTACAAGGTTTCCATAATGTGTTTCTCCCCCAGAAAATAATTTCCTGCAAAATTGTATTTTATTAAAAAATATAAAGAAAACATGAAAGTAACATAAGTATACCGCTAAAAATTGTGGAGTTATATGGTTTGCAAATTTCTCTGTTTTAGTTTGCTTTCTGTTGCTCTGATAAACACCATAACCAAAAACAATTTGGGTAAGAAAGGCTTAATTTCAGCTTATACATTATAGCCTATCATGAATGGAAGGAAAGTCAGTAGCTCACAAGAGTGGAGCTTAAGCCTAGAAGACAAAATCAAAGCTGACTGGCATGCTTCTTCTGGCATGCTCAGCTAGTTTTCTTATACAGTGTAGGCTGACCTACAGTGCTGGGCCCTACTGTATCAACCAGCAATTAAAAACATAGCCCATGGACTTGTTCATTTGTGATGAAGACAGTTTCTCAATTGATGATTTCTCTTTCCAGGTAACTCTAGTTTGTGTCAAAGTGACAAAAAACTAATCAGAATAATCACATTACAACATAATCCATGCATATATAGTGCATGAATTTAGGATAAGAATTTACCTAAAGGAAAAAGAATGTTCTGTTTGCAGGTCTGCTCCTCCTCTGGCAAAATAGGATGTAGTACAAAGTCAACAAAAAGTGTTTATCACAGCTGAAAACCAATTTGACCTCCTGTTGAGTGTTTACTACTTTCTTTCTCATTTGCCTTGTGTCCTAGGCTGCGGGTCCGAAGTTCACTGTTTGAGACTACAGGAGTGGTGTAGAACATTCCAGTCTTTTTTGAATAGTCTAATTTACTTTGACACAGAGAAAAAGCTTTGATTTCTAAGTCAAGTAATAAGATTAAAAATAATTGCCTTGTGGACTCAGCACCCTGCACATGTCTTAACTTTGAAGTTTCCAGAAAAGTAGGATCCTAGGTCTGTTTCAAAATTCTCTGTTGCTGACATTTTTATATATAGTATGTATAATTCCTCTTTAATTTGTGCCTAGCAAAATATTGCTTTACTAAAGTATTTACTTGGCCTAAATTGTATCATCTAATTAAAAATATTTCATCACCTCTTTCGAACACTTTCTTTAGAATTCAGTCACAAAATTATACATATATCAAGAAATATGCAGTCAACTCTAGGTAGTTCCAAATGACCTGGACAGTTAAAAGAAATATAGGCAATCTCAGTCACATATATTCTCTTAAATACCCTAAAGGGGAGTATAGGTTGAAATACAGAGTTAAATGATGCATATTAATACAAGACAAAGAGGACCAGGCCACACTAGCCTGGAAAAAGAAAAGAATACAGAATCCATGGGAACATGCTAAGTGGGCAATCATGACTTCTTCAGCTCTAATCAGATTAAAGAACTTCCATGCTTTCCTTTATTGTAAAAAAAAAAAAAAAAAAAAAAAAAAAAGGTATTTGTACATTCCTGATCATTTTGTTAATGTCATTTGTTTTATAAGATGGAAAAAATTAGATTTCTTTTAATTCATGCTAAAAAATTTGAAAGATGCTATAAATCTATGGACATTGTGTACTGAAGTGTCTTAATTTTATCTTATTTACAGTCAATCTAAACTCCAATGATCCTGTAACAATCTAACTCTATTTATCTGAGTCTCTTTGAATGCCTTTCAAGGCCTAAAATTGGCAAGAGTAGAGAATCCGGGTACTTCAATGCTCTGGAAGTAGCCTAGGTTGATTCAATACCCATTTTCTAAATAATTTTTGGTTCTCATACTGAGGAAAAAATAGTAAGTATCTAGATAAATAGACATTAGCAGTCTTGTGGGCAATTCAGGATCGAATTTCATTTCCTCTGATGTCACCAGAAAGGGAATCATTACGAATCTACCCTTCCTTAGTGTTTAACAAACACATATGAAAAAGTAGACATATCTGGGATTTGTTGAGGCTCAATAAGAAAAATCTATTTCTCCCTAGTCAAAAAAATAGAATCTGAAGGTACCTCTAATGTTGGTGAAAACTTGACAGTAAGCACTGACTAAAATATTACATATTATTGTGTCCTCTTCTGAAAATTGATCCAATTATGCCTGGTAGCAAATTGGCAGAGGCCTACACCTCTGGAAGCCTGGTTAATCTGTCAAAATGCTAAGCCGATGAGAGGAATAATGTCCCCTAATTAGATCACATACTTAGGTCTCCTAAAGTGTCTCCCTTGGTGCAGTTGTCTTCAGATCTTCACTGCTAAGAATGACTGATTTTCTGAGTTCTCCCTTCTTTTACTCCTTTCTATTTTTATTCCTCATTGAACACTGAACCCAATCCTAAGTACGCTTTCCTTGATTCTCTTGGATTTCTAACTTTTTTTTTTTTTCTGAAGACCCCTGTACCCATTGTTTTACTTGCAAACCTTCACTGCTGAATCTGCCTCTTTCTCCGAGTTCAAACTCAAAATTATTAAGTTTTCCTCAGATACCAGCTAAAGTCAAAAGTGCGCTTGCCATGACATTCTGAACATTTATACTTTCTCTGAAGATATCCCATTAAACACACACACGCACACACACACACACACACACACACACATTACTTGTCATGCCTACTTTTTTTGACTGCAACTCAAATGGCATGCTTTTTTACCTCATCTCCAACTACCTCAACTATCTCCTCCTGACAGCTGTCAAGATTTACAACTAGTTGCCCTGTTATTTTTCTCTTAAATTTTAGTAAAATGGACCTTGATATTCCTTCCGAGTCCATTTTTTAATTATTTTATCAACAGAAATAGGAAACTCAAAGGGGGACACTGATTCTTCCTTACAGTAACTATGCAAAAAGAATTGTAAAAGCACCCAGATTGTAAAGGAAAAATAAAAATCATATCTACCTGTGGATGACAATCTCTCACATATACAAAATGTCAAGTCACTAAGAAGTGATTTATTGAGGAATAAAGGCTTTTAAATGAGCAACATATTAACAGTGCTGTATATATATATATATATATATATATATATATATATATACACAAAAGGCATGAAAAATAGAACCGTGACCTGAAAGTAGAAGGTAAGTAGAAAACTACTGGAGCAGGCTGCCTTCTACATGTCTTTATTTCTTAATGCAGAATGACAACAGTACATATAGCAAGTGAAAAACAGATGCATAGAGTTGCATCAAAATTAAAAATGTTTATGCTTCAAAAGAGAGTACTTCACAGTCAATTCAGAATGGGAAGAAAAGTTTTGCAAATCATTTATATCACTCCTAACAGAGATTTCTTTCAGATATATATAAAAGTGCTTACAACTCAACAACTAAGTACCAAATAGTGCAATTGGAAAGTAACTAAAGAGAGTGAATGAACTTTTTTTTCAATGTTGTACAAACAGCTGGAAACCATATGAAAGTTGATAAATATCCTAGTCACCAAAAAATATCAATAAAAATCACACCTCATATTCACTATGATGCCAATAACAAAGAAAAGATTTACAAAGCTGTGGAAGTATTGCAAATATAACACATACTTGAAAAGAATGGGAAGCTGGTGAGCCTCAGGGGAGGAAAAATGTTGAAAATGGAGTGAGAATTTCAGGCAGTGGAAGGTATCCACTCCAGAGAAATTCAAACCTGAATCCATGTATACTATAGTTCATGGCAGCTCTGCTCATAACGATCAAAGGGAGAAATCATCCACATGCCAAGCGCATGATGAGCACATGGATAAGGTAAAAATATGACACAGTAGGATGTCATTAAAGAATAAAATATAAAATTCCAATATGTAGTAAAATAAAAATCTTAAATATATTCTGAAAAAAAGGAGCACACATGCATTTACATTAAATGTCCAAAATAAGCAAAACCTACAAAGGATGCAGGTTTTAATAATAATGTAGATTATTATTAATCTCTTAGTTTGCTGGTAGGGTAGAACAAGAAGAGAGTTGTTGATTTCTTGGTTGGTTTTAGAGGAGAGGGGATAAAAATATTCTCAAAATGAAGATGAAGAATATGTCCCATCAACTGACCCATGCCCATGGAGTAGGTGAGTTTGTGGTATGTGAGATTCAGTTTGATAGATCAGTCCATGTCCTTGAGCTATCTTGTTATAAATGAGTAAAATATTGTGTGCATAATCATGAATATATTTTACACATTTAAATTCAAAATTGATAAGCATTGCTTATTTTAATCAAATGTCTGCCCGCAGGATGGATTATGAGTACTAATACAGACTTTCCCAAACCCTTACTGTACATACACACATACACACCACCCAACACAGAGGGGAGTGCTTTAGATTTTAGCCAGTAACAATACAAAGAAAAATCTAAATATCTAGTAATTTCATTTCAATTTTATTGAAGCATTTTACAAATTAACTATATTCATTTCCTTTTTCTCCCAACTATTCAATTGATAAAATTGCAACAATTCACAATGTGAGCTGCTTGCTGTGGATTAGCTTCCTTTGGTTTGAAAATTGAGTCATTTTTGCTTTCTTCCAACATGAACAAATAAAGGAATAATTAAAGGAATAAAATTCAATTAAATTAAAGTAAAATAAAGGAATAATAAAATAAGATATATATCTAAAGCATCTTTCAGATAAGAAGAAGTAATAGATCAAGACTCTTACATATCAGTAGAAGAACTGAAGCCTAGTGTGATCTGAACAGGCCAATATATAATCTGCCATGCCTGTAAAATATTTTCATAGCAAACACTGTTGTCTGGCAATTTTCCCTGGCCCTTATTATGATGTTATCTTGGAGTACATAATACACCAGTCAGTTATCTATGGCCACTAATCAGCAAAACAACACAGTCATAGTTAAGGCTATGGTAATTGTAATGGAGTTATCCATACTCCATAATAGTAATGAGGGAGGTAATCAGTCATCTAAACCCCTCCTGGATTCCAACTGTTACTGTCCCCTGTCTCCAGTGCTACCAACAAATGATTCTTAGAGATGCTTAGCAATGCTAGGAAGTGGAAGTTTAACTTTAAGTGGATCTCTGTGATGCAGTTTCCATGAGGCAGTCATCCATAATTGGATGGACTTTTGTAGTAATATGGTTTGGAATTACCATTACTACTATATGTAAACATGTATTTCTCACGTTAGACAGTGTTTCATCTATTATTAATTTGGTCCTTTTTACCCTATCTGATGTTTGTTCACATCTTTTTAGGAAAAGTTAATGGAAAAACCTCTACTTACACCTAAACCACAGAAACATTTTACTTCTATTACTTTAGTTATCTTAATCTCTCCATTCTTAAATTCCTTAACAATAAAAAGTTCAACAATTTTTCATGAGTCTAATTTGCTAAAATCTACATTTTCAAAAAGCAATATCCGTAGTGGAATAGACCTCTATGAAAGTAAGGAAGGGTCTATATTCCTGGGGTCCATATGAAGGAATCACATTTAGAGGCCTGTGTGGTCTGGATGGAATGTAGAAAGAATGTTAATAATGTTGGTACACACCTTTAATCCCAGTATTCAGGAGGTAGTGGTGGTGCATGCCTTTAATTCCTAAGACAGAAACAGGAGTGTGGAAGTAGACAAAGGAAGCAGAACTCAGAAAAAGTCAGCGTCACCTAAGAAGTGACATCTGAGATGAGCCAGTGAAGGATAAGCAAAGTGACTAATCAGAGGGAGAATTAACAGAGTGAGTCAGATTGAATACATTCCCAACTCTCATGATATAAAAGCAGACTTTCAGTTCAGAAGCAGTCAGTTACAGTAGGCAGTATGAGGTGAGCAGTCTGAAGCAGGCAAATAAAGGACACAACACAGAGCTAATGAAGCAGCCCAACTGAGGAGCAGAGAGGCTGTCTGAGGAAGTATGGAGCAATGAGAGCTCAGGGAGAGACATAGAGGTAACTCAGCAGAAGTCAGTAAGAGATGGGGAAGAGTGAGTTAGTTTGAAGCTGTGCAGAATAGAACAGTTCAGTCAGAGAAGTTGTGTGACACAGCCAGAGTCAATCATATTCAGGTCAGAGATAGCCAGCTCAGGTCAGTTTGAACCAGCATCTTTGAGAAGAGTTTGAGCCAGAGAGAGAGTAAGTTGAACCAGAAGAGTCAGAGTTCATAAGGAGCTTGTCAGAGTGGCTCATTCACCACACAGCAGCAGAGCTTCAACATCTTGATTGTATGGAGAAGAAGGGTGAAGTATCCTAGTTCCATGTCTAGACTGAAGACTAGATTGTATGGAGGTTGAAATGCTCCTGGGCTCCAGGCCTAGGACTGGGAATAATTAACCAAAGAATAAAAAGCATTTGAACCTGAATCAACATCTACAGCTGCAGATATCATCTAAATTTTTAGCACAGAGTAATTCTATTTTAAATAAATATTTTTATTAATTTTGAATGCACACCTAGAACACAGAGAATTTATGGATAAATTCTCAAGTTCTGTAAATGCCAGGGAAATAATGACAGAGTCCCAAAACAGTAGCTCTATTATTTAAAAAAAAATAACCAGTTAGGATTCATAATGAAAAGAGCTTGTCAGTAAGAGCACCTGCTGTCACAGGATTCCCTCTTTCATGCACTTAGGCCATTCCCCCTCATAGCAAAGAATGTAGTTCACCGGAAGGGATTTAGTGGGTGGGGTCAGAATTCTAATCTGCCCTTTCCTGTCTTTATTTGTCTTTCTTATTAAAATAACTGCTCTCCAAAGCAAAGCAGTTTGCAGAGATGTAGCTCTGTGATCAACCAAGGCTTGTTTTATCACTTTCCAAGCAGAACTGATTCCCTCTAAGAAAAGTGTCTCAAATATTTTCATGTCAGAAAAGAAGTTTTTGCTTTACATTGCATATATAATGGTCCTATTTACTGATTTTTCCAGAACAAACCAACAGTTTTCCCTAAATGAGTGCTGAAACAGAATGGTAAAATGAGAAAAACATATTTGCTAAATCATGACCTGACCTCAGGCTAACACTAAAGTCATAATTCACCTGCCATCTTTCTGCTTCTGTACCTACAAGGCTTCCTGCTCCCCTTCCTAATCAGTGATTTGTGAAACAACTGTGTTCGATTTTTATTAAAAGTTCATATCCTGTCATACTTGCTAACAGCTATCGTAGCTACGTCAATGGGTTGTACAAAACTTGCAGTGTTTACTGATATCAACTCCCTGCTCACTCAGCTCACATCTGCCTCTTTAGACTTGTAGTCACAATAGTGTGTGCCATCATTCAGACCTATGTGTTGTGGTATGTTCAGTTGTGGATAATATTTTAGATTCGCTTTTTACTTGTTTACACCTCTGTGCCATCCCCAGCTTCCACCCCCCACACAAGGTTCCTGTTATTTGTTTATAGAGGGTCTGTGTGAAAACAGGAAGAAAAACACCTGGGGATTGAGGGGTGGAGCAAGGAGGGAGCAGGGAGGAGGAGGTGGAGCAGGAGTAGGAGGAGAATGAGGAAGAGAGCATGGGGTGAAGAAGCCTTGGAGTGAGTCTCTGGCTAGTGGCTTGGGTATAGAATTCCCTGAGATTTCACATGGTTTATGATTAATAAAGAGCTTGGAAAATTCAATGCTGGACTCTCCATTAAGCGGTTGTAGCTAATATTAACATTTGGCGCACCAACACGTGGCAAGAACACATGGGAAAGGAAGAAAAAAGAAGAAAAGAAGAAAGAAGACAAATGAAAGGACAGACAACTCGAGACAGGAGAGTCCAGATGCAGAGTCTACAAGGAAATGACAGACAACATGGGACAGCGAAAGTCAAGGCAGAAAAAAGAAGAAAAGAAGAAAGAAGACGCAGGAAAGGTAGAGTAAGATACAGGATAAATAAATAAAAAAGGAGTAGGGCCTCCTATGGAAAGAGGAGAGCTAAAGAGAAAGAGAAAGAATTAAAGAAAAAGTGCACACAGGTGCGGGTTAATAAAGTTCCAGGAAAAGAATCACAGATTTATAGACCTTCTGTAAGAAGAGAAGGTAATAAAGAGAATGCTCTTTGAGAAGTGGGAGTCACAGTAAAATAGAAATAATAAAAGAAAATTACACAGAAGTCTCCTGAGGAAGGAGAGGATAAGTAAGAGTGGAAAAGAAAATGTTTCCATGTTAAAAATGGAAAATATCATGACACAGGGCACTTGGGTTCTGTATAGTTTTGTTAAGGATGTCACAGGAATGAAAACAGTAGATGAAAAGATAAAAACTTCAACTGAAACTAGCATAATACAGATTATGGTTTTTGTTATTCTGGTATTTCACATTGTATTATCAATAACCATCATGGTATACTGTGCTCTTTCAAGGAAAACTGTTAGTGTTGAAGGAAAAGAGAAATCTCTTAGCCCTTTATGGGAAATTGATGTAGATACAGGAGATAAATTTAGAGCAAAATCAGAAAATTTTAAAATGGTGGAAAGAAAAGCAGAATCTACTTGCTTCTCACAAGAAGCAGCCTTAAATAGATGAGAAGTGGAATACAAGAATGCAAACCTTGGTAGCAAAATTAGAACACTTGGTGGAAGGAAGTAAAAGCCTACCTCAGTCAGAGAATTCAGAGCCTACTGCTCCACCTTATAACGCAATGTGGCAGACAAAGATTTTAAGAAAACCAACTATGGTTAATCCAGTAATTATAAACAGGATGCCCGCTGATGAAAGATATCTGCAGGGCTTGGATGGCAGCCTACAGAAATGCTAGATTTAAAGAGATTTAAAGAGGCAGTAGTAGCCTATGGAATGCACTCTCCTTATGTAAAACAGATATTGAACAACTGGGCTGTTCAACACCGAGTCATTCCTCGAGATCGGAGGGACTTGGCAAAAGCTGTATTAGAGCCAGTCCTCAGTGACAATGGCTGACATGGTGGAAAGAAGAAGCTTTGGTAATAGAACAACTTAACCAAGCTAGAGGCATTAATATTCTCAGAGATCAATTGATAGGTGAAGGTCAATATGCTGAATTGGAAGTGCAGATCCAGCTTGATGATAATATTTTAGCACAATGTCATACAGTGGCTTTAAATGCTTGGGATAAAGTTGAAGAGCCAGGAAAAGAATCTGAGTCATTTACTAAAATCATGCAAGGCCCAAATGAGCCATTCACTGATTTTTTACAGAGATTGACTTCTGCTGTCCATAAGACAATTTCAGACTCAGAAGCAAGGGAAGTGTTAATTAAATCTCTGGCGTTTGAAAATGCTAATTCAGAATGCCAAAAGGCAATAAGGCCATTAAAAACAACTTCCTTGGATCAATGGATTAAATTACTACTGATATTGGATCCAATGCTTACAATGACACTTTGATTGGACAAGCAATTGTTCAGGGTCTTAAAAATCAAAAGGTCAGTTGTTTTGGCTTTGGAAAGTCAGGTCATTTTAAAAATGACTGTAGACAAACGGATCCTAGAAATAATGTTTTCTCTGATAATAAGCCAGGAAGAAAACCTCAGTTTCCTGGAATATGTAGAATGTGTGGAAAAGGCAGACATTGGTCTAATGAATGTCAATCTGTAACAGATATTCAAGGTAATTCTTTGCTATGAGGAAAACACCCTAAGGGGCCTGGCTCAAGTGCCTATCACAGAAAAAACAAGCCAACAATTTCATACCAGCAACAGATTAACTCACCCTCAGAGAGAGTAAAGCAAATAGTGCCTGCAACAAAAGACAGCATTGCTTTAGACTTTGATATCAAAGACAAAACCACTGCAGCTTATAAAACAGGTGAATTAAAAAGTACTAAAAAACAGGTATTTTGGCAAGCAACTATAAATGATCAGAGACCTAAGTTAAAAGTACAGAAAAATGGAATTTTAATTGAGGGATTGTTAGACACGGGAGCTGATGTAACAGTAATTTCAAAAGACTTCTGTAATCCAAACTGACCTCTTCAAGAGGTAACTACTCAGTTTCTAGGAACTGAAGCATTCTCTCTGGCAAAACAAAATATAGTACGTGTAAAATGCATAAGATCAGAAAGTGAAATAGGAAATATAAGACCATATGTGGCAGATCTAGCTATAAGTTTATGGGGAAGAGACCTATTAAAACAATGGAATGTACAGATTAACATTCCTTTAATCTCAGAGTCAACCTGCAAGATTCGAGATGCTATTGGTAAAGATATTAAAAAATGCTATCAAAGTCTATCACAGGATGTACAGGTTGTCTATAAGCAGGACAGAACAGGTATTGATAATAATTCTCAGCCTGTTAAAAGGTATCAATGGAAAGTCATTCCCCAGGAATTCTCAGATAGTACCACCTTACGTCAATATTTTGTACAAAAGCCGTTGAAAATTAATATCTGGTTTAATGAACCTACCATTGGGTTAACTACTCAAAAGTTAAGTAATTTGTTTCAAGCATTGAAAAGTGATTCAGATTTAAACAGTCAAAAAAGTTTAACAACAACAGAAAAGGAGTTAACTCAGGTAGAAAGCAGATTATAAAATGCATATGTAAGTTACCTAGACCCAAAGTTTGAGTGTATGCTTTCTGATTGTTCCTCAACTGAGCTCATTATACAAAAGGAAGACAATATTTTAAAATGGATCGTTGCACAAAGCAACTCAGAGAACTTGGGCAGAATCTACACTGTCTGTGTTAGAGTTTTCCTGTCAGCAGACGCTTGGCTACGGTTGTTAAATAAGAAGCCTCGCTATGTTCAGGAGTTTGGACCAAAAATTCAGCCAACTGGTCCTGGTCCTCCTGGGAATTGGTATTTGGTTTTATTTGGTTGACAAAAAAAGATTTATTTTACCTATATTTGGAAGTTTGTTTATGGTTAATGTTGGAAATAATTCCAAACTTCCTGACTTGTCATGGACTACAAAACCCATAAGGCATTGCAGTGGCTAGATGCTCTGTTATCAGCCAAACCTACAACTCCCTAGGCTGGCATGCTAAATGAATATCTAGCAAGAAAAGGGCAAATTATTGGATTTTAGAATTATACATGATAAATAAAACCTCAGCTTAAATTTAAAAAAGAAGGGGTATAGATATATTTATAATTGGCTATTTTAACCTGAAATAATAAAAATTTTAATTTTAAAAGATAATGTTTAAGCATTTTGCTCTAATGATAATAATAATAATAGCGGGGAGTGTGGAGACTCCATCCCATGTTGGGGAAAGGTTGTGCTTCTGTCCTTTCAGAAATGAAACATCCAACTGAGAGTATCCAGAGACCACTGAATTGAAGAGCGACATCAGAGTGTGCGGGTTACTGTCCAGCCTTCAACCTTAATAGTCCCACAAAAATGGACCATTGAAGGCCTTCCTAGCTGCCTTGCTCCTATGCTTGCATAAAGGTCTCCTTACAGCATGGTGAAAGACCAGAGGCAATGGATTACAAAGAATTGAGTTCCCCGGCTTAATACAGAGGCTGGCAGTCAGAGATGGGATTGAGGATTATCACGTGAATTTCTCTAAGACAGGGGCTGATCATGCTATCAGTAACTCAGGGACAGGTCATTTTCATTATTCATTAATTCTCTCCTAAGACAGATGCAGTCATCTTGAACAGGGGAAATATGGGAAGCTATTGGCTTCATAAAACTGTCTTGTCCTCTGAAATCATCTTGGAGACGACTATGCAGTTCTGCAGCTGAAAAGGGAGCCTGTTTTGAAAATTGAGGCAGCTCTCACAGTGCTAAACTGTGATGCAGATGCAGATACCCGCCACCAGGGAGTCTGTTTTGCCAAACAGACCATTGAAAATTGAGACAGTTTTCACAGTGCTTGACTGTGATGATGCAGATGCAGATACCTGCTGATTCTTACCGCATTGTCTTCTACTACTCTGATTCTCTTCAAAGACATTTGAACTGCACAAGCATTTTGCTAAGCATTGAACTTTTATGAACAATTGGTGAACTTTGGACTTGATACTTGATGTTATGGGACACTTGCAGTCACAAAGACTTTTGAACTGCATAAGCAGTCTGCTGAACATTGGATTTGATATCTGATAGACTATAACTTTATGTCTTAGCTTCATTTGATTGAGTCAATAGTGTTCTTATTTTAAACAAAAAGGGTGAGATGTTATGGTATGTTTTAGTTGTGGATAATATTTTAGATTTGCTTTTTACTTGTATACACCTCTGTGCCATCCCCAGCTTCCACCCCCCACACGAGGTTCCTGTTATTTGTTTATAGAGGGTCTGTGTGAAAACAGGAAGAAAAACACCTGGGGATTGAGGGGTGGAGCAAGGAGGGAGCAGGGAGGAAGAGATGGAGCAGGAGTAGGAGGAGAATGAGGAGGATAGCATGGGAGAAGTGAAGAAGTGAAGAAGTCTTGGAGTGAGCTCTCTGGCTAGTGGCTTGGGTATAGAATTCCCTGAGATTTGACATGGTTTATGATTAATAAACAGCTTGGAAAATTCAACGATGGACTCTCATTAAGCGATTAAAAGATAAAATTAACACCTATGTATCTCAATAAAAACTTCAAAGGCATAAAGAACTAGTCCTGATTGCCTTTCCTTGGGTGAGAACAGCCTGCCTACAACATTTATGAGCTCATCTCGGATCTATTCTCTCCCTGAGAAGGGTGTCTTACTTGAATGAATTTGATCCTCTGAGCCTTCCTTATCATCTTGTTTTCTCAGTTCTTGAGTACACTCTTCTGGCTAACTTCTGCCTGATCATATGGGGCTGAAGCTCCATATATATCGTCAGGGGATGTTCTGTCGAGATTCAGATAAGGTTTCCTGCCTTTCTGTGAAGATGATATTTTAATTTCAACTGGTCTTAACAGCACCCAGGCCTGAAAGTTTCAAATGTAAATTTTTTTTTCCCCTAAGTGTCTTAAGTTTAATGTATATCCTTAGTCTATATCTGTCTAGGCAATTTCCACACAGCTGAGAGACACTATCCAGTAATCAGCTGTGGAATTAAGACTTTTCCAAAGTGACCTACATAATGCCAGCCCTAGGTAGTCCTACAAAACTGGAGAGGGATGGACTTACTGAAAGCAGATGTAAACCAGCCCAGCCAATGAGACTGCACCCATCTCTTCAGGCTGGATCAGTAGCATGCTGACGCTTTTGATGAATGATTCCCCATTGCCTGAATCCCCTTTAGGGCCACTTTTGGGCAGCATTAAAACCTTCCTGTGCCCTGAAAACAGGGGGTTAATTTTCTGCTGAGAAGTAGCTACTGAAAGAGTATGTGCTCCTTATCCTCAACCAAAGGCTGGATTGTGAGATCTAAAAGAAACTATGTACCTTCTACCAGCAGGAGTTGCTTTCTTTCTCTCTGAAAGAGAGGACAAATGGTTACCTATGGTACCCATTGACATACCAAGGGCCATGCCATCCTCCATATTCTTTCAGTATTACAAGTAAAAACTTAAAAGAGGGCTACTCAAAATAGACTGGGATCCGATTGGATCATTCATCATTACCAAATTTTTACCTGGATAAAGCAGGTGATTATTTCTCTCTGTTCTGCTGTTTTATGGAACTTAATGCTCATTTGTACATGTCAGCACCTACATCTTTGTATTCCCCCTTGGCCAATCAAAACACAACATCTAGTAATTCTCATAGCCAAAGTGGACAAAGACAAGGACAAAAAATTTTTTTAAATATTCTGTTAGTACTCTAAAAGAGGAGGTTGAGTCTCTAGCTGAGATGGTCTTCCGAAACAGAAGTGGATTAGATCCACTCTTCTTCAGGCAAGGAGGACTCTGTAAGGCCATAGGAGAAAAATGTTTTTAGGCTAACAAATCTGGTGTGATTAGACAGACTGACAGAAATAAGAAAAAAATTCAACAAAGACAAAAGGCATGCCAACCAGGAATGGTCTCGATCTTGGTTCTGCCAGTCTTAGTTACTTTTCCTGTTGGTGTGGAAAATGCCCTGACAAAACAGCCCTAAGATAGGGCTTGTTTTGAATCTCTGTCTTTATACTGGCAGGAATTGTGAATTCTGCATGCATACATAGGAAGCAGAGTCATGAATAACAGTGTTCAGCTAACATCATCTCTATATGCAGTTTGGGACACAAGACCAAAGGAAAAATGGCTACCTTTATGGTGGTTCTTCATATCTCAAATAATCTAATTAAGATAGTCCATTACTGACAGGGCTACCGGCTCACATAATGCCTTATAGGCATGCCCACAGGCTTGTCTTCGAGGAAATAAAAATTCTGTCAAGTTGACAATAAATATTAATCATTAGATTTGTTTTTGTTTTATCTTGTTTTCGTTGTTAAATTTCTAGTACGTATAATCTGAGCGCTCAAAGGCTGTGACAGAAAGTGTACTGTGAAATTACCTTCAGTTTGGGCTACAGAATAAGATCATATCTAAGACAATAAAGCAAACAATCAAACAAACAGTTAAATCCTGTATTTCACTCCAGACTTCAGATGCATTTGATAATTATCTAAATTGAAGCAGGACTAAGGGCATAGTCCTGTAATTCTAGCTACTATGGAGATTGAGGCAAGTACATCATAAATTCAAGGCCTAACGATGACAAAGTATGTTCAATGCTAGCCTAGGCAATCTAATGAGACTTGTTAAAAAGAAAGGAAAAGTAAAAATCTAGATATGACTGTAGCTCAGTGACAGAGTGCTTACTAAGTTTATATAGTACTGAAAAAAAAATTCTGCAAAGTCAAACATGTATTAAAAAATGCTTCTTTCTCCTGCTACTACTACAGAAAGCTAAGAAACACACATAGAGACTAAGCCCTCAGGGAACCTCAGTGTGTCTGGTGTTGAGGAGCAAGTGGAGGACAGCACTGGCATTGATACGTCTGGGGCAGCACCAAATTGTTCAGGACTCAGATAATAGCATGAAGTCCAAGTTGCTTGAAGGCTTGTCATTGCCAGAAGATAAAAAAGACCAACACCTAAGGTATTTAAGTGGAAAGTAACATGAAATCCACCCTTCTCTACAGGCAACAAACGTGAATGCTCTTTAGAAAGAGGTGCCTCTGTTCATGATTAGGTGCAGAACACAATCACCACCTCCAAGACAACTCACATGGTGAAAACAATCCTAGAAAATATTTACTCACCAAGAGAGGAATCGGATTATCCTACAATGCGATGTTAACCAAAGACCCAGGTGCCTTCAGAGTTCTTATACTCATATATTTTATTATGCTTTCTCCTGATATTTTTTGCTTTAGCAGTCTGTGTAAATAACACTTCACAGTATTAAATCCTTAAGTAAATGATGATTGATGTTTTATTGTGTGTATACTGCATTGTTGTGGTATGTTTAGTTGTGGATAATGTTTTAGTTAAGATTCGTCTTTTACTTGTTTACACCTCTGTGCCAGCCCCACCTTCCACCTCCCCCCCCCACAGGAGGTTCCTGTTATTTGTTGATTGAGGGTCTGTGTGAAAACAGGAAGAAAACATCTGGGGATTGAGGGGTGGAGCAAGGAGGGAGTAGGAAGTAGGAAGTGGAGGAGGAGTAGGAGCAGAACGACAGGAAGAGAGAGAGGAGAACAATGGGGTGAAGAAGCCTTGGAGTGAGCTTTCGGCCTAGCTACCAGGGTATAGAATTCCCTGAGATTTGACATGATCTGAGATTAATAAAGACATTGGAAAATTCAACGCTGGACTCTCAGTTAAGCGCCATAACGTTATTTTAACACTGCATTCTATTATTTGTGGTGGTACATAAACTATGTGTATCTATTACGTGGGAGGGACAAATTATAAAAATCTTAAAAATAAAATCATGAGAGAGAGGAAGAAATGAAAACTTTTGGGAATAAAACACACAGCAATATATGGGCTGCGGAAGGAAATCTACCACTACATGGAGTCCATCAGCTATTCTCTGGTAATATACCTGTTACTTCAAAAATATGTACTTTGATGTCTTAGCTGTGCATCTTTAAATAATAGACAAGGCACATGCAATTGGACAGAACACACATTGGAGAAGGGGGTAAAGTCATAACCGAAATTCCAGCACGTCTTTTCTCAGCATTTTGTTTTTCTAATACATTTCCAACATCCTTAGTGGATGGGACATACATGTTCTATTTCAGCTGGGGATATAGAGTGATACTATATATAAAAACTGAAATAATAATAAGATTTAATGTTAGTAAACTCAAGTGAGTATCATTACACAGAAGGCAAAAGTTTGAAAGTTTGTAATTAGGATGCCTATGTAATTGAAGCAAAAATGTCGTGTGTTCAGAAAAGCAAAATGAATGTGTAACTCCCATGGTGTCTACACGTGTGCTTTATTCACTTTAATTTTCTCTATTCCTAGCTTTTATGACCATCATATTTGTGGTTTTTATCTATCTATCCATCGACACTTTATCTTTGTATTATTACCCAAGGCTCTTAGTGACTTTTGGATACTGCATGTCTTTAGTTATCAGGACCATCATTAAAAATACCCCCTGCTAAGCTAGATCTCCCATATCTTTCTCCAGGGTCTATCCTGGTAAATGGAAGAAACGAGAAAAAAATCACATTTAGTGAAGCAACCCAGACACAGAGAAACAAGCATCTCATATTTTCTCTCATTAGAAGCTGCCGCTCTAAATATTCAGACATGAGTATGTATCCTAGAGAACCTGCAGAAATCAGAAAAGTAAAAAGGAAAGACTTCAGAGATTCTGACCCTTTTACCTGACTGGGAATCTGGAACTGGAGGAAAACAAAAATAGACAGAGGAAAGAAGAAAAGGAAGAAGAGCAGAGGGAAGCAAAAGAAGATAAGGGAGGAGCTAGAGTCCCAGACACATGATTGTAAGTTTCCGTAGCTATAAAAATGAAACAGGACAATAACTGGTCCTCTTTTGATTCTGTTTACATGTAAGGATTGTCCTCAGAGTGATATCTTCTCACTAGACTTCTTTGCATGAGGTTCTTTTCTCATCCCTTTTCACTTGACCATATAAAATAACAAACGTCCAAACTGCTAGCTTCAGATTTTAAACGGTATCAAAGTGACTTTTATACCTATCTCCTGAACTATTTTGCACTTTTTAGGTGTAACACTACAGATATAGAAAATAAGCTCCACACTGTTATATAGTCATTTCTACATTACTAGATCCCAGTGATGACATGTCATGAATATATTGTGTTTGCTCACTCCTCAAACCAAATGATCAAAGACAATTATGTGGTTTAGACCACGTCAAGACAACGTTCTATGTATGGTGGGTGTGTGTATGGTTGAAAATTATGCTTCATTTTTAATAAGAAATGACAATGACATTTCAGGACAAAATTACCTAAGAATGTGTCACTGAATATACCTTAGGATATCAATTCATATCTACTTTCAATTTATTTTTCATGTGTGTATATTTGTGCATATGCTTGAGTATATATGTATATGTGTGTGATAAATGGGTGTGTGGTATATGCACATGTGTATAAGTGGGTGTGTATACAAATGCAGGAACAGAAAAAAAAAGGAGAAGATATTGGGTATCCTGCTCTATCGATCTGCCATATACTCAACATCTCTTACTAAATCTTGAGGTAGTCTGCTGGTCACCAGTAGACATTTATTTTTAGTTGTGTTTAAAATATTGTTTTGTGAACTGTTGGGTGAAGGTCACCTGGCTCTTATATTTTGTATTGTCTGCAGGTGTTGTATTTAAGTGGGAGATGTTTGATTGCTTATGATCTGTGTATAGTATCAGTAGAATACCTGAGGAGAACTGAAAGAACAAAACCACCTGATCTCAGATGCACAGTATTAGAGTGTGAGTATAGAAGTAGCCATGATGGTGGTTCCCTCTGCTGAGGTGTGTCACGGTTTGCAGTTATGAAATATGCTTCCTTGTCTTCCTTGCTGAGCTACCACCACAATAGCGTACTACTAAAAGTGGTGCCTGCAACATGGAACACTGACATCATGCCAGCCACACCCAACATGGAGACAAGGAAGAAGAAAAATAAACTCCAGATCTTGCATAGTCCAGTAAAGTAGGCTCTGGGCAAATCCCAGAGGACAATATATATATATATATATGCAAAAACAATGAGTAGAAGTCTCTTGAAGGAAGAGGAGATTGAGAAAGGGAAATAAGGCTCTGTGAAGAGAAATTTGTGAAGATTAAGTGAGGAGGGCCCAAAAGTGAGAGCCACAGAATAGAGGCTTTTATAAAATGACATTTTCATGGTGACAACAGAGAGTTGAGCTGGGGGTTTGAAGGAAGGTTTCACATGCTTTTCCTAATCATGGAGCCAATGCTCCCTCCCACCGCTGGTGGCAGCCAGGGCAGGAAAACAGAAACTGAGTGTTTATTTTTCTATAAACTGTTTGTTAATGGCTTTTGATGTGTGTGATGCCTAAGACCTCTTGTGTTTGAGGTCTATGAAGAAGAGTGCATGGTTCCCCATAGCGGTGGTGAAAAAGAATGCCAAACTGCTAGAATATTTCAACCAGAGAAGTGATCCAAGCTCATTGGAGGAGTCCAGAAGACCATGAGTGAATTCCAGATAATTGGACATTGATAATGCTTTTCTGCTATCCAAAGACTTTTTGAAAGCTTGATAAATGTTTGGTTTCATTTGGTCCTGTGCATCAGCAACCCTCAGTAAATAGTTTTGCTACAGTATGAAGTTCTGTTGTAAAGGTAAAGCATTTTTTTTTTTAATACAGAGAAGGACAATTGTAAAAGTTTATTTTTAGTTGTGTTTAAAATATTGTTTTGTGAGCTGTTGGGTTAGTGTCTCCATAGGTCTTAGGTTTTGCTTGGTCTTCAGGTGTTGGATTTCTGTGGAGGATGTTTGATTGCTCATGATCTGCCCCTGAGGAGTTCTGAATCAATAGAAACACCTGAGTTTAGACGCTTAAGGTTCTACTATGAGTATGGCACTGATCATGATGGGGATTTCCTCTGCTGAGGACTGGCAGGGCATAGACCTATGAATATGTCTCCTTGTCATCCTTGGTGAGCCACCACAACAGCACAACAGCTACAGCACCAAGCCTGAACTATCCTCCTGTCTCTGCCTACCATAGCACTAGGGTTATAGACACACTCAATTGTTCAACTATGTTCAAGTTTTATGTACATTCAAAGAGACTTGAACTCGGATCCTTGAGCTTGAACAGCAAAAGTTCTACCAACTCAGATATTTCCATAGCTCCTCATATCTAATCTAAATATTATCATGAGGAACTTCTATTCTCTTAACTTTCAAGTTAGTCTTTGTTGAGTCCATAACAGTTAGCTTCAAGCACTCATTCTTTAAATTTCACTTTTCAATTCTCGGATTTTGTTTTATATATTTTTTAGATTTTGTTTTATATTATGAATTTATTTAAAGAGCCAGTATTCATGACAGCATAAACAGAAACTTAAGCTTTATCATAGTGGCTATTTTAAAGAAGATTTAATGTAATTTTAAAATATGCTAGCTAATTTTTAGGATTTTTTATTTATAGATGATCAGCTATAAATCACTTGTGAACATTACTGTAAAATATATTTTATTATTATATTTATTTTTAAATTTTCTGGCTGGCATTGGGATATCTTTTTATGAGTCATCAACTTTGGTAAGGGACTGATAGGGAAGAAGGGCATATAAGAATGAGTGAGAGCAGGAGTACTAAGAAGGCTTTAAATACTTGTGTGAAATTGTCAAAGAGTTAATTTGATTAAAAAATTTGTAGGCAGAAAATTATTTTAGTAAGCTATAACAAACATCTTAGGAAGCAAAGTTTTATCCTTATTACACAGTAAACAAACTTCCCTTTATTTATATTTATATATATGTTTACATTATTCTATGCCCTATTTAAATTCACTCATTGTTTAATGCTAATTAATAATCATGAATGACTTTTGTTTTTCTATTAAAATGCACCTCAGAGAATGGCAGAGCTGAATTTAAAGAAAGTAGTAAGTTTAAAGGGCAAAAGTTTTGATGTGTGAGTTGGGAAATGTTAATTTTCTATTTACGCCAAGCAATTTGAAGATATTTAAGTAGTAATTCTGATGACAATGGGGACAGAAGACAAGCTGCAGATCCATGGCCTCAGATCCAAATTCTGATATTTGAAACTGAAGCATGAGTTACTTTTTTTGATTTGACAGACACTTATTGGTAATGATTTAGATTTTGATAATATATGTGTATATCATTAGTACGTACGTACATACATGAATGTATGTGTGCAGATAAACACACAAAAGCATATTTTTATTTTCCAAGAAGTAAACTAGTC
The DNA here is from genome assembly GCA_026225945.1 of Cricetomys ansorgei. Lineage (NCBI taxonomy): Eukaryota > Metazoa > Chordata > Mammalia > Rodentia > Nesomyidae > Cricetomys > Cricetomys ansorgei. The sequence continues at coordinate 10,255,339 of JAMJFZ010001360.1, forward strand.
ACAGAAATAGTAAACAAAGATAATGGAGAACAATTCTTGAATATTTGCAACACTTAAAGCCAGGCAATCCTCCAGGCTCTTAAAGTCTAAGGTACAGAGTACGCAAATTCTGATCTTTTTAATACATTTAGGGCAATTGGCAGAATAAAGTGACCAGAAAGTTTTCCCTATAATCATGATTTTTCATTTACAAAACTACTTAATGACTAGCAGTCCCTAACTGTACTAGAATGCTATGAAGAGAGTGGGGATGTTTGTATATAAAGTTTATGGTTTAATAGAAAGAAGCATTGTGGAAATAACTGTTAGCAACAAGGCTGCTGGCAATATATTTTAAGTAAGAGGAAGCAACATGCTATTCTCTGGCACTTTATAGATTATAGAAGCATCTAAGAGAAAAAGAAGATATTTAAATCTGAAATAAACGAATATGAGACAGACCTCATCACACACATTCACGCGCAAAAAAAAAAAAAAAAAATGTTTCAAACTGATATGGCAGATTGATCGGCTGATAGATAACTGCTCTGCAACTTCCTTACAGGCATTTTCAGACACCATTACTTTTTCTTATAGGTCTGAAATTTACCACATTTTTGCATGATCAGAATACAGAGTTTTTCTTCTTTCTCTCATTGTCATATCTTCTATATTTTTCTTTGGTTTTTGAGATCCAATAGTCACACAGTGAATCATGTACCTTTTAATGAATTTAGTGAATTGTACAAAATATTGGTGCATTCTTCAGAAAGTTGAATAATATATTAGTAAAGATAGAACTGAAGTCTGTAACGTGAACAGAACGAGGACATTTGCTCATTCAAAGCCCAGCAGGATTTGAGAAATTACAGCTTTGCCTTTACTGATATTGCTGATATTGATAAATTCCTAAAAATTACCCCCCCAATACTGTGACACAATCCATGACTTCTTTTTATAGGATTTTAGTTAGCTGGGTGAGCTGAAATTAAAATATATTAATATTTGTGTAACATTAGACTTTCAAAAGATAGAAAACATATTCAAATAATATCATGACAGAATATTGGTATGTTTGGTCCACTTGGGGTTAGTTTCTATTGGCAGTATCACTGTGCTCCTAATCTAGAGATAACTCTTTCTCAATCACATGTGTGTATAGGAAAGACTGTATAGAAGCAGTTTTGTGCTATTCATGGTTCAGGCATTCATTGGAAAATTGAGATGATTTCCCTTCAGATCACATGTGAAACTGCAGATATACAGGACTGTTACACTTAATTAAGATGTGTATGGTCTTTCAGAGAGCCACAACCAATGAAACGCTATCAAATCTGTATAAAGATCTACAGAAGATGGAAAATACATAGATTTGTAAAATAAGGCATTTAGAATTACAAATATTTCTATGTTGTAATAATTGCATAATATACTTAAGGGGGAAATATTACATATGAACAAGTAATATTTCAATTTTGTTACCCTTTAACCATATGTCAGAAAGGTAACACTGCTTTTTATTTATATGAATCACAAACAAACAAAAAGCACTAAGAATGTTTATGAACTCCTGGGATATTTTTAATAATATATTTTCAATAAACATTTTATTAATCTTCTTTATATATATACATATATTCAATCTAATAGCCTATCATTTTTTCTGAACAATAGATTTTATTTATTTTAAAGTATATATAAATATATATATATAAAAGTATAATTAACAAATTTATGAATTGTAAAATAAATATTGATTTTGTCATCAAATTCATGGGACTATGGACAGAAATATAAAGAAAAAAATTTTGTGACATGATGGATTTTGAAATAGAAAGTGCTGGATGCCTAACATCTCCAGGAAATTTATTCTACCCATGAAGCTACTGTTTATGATTTTCAGATGAATAGCACACTTAAATGAAGGGAACATTAATACAATATGATATTAATATACAAATACTCACATTATTCACCTGCCACTGGCATTCTAAATTAAATCAGTAATGGGGTGTATAACTGATTAAATAACTACACTGCAGAAAGCACCAGTTCCAGATTTAGAGAGGTGCTGCGAGACTGATCACATCATTACACTGCCAAACGCCATCTATCACTTTTACTGAACTTAACGAAGATGGATTACATCCCACAGATGAGATGCAGCCTATAAATATTGCCAGGCTGATCTTCATCTGCCTTTCCTCCAGAACAGACAAGCAACAAATCAATAATTGAAGAAATCATGTTAGAAATTTAATGTTACTCAGTACCCAGAAGAAATCATGTAGGGAAGTACACTATCAAATAACCTTATCTCAATGAAACCTTCTAATCCCTGCTTTTCTGTAAACTGCCCTGTTTTTTTTTATGTAAATATATTTACTTCATCGAGTTCAATTAAATGCATTTGTAGCATTAGTCATCACTACCCACTTTTACATTTTCAAACTAAGACTGGTTTAGCACGGACAAAACATTTTATAGCAAATATTCTGTATCATGTACAATATACCTGTTGACTCAAGCTGCATAATCCATACTGGTCAATAATGTTAGTTTTAACCTTACTGTCTTCAAACACTGAAACAAAATGACTACTGTGAAATATGAGTAAACCAAGTACTTATATCACAACTTCACTGTAGATTGAATAACATTTCTCCATTAAACACGTCTGAATTTCTGTTTACATCTTATATAGGTTTTACCATTTACCTTTGTGGAAAATGCCTGTAAACAGCTTTGATACTCCAAGCACTGGAGACCTGAATATTCTCTTTCTGCTACCTTCGACAGCATGATAACAGATAACCGGTTGTCAGGATTGGGTGGATGAGAAGAGGAAGATATCTCACAAGCTATAAAGCATCTGAAAAAGTGTGTTAACATCAACACTTATTTCTAAATGCCCCATTAGAACTTTGATTGATTCTTTATCCTTCCACTGTGTTTCTGAAATGGCCAAAAGTCAGGTAATAATTCAGAAGAAAAGAACCTAAAAACATAATCATGCGGTATAATAAAAAATGAATGACAAATTGGTTAGCATTTTCTTCAGGAAGTAGAGTGTATTTTGGTTATTTAATTAGCTTTGTATTTGATAATGCCCATACATGAAGCTTTAGTTTTGAGGAAATTTAATTTATTTAATGCTGAAGACAGGTTAAGCAGTTCCCACACTAAAGGTGACTAGCCTCAATTACTATATATACCTCAAAAATGATCTCTAATTCTTCCCTCATGAAGTCAAGGCATTAGAAATCAAGTCTTTAAAGAAACAAACAAAAAACAAATGGGAAAGTGAGCCACAAATATAGTTTCAGAAGAATAGCATGTGTATTTTTTAAATAATCCTTGGAACACACTCAACAAAAGAGGAAGGCAAGACATAAAATTCTCTGTTGGCAAATCAGCTTCTAAGTGACTTTGGCATCTCTGGATTTCTTGCTTTTATCCATTCTCAGTTACACCATGAAGGTTACATGATACCAGCTATTCCCTACTTCTGATACTTTAAATTTTGTAAGTTTTCTTATGACAGACTTACTTATATCTGATTTTTTTAACTCTACACCGTCCAATAATTTGTTTGAGTAAAATAGAATAAAATAAATACTTTGAACAACAAAAATGATCTCCTTAAAAAGTCATGACTCTCCAGGTATGGAAGAACATATTTGTAATCATCATACTCAGAGGTAAACAGAAGTAGAGTCCTGAGTATGAGTCTATTCTAGGCAATATAATGAATCCCCTTCTTGATAAAATAAAAAAAGACTGGGGTATTTTAGAGTAATTTTAGACAAATTTAAAAATAAAACAAGCAACTGGGGAGACACCTCAATGCATAAAATATTTGCTGCTCACGTATGAGGATCCAAGTTTGAATATTTGTAAGACTCCAGGCATGGGTGTTCATAACTATAATGGGCATTGGGCACCAGAGATAGGCAGATTCAGAAATGTTGAGCTTCCAATTCAGAGTCCCTGACTCAAGATCATATGGCGAAGAGTTATAAAAGAAGACACCTGCCATTTAGCTTTAGCCTCTGCATCTTGTACACACACACATACACATGCATCACACACACACCACCACCACCACATGCAAAAGGTTAAAAAATGAATATATTTTCTTAACTAATATACTAGGTAAAAATTAAACACCAACTGGGGATGAAGCATGTGGAAAACACACTGATCAGCAAAGTTCAAGGTAATCATCTCAGGTGTCACATTCTATAGTAATTTTATTATTTTACAGTATCACTGAGAACTTATATGGCTTTTTTTTTTAGCTACAAAAACTACTTTTGATGTTTTCTTGAGACTGTATAATGGCAAAGTATATTGTAATGTATTTAGAACCCAGCCAATGTCCATGGCTGGGTTCAATGTTCAATGTCCAATGACTCTGAAATCTCAGTTTTAAGTAGAACAAAGTAGACCTCAGACTGTAGCAATTATTTGTGATTGAACCTATCTACAGAATCTGCTTTTATTAAAAAAAAAAAAAGTCATGCATTTACTTCCCTACTCTCAGGGCTTAGTTCTAGCTCCTGAAGAGAAATAAGTGTCTGTGAAATGGAAACCTTCAAGAATTTCCAGGAGGACAGCTGGCTGCCTGTACAATATGATAGGGTTTGGGGTCAGAATCCAGAGAGATCGTTACATACCTTATTCTTCTACTCTTATTGAACAAACACAGCTTGTTAAGCAGCATCATGTATCAGTCCACTCTATGATGCAGACATTGCCAGCACTTTTTATCATGTGTGACACAATTTCTCCACTATAACATCTGTCATCCTATCTGCCCCAAACAGATTAAACCTGGATGTCAGCATCAGAAGCAACAGCAAGCTCACAAATCCCCAGAAACCCACTATTCATTGTTGAATGAAAAATGGGTCAAGAAAAAAATCAAAAACTTACTAGAATTAAATTAAAATTAATACATACCCAAACTTATGGGAAACAATAAAGACAATTCTAAGAGTAAATTTCACTGCACTAAGTGCCACAAAAAAAGAGGAAAGATCTCATATTAGTAACATAACTGCACAACTGAAAGCATAAGAACAAAAAGAAGAAATTATACTCAAAAGGAGTATATGTCAAAAAATAATCAAAATCAGAAATCAAGTCAATAAAATGGAAACAAACAAAAATACAAAAAAATCAATGAAAGTATTTATTATTTCAGAAAATCAATAAGATTAGCAAACCCTTATCCAAATTAATTAAAAAGCAGAGAAAGATAATCCAAATTAACAAAATTAGAGATGAAAGGAAGACATAAAAACCACCAAGGAAATCCAGAGAATCATACCAGCATACATTAAAACTGTACTCCACCAAAATGAAAAATATAAATGAAATATATAATTATCTTAATACATACCACTCACCCAAGTTAAATCACAGATGAACAGTTTAAACAAATATATACCTCCTAGGGAAACAGAAGCAATGACTTAAAGTATCCTAACCAAAAAATAAAAAAATAAAGTAAGAGAAAGAAAAGAAAAGAAAGGAAGGAAGGAATAAAGGAAGGAAGGAAAGAAGGAAGGAAGGAAGGAAGGAAGGAAGGAAGGAAGGAAGGAAGGAAGGAAGGAAGAAAAAAAGGGGGAAGGAAGGAAGGGAGGAAGAAAGAAAGGAAAAAGCCCAGGGACAAATGGCTTTAGCACAGAATTCTATCAGATTTTCAAAAAAGAGTTAATGCCAATACTCCACAAATTATTAAACAATGATAAAACAGAAGGAAAATTGCTCAATTCATTTTATGAGGCCACATTTACCCTGATACCCAAACCACATAAAGAGCCAAAAAGGGAAGAGCATTACAGACTAATTTCCCCTATTAACATAGATGTAAAAATTCTAAGTAACATACCTGGAAATCAAATTTGAGAACACATAAAAAAAATCATCTATCATGATCAAGTAAGATTCATCCCAGAGATGCTGGGATGGTTCAACATAAGTAAATCTATAAATGCTGTCCACCTTATAAACAAACTGAAAGAGAAAACCACTAGCTTATCTCATTAGATGCAGAAAAGACCTTTGACAAAAATCTAGCACTGTTTCACAATAACAGTCCTAGACAGAGTAGAGATGTAAGATATATACCGCAACGTAATAGAAATTTACAGCAAGCTTATAGACATCGTTTACTTACAAGGAGAGAAACTCAATTCCACTAAAATCAGGAACAAGACAAGATTGTCAACACTTTCCATCCATATTCAAATAGCATTTGAGGTCTTAGCTAGAGCAATGAAACAACAGGAATGACATCAAGGGGATACAAATTAGAAAGGAAGAAGTCGTAGTATGTTTATTTGCAGATGACATGATTGTACATATTGGTGATCCTAAGTATTCTACCATGAAACTCTTAAAGTTGATAAATAAATAAATTCAGAAAATAGTTGGTCACAAAATTAATTCCCCAAATCAGTAGCCTTCTTATATACAGATGACAAATGGTCTGAGAAGGAAATCAGGGAAACACAACTTTCATAATACCTTAAATAATATAAAATATCTTGAGGACAATCTAATCAAATGTGTAATAGACTTTCATGGTAAAAATTTTCAGTCATTGAAGAAGATATCTAAAATCAAAAGACCTCCCATGTCCATGGATCAGTAAGATTAATATAGTAAAAATGACCATCTTACCAAAATCAATCTACAGATTCCATGCAATCCCCATCAAAATTCCAACACAATTCTTCACCAATCTTGACAGGACAATTATTAGCTTCACATAGAGATACAGAAAAAAGAAAAAAGAAAAAACAAAACAAAACAAGGATTGCTAAAAAATCCTGAATAATAAAAGAATTGCTTGAGGTATCACAATCTTTGACCTCAAATTGTGCTATAGATCTAAAGTAATAAAAAAACAGCATGATATTGTTACAAAATAAATACACTGGAAAACAGAATGGAACTGAAGTCTCAGACATAAATCCACACACACACACACACACACACACACAGGGTCTAGCTGGATGGCTGCATGTAGAAGAATGCAAATTGATCTGTACCTATCACCCTGAACAAAACTCAACTCCAAATGGATCAAATACATTGACATAAAACCAGATACACTGATCCTGATAGAAGAAAAAGTGTGGAATAGTCTTGGACTCATTGGAAAAGATATTCTGAAGAAAACACTGTTAACACAAAACACTAAGCTCAACGATTAATAATTGGGACCTTATGAAACTGAAAAGCAGCAAAAAATGCTATCATTCAGACAAAGCAGTAGCCTATAAAATGGGAAAAGATTTTTACCAACTGCTTACTCAATATAAGGCTAACGTCCAAATTATATATAGAAATCAAGAAACTAGATATCAAAAAGAAACAAATAACCCAACTAAAAATGGGGTACAGAAGTAAACAGATATTCCTCTAAAGACAAAACTCAAATGTCTGAGAAATACTTAAAGAAATTTCATCATCCTTAGTTATCAGAGAAATGCAAATCAAAACAACTTTGAGATTTCATCTTACATCCATCAGAATGGCTAAGATCAATAAAACAATGAGACCTCATGCTGACAAGGATATGGATTAAGAGGAACACTCATACATTGCAGATGATACTGCAAATGTGTGCAGCTACAATGAAAATCAGTTTGTCAGTATCTTAGGAAGGTAGAAATCAATTTACTTCAAGATCCAGTCATACCACTCTTGGATATATACCCAAATGATACTTCATCCTACAACAGAGACATTTGCTCAAACTCGCTGCTCTATTCATAAGAACTAGGACAACTTATATGTCCCTAACAGAAGAATAGATTTAAAAGGCCTACATTTAGACAATGGAGTTTTACTTAGCTGTTTAAAACAATAAAATCATGACATTCATAGGTTAATGGATGGAATAAAAAAAAATCATCCTGAGTGTGTTAACCCAGACCCAGAAAGAGAAATATGTTAAATATTCCATTATACATAGATATTAGCTCTTAAGTAAATGATGACCAAGGTACAATCCATAGAACTATAGAGGTTAGACATAGAATAATAAAATAAGGGACAGGAAAGAGGTAGATAAATTACCTTACTCTAGGGAAATAGAATAGAAAGTTATCGATGGATGGGAGTGAATAGGAACGGGAAGATCAAGTGGAGACACAGAAAGGGAAAACGGAGATGACAGTGGGAAAAGAGTAAATGAAAGATAATATTAAGGGACATGTGAGGGATAATATGTTAACCCAATACAGTAGAAGCTTCCAAAATGTATCCATATATGAAGGAACTATAAATGAAATTGCCAAATAATGAGGAAGACAGAGTCCCAATAGTCCATCTCTTTTCATCAAATGAAGCTTCAAGTACCAGGATATGATTACATCAAATTGAGATGTTGGCTGAAAGAGTCCCATGGGAAGCCCCTCAAACAAACAACATTGTTGCTAAGACTGTAAGTTTTTCTCCACAAATAATGAAATGACCCCATTGAAGAAGACAAGACCTAAACAACTCACTAGACAGAGGAGTTGAGCCACAGCCTATATAGAGCCTCTGCTCCTATTTGCAAATATCTTTGGTATAGGAAAGTCCTCTGCATACTACCAAAGGAAAAAATTAAACAGCACTCTAGCCACAAAACTGTTGGTCTATAATGCTGTCCTGCCTCTGTGATATGCTAGTGTAGTTGTGGCACAAAGCTAGAGACAGAAGCCAGCCAATATCTGATGTGATCTAAGTCCCACTCCACAAGGTGGAGCCTATACTTGACACTATTTTGGTGATCAAGAACCTGAGACTAGCTAGCTCAGGGACCTAGAGTAAAATCAAATACTACTGTTCTAAAAAAGAGAAAAAAAAGCAATAAAATGACTCCTGATGACATTTTGCTCCATCATCAGAGAAACTTTCTTCTGCAACAGATGGGAACAAATACAGAGACCCACAGTCAGACAATGCTAGACCATGGAACATTTAGCCCTAAATGAGATGTCTCCATTAAGTTCCTCCCCTCAGGGCTCAGGGTACTCCATGGAAGAGGAGGCAGTAAGTGTGTAGCCAGAGAGGTTGGAAGAAAATAATAGCAAATCCCTCTACAACAATAGATCAGTGCACATATGAACTCACTGAGACTGAAGGAGCATGCACAGAGCTACACAAATCTGCACCAGATAGCATCCTAGAGCTGAAAGGAGAAGTAGACCCATACTTTCTTTCCTAATGAAGAAGTAATCTCTACTTGCAAATGAAAATTAAGTTTTCTCTCAGAGAAGAGAAACTGTTCATAAGGGAGGCTACACGCTCAAAGTGTAGCCAACAGAAAACAAACTCAATAGGATTGGAGGTTCTTTGCTTCATTTATGTATACACACACACACACACACACACACACACACACACACACACACACACACACACACATTAACTTTACAATTCTTTTGTGGCTTCCAGTTAGTGTTTTTATAGGATTCCTGAGTAAGTGTGCTAACCATTGATTCTCTGCATCTGTATCTGTTTCTTGTGCCTTTTAATGGGCTCTTTTCCTTCTATTTGTTTCGTCCTATTCTGATATTTTAGTTTTTGTTTTACCTCATTTTATTTTACTATTATGCCTTGAAAGGCTGTTTTCTAAAGAGAGAATATATATCTTGGGAGCAGTCAAGATTTTCTTAGTATAGAAATGGTGAATTCAGAAATACTGTCAACACCAAAAAAGTAAAAGAGGGGCAGTAGAGATGCCTTAGCATGTAAAAACTTATGGCTGTTGCAGAGGCCTGAGTTCTGTTATTACCCTCTATAAGGCGGATCACAACTACCTCTATCTTCATCTCTAGGGGTTCTGATGACTTCTCCTTGCATCTGTGTGTACTTATATTCATATATACATATCTGTGCACAGAATCACAATTAAAAATAAATATAAATGAGAAAGCTATTTCAGTATAAAGGCATGCAGGAAACTCAAATGGATGTTAACAAGTAAAAATTAATGTGAAAAGTGTAGAGTACATAATCCTGACTGTTTTATTTTGATACATTATCTCATGCACTCTAAGCTGGCCTCAAACTCACAATGGAAATGAGTCTGCCCTTGAACTCTTGATCCTTTATTCTATATCCAAAGTACTAGAATTATTAATTCTTTATATGATCTTCTATAGCAAAACTATGGTAGTAATTGTACTGGGAAATCAGTTTATATAGACTAAAGCTCACACATCAAAATAAGTAAATTATGCCACCTTTATAAATTGAACTACTATGCAGATGTTTGAAAAATGAAGTAGTAAACTGATATTGACATAAACCAAATTTTCATCACAGTTCGATTTTATGAGGCAAATTTAAGAGCTATCAACACAAATAAAGCCAATCATATTTGGTGTGTGTGTGTGTGTGTGTGTGTGTGTGTGTGTGCGTGCGTGTGAGAAATATGCTACATTATTCCCATCTATGGGAGTGGAAATGACCATCAATCTTTTCTGCAGTCTGGTTTCACTTGATAATTTTACTTAAGCATTTTACAAATGATAGATTGTAGTGATAAAACTCTTTCTAGTTTATCCCACATACCTGGGATAAACAAGTGCAAATGGCTCAGAAATGGAATTGCTTTCTCATGACAACAGTTTTCATAATAAGCAAAGGTTAAAAGGGAAGAACAAGCTTCCATCTCCACAGCTATTTAACTCATGAAAGAGGCTCTAAATCTTAATAAAAGTTAGAGTGGTGGTTTCTACAGTGTGATCCATAGTACAACAACCTCAGTGTAGCCCTACAAGTTCTTCAGTTCTGTCCCAGATATACCTAATTGGAAATGTTCTAGGTGGTACCCAACAGTTTGAGTTTTAACAAGTTAGTTAGATGCCTCTCGTGTGTGGTACATTTTATGAACTACTATAGGAGGACTTATAATTAAAAGGATAGGGAAAGACTGAGTTCTTGTTCCAGCATTTATATAGTCAAAAACCATGGTCATTCAATACAAAAAAATTAAGAAGAAAAAAATTGAAAATTATAGGAGGAACTAGGCATAGTACATTACAGTTATAACTCCAGATCTGGCTGGGGAAAGAAATATTGCTGCCATTTCAAGGCCAGCCTTGGTACATAGTTAGTATGCTGTAAGCCTGAGCTACAGAATAAGATTATGTCTTAACAAAAAGAAACATGATTCTACTTACATGTGACATTTAAAAAGAAGACAGATATCCAGAGATTGAGAATGATCATGAGAATTAGCATGTGGGAAGGAAACATGAGATCATGAGATACAAAGAAATAACGATGTGAACAAACTTTATGATCTAGCGTACAGTGTGCAAGCAGTGAGTAAGTGCAGTACTCAGGAGTTTGCTAATGAGAAAACAAAATAAAAAAATATGAATGACTGCCTTTATTAGAATGAGAGGAGAGCGCAAAGCTCAATAAACTGAAACATGAGTTTTCTCCTAGAAAGTAGAAGTAACAAGACAAAAACACTAGGCTAAAATTGGGAGAGACCTGTATACAAAGTGAGAATGAGCACAACAGAGGTTGTGCTTCTGACCAATAACAGAAGCCACAGGTGTGACCAGAAGGAGGAGACTTCAGATGCTTTCCTGGAGTTGGGTTTCACTATGCTCAGGCTAAAGGAGGCTTTTCACTCAGAAGTCCTCCAGCCTCTTCATTTGCTCTGTGAATTACTGAGAGGACTTCTACCACACTTTCATCCTTTACAAACAAGAATGACCCCATTGTGCTCAGAAGGGGAGAGGGAAAGTCACCATTAGCAATCACCCCAGGGAGCATTCTGGTATAGTGACTTCAGTGGCAATAGATAAATCTTCTCTAGAACCTCACCAGAGTGTAGTAAGGGAAGGTGTGCTTTCCCTCCTTATCTGACCATCCTTGCACTTAAGGAATACTAGTGAGAGTCACAGTTCTTGGATTAGACTAGACATCCACCAAGAACCTAGGGCAGTGTAGTACCACTATATTGTCATAGTGACATAGCAGCACAGTCTTCCACAGCATCAAGGAAACCAGAAGCAAAACAGTAGTATAAACATGTATTCTATTATATCTGTATGGGATACATGGCTCAGACCCTGTTCAAGAAAAAGGTATTAAAAAAAAAACTGAAGGCAACAGAAGAGGGTAAGTGTAAAAATAATGAGAAGATTGTAGTTGCAGGTTCAAAAAAGTATGACAAACATTAAAACATCATTCATAAACCCTCAGAATAAGTGTCAGTTCTCTTCAGTTCCTATACCTGACACCTGGCATCCATCATTTCCAAAAAAAACAAAAACAAAAACAAAAAAAAATAACCAAAAAAAACCAAAACAAAAACAAACTTGAATTGCATGGTAAAATTCAAGGAAAACTACCAAAAAGAGATATCATGTATCAATAGGATGGCTGGGACAGAGATTTTGGTGTCAGACATCCACTAGTAAAAAAAAAAATTTTCCAAAAGAGTAAATAGAGGACAAAATTTTCTGAAAGACAAAATACAAGTAAAAACAAGAACACAGCAACACAAATTAAGATTGCATTGATATATTTGAGGAAAGTCTACTTTTCTGACTAACCTACAAGTGTGAAAATAATAAAGGTGGGAATGAATTTTTGTAAATTATTGCAGAATTTCAAATAAAATAATAATAATAATAATAATAATAATCAGAAGAAAAAAATGAAGGAAAAATGGCAAAATTCTCTAAAATTGGCAGACAAAATTACAGACCCAGAAAACTCACAGAAAGAAAAGCTACTTAAATGAATAGAGGGAAACTACACAAAATCAGGAAACAACATCACTCTGACATCACTCGGAAAGGAGCCTCAGACACAGACAGAAAATCCTGACATCAGCAAAGACAAGCTCGCTTAACTACAGAAGAACAAAGATGAAAAGCCACGAATAACATCTCTCATTAAAACCATGTAAGTATCAGAGTATGGTGTGAATTTTTAATGTTTAAGAGAAAAAAATCAGTATACCAGCAGAGAATTCTATATCCAGTGAAGTTAGTTTTAAAAGTAAGGGATAAAAAAAATCCTACTTGAGCAAATAGAAGCTAAGGGAATTCATTGAAAACGAATCCGTTTAAAAGTTGTAGAAAGAATTTCTTCAGAGAGATAGGGCATGAAAAGAATTTAAAATTCAAAACTAAGTAAAGTATGAGTGTCTGAAAATGAAGAAGTAAAGGAAAAATGTATTTCCATTTGTACTAATTTTAATGTACTTGATAACTTTTTTCAAATGTAATGTTTTAAATGTCTTTGGTTGTTTGTTTATTGTTTTTATGAGAACCAGAGGTACAATTACAATTGTGATGATCTGACACAGAAATTTCAGGGCTTATTAAGAGTTGCAAAAATCACAAACTATCAAGAGCAACACTGGACATAGGAAGAGAAGTTCTTCCAGAATGTGAGGAAGCAGGCTAACAGGGCCTCTCTTGCTGAATTCTTGACTCTGTTTGTCCCTACTGCACACCTTGCTGAACTCAGAGTTATCTTTGTCCTACCACCCAGATCTTTCTGTAGACCCGTTAAGAACCCTGAATCTATAACAAGGAGACAAGTTAAAAAATCACCCAAATATTTAAAGAATAAATAGCATAATATTAAATAAAAAATAATTCAATGCAGAAGACTCTAAAAATGTGACAAAATACTTGGGACCAAATAATAAATATGAGTTACTCAAATATGTAAAAAAAAAAAAAAAAAACAAGAAGTGATACTTAAAGGAAAATAATTGCAGTAAACAAATAAGTCGTAGAGATTTTCAGAGTTTATTTATAGTATGACCCTACCACATGTTATATACAAGAAATTCACATTAAATATACTGACACAGATAAGTTATAAGTAAAGAGATGGAGAAAGATGTATACCCCTGCAATAATCCTAAGGAAACTGGAACATTCACATTAACTCAGATGAAGCACATAACAATATAGAAACAATAAAGAAATCATTTCCAGGGAAGACATGATCCTAAATCTATTAGCCTCTAACAGCAGAACTACAAAACGCATGAGGACAGACTGACAGTTGAACATTTCTGTCCCTCTCTTGCAGTATTTGATATACTACCTAGGCAAAATAAACAATAAGAACAGAATTTCCTTAAAAAGCACCACCAATCAGCTTGATCTGACATATAAGGAACTCTTCAATAGCAGCAACAGACACACATCTTACCTCACATGGAAATATATTTATATTGAGCAATTTTAAATAATCAAAATCAGAGAAAGTTTATTCCCAGACCATAATATAACTGTATAGGAAATTAATAATATAAAAAAAGTCAAAATATCACCAAATATTTAGAGATCAAAGAACATATACTACTGGGACTACTGAAAAGGCTGTGAAATAAGAAGACCTGAGGTCAAATGCTCAGCACCTATGTAAGAGTTGGGCATGGCAGTATGTGCTTGTAATTCCAGTTTTTAAGGGAAAATACAGGAAGGTCCCAAGAGATAGATGGCATCCGTTAGAGCCAAAAGGGTGAACTTGAAGTTCAGGGAAAGAATCTGTCATTTAAAAAAAAAAGGTGAAAAAGAAAAGAAGGTACATGGTCCCTTCTGCCACTCACATGTGGATGAGTAGATAGATGTGTTGAACACACGTGAACACATATAGGGCATACATTACTGTGAATATAACAAAATCCCTCACCTTAGTTAACGACATCTCTTGAAAAAACTTTATAGCTAGCTCAAATGGTTGTATAAATTAATGAACGGTAGAAACAGATAAATCTCTTAGTAGTAAATCCAAGTAATTTATATAAATAGTGTATCCTCATGAACGTGAACATTGCTTGCTCTTCTGTAGACTTGTCTGTGACTGTCTCCCAAGATACATCAGATAAACATCATATAAGAAATGGGGCATTGGAAACCTGACATTCAGCTCAGTCACATCAGTAAACAGTACCAACCATCATAAATCATATTTATGTGGTCATGTGATTTCGGCATAACATAAATGCAGAATGGTGCTCTATAACAGTGATTCACTCGGTTTTTAATTAGCACAGGCTGATCCTGATAACAAACAGCAGACATGGTATTCTACAAAATAACAGCCTGGCACTTCCCAGGTCATTTAGGTCTAGACCATGAAACACATAGAAAATCTAAGAAACTGCCACAGCCTAGAGAAAAAAAATGGTTTAAAAGAAATATATTATATTAAAACAAAGGGAATTCAAGGAAAGGATGGACTTCTTCTGGTGAAACTCTATTAGCATTCGTTCATTACCTACAAAAAACAGAACCACACTAAAACAACATGTGATTTGTACATAGAGCTGAGTGAGGCAAAAGTACACCTTCAACCATTTTCTCCATTGCTAGGCAAAGCTAAATTTTTTAAAATTCAAATTTTAAAATGGTTTTTGAGTTTAGTTTTTTTCATCTTAGGTGCTTAGGTAACTCACTTCTTCATCTCTCAAGGCTTTCATTTTTACCTTATAAAACAAAGATGCAGAAGGAAGACGTGCTTGCAGAGTTACATGTAAGATAAATGCCCTGTGGAGTTTTACACAGATGATGCAATGTGACGAATACACAAAATCAAGATGATTTTTAGCAGAGCCAAGAAGGATGACATCAAGCTTTTCCTATTAAGCAAGAAAGAAACTTGAATAAGATTTCTGTAAGAGAAACTCCATAGTTTGGGACTCAAAGCTAAAATACCTAGTCATTTCTCTCATTAATATTCATTTTTATTCTGATTTAGTTTAGTATATTTTAGATGAATGAAAGTTATAATTCTTGCCCTTGGGTTGTCAATTTGCTGAATGTAGGACAGAGATCATTGGTCTTTATCATTAAATCATTTTTAGAAATGCATCCTTGCATTGCCTAGAATGGCATGGCTGCCCACCTGGAGTTGAAGACTTACATATTCATATATTCTATAACAGATATGACCTTTTTATAATGGGTAGTCCCTTTTATGGGAGAGTTTCTAGTTGTGTCCAAGTATGGTATAAATAAGTAATGGGATAAGTACATTTTGTTGTTTAGAGTATGTACATATATATCTAGAAGAAGACAGATAAGACATCTCAACAGTAATTTAATAGGATTGACTCCCCAGAGTTGATCATGAAATAAGACATTGTGTACTTTAAGTTTAACAGATCTTGGGCTATCTTTTACATGCATGAATCTATATTTTTTGTATCATTCTTAGTAATCTACACTTTGTCTCCAGCTTGGTATTTATTTAAGGGGTGATGATCACAGATATTTTGAACAGAATTGAGATAAATTCAGACCCATTGTGAAAAGCAGCCAATACCATTCAAATAAATAGGACTAAGCCATGATTATTGTTGTGAATATATTAGTTGAAACTAGCATCGTTGTGAGCCACTTTGAAAAACAGTCTTTCAGTCAAGAAACATCCTCAGGATTGTGCCTGAAAAGAAATCAGTATTTATTTATGAAAAAAGTTTCTGGGGCTGTGGTATGAAAGAATCGAGTTCTTTGGCAGATTACCTATGTTTCCTTGCTGTTCATTACAGAATTGATTCCTAGTCAGCCTTCTTCCATTGGCCAATGTGTGCATGAGAATAATTATTAAGTGTGCTGCATAAAACATATTCAAAATGCCAGAAAGATCACTTTTGAGAACAAAGTAGGATTCTGTTACATTGATGCCTTTAGTTAATGTTAACATATGTTATTTCACATCAAGGTGGAAGGACGTAAAGTGACAATATAAACCTCCACGACTACTCCCTCCCTCCCTATCTATCTATCTTTCTATCATCTATTTATATCCATATATCTGTGTATGTAAATAGATATCATATCACTGCTCATTTATGTGTCGTAATTTCTTCTGTGTATTACATATTTTGAAGTATAGCTTTACCTATAAATCTATGTAGATATGGACACATATTTATCATTAATTACATATGTTCATTTATTTTTGAGGAATGCCATATTGATTGACCTCATTTGTAAATTTTAAATCCTACCTGCAAATTCTCCAAAGCAAGTGAGGAAATGGAAAATAGTGTTAAATATGTATTTTATTCAAAATAATTAGCATATAAACCCAAAAATAATTATTTTTTAACTTGCCTAAAAATGTTTAATTTAAACACTAAGATAACTTTAAGTCTAGGCAATAAATGAGTGATACACAAATGCTTCTTTGTCTTCAATATCCTCAAGAAAAATACTTTTAATTTGAAAAAAAAAAACTTCACATGGTTTTGTATTTTCCTTAATCTAAAGCCTCCTAGTCAAGAAAATAGATTAATAAACAGAAAACAAGTATTATGAAGAAATAGGAAATAATGTTAAGTTATGAATGACAATTTATTTTAATAATGGCTTTAGAGACAAAAAAATAACCCTATAGTATAATTTCCAAGAAACAAATACAAATTGGTAGGAGTCTTGCATAATATCTAGACATGAGGTGGATATGAGAGTTGCTGGACTCTGGGCACTGAATGTCAAAATTTCAGTCTTGGTTGAAATGGAACTGAGGTTCTATTAACAGATCTCAAGAATCTGGATGAGGATCCCAATCTGAGATGAGACCAATAACAATGTCAATGGCTGATCTTTCATGTTTTTGTCAACATTTATGATTATATTGATAACATTAAGTTTCCTTCCGATAGTGTGTGTGAAAAGCAGGCTTGGATTCCAAGTTAGTTCCTAATGTATTTAGAGATTTTTGTCTGATCTATTTAATATAGGTTTCATGTACATTTGAATGTGGTATAAGATTTTCAATAAGCAAATGACTTTTATGATACAGCTTTAGCCCCAAAGTATTTTCCTGCTACTTAAGTCTTATTTTGAAATCAAATTCTTTTCTCAACTGACTATTATTTCAATTATATAATACAATGGAACAGAGACATGAATTAGTACCAGCTATTTCTGCAAAGACTTCTTAGACATATCATCCCTGAAGCTTCATGGAGAGGACAGTGTATCATTCAGTAGTTGTTGCATGGCTGAGCATTTGTCTTACGTGCAACTCCATAACAGACAGAAAAATCAGACTCTTCAGAAAATGTAGGTAACAAAGTTTTCTAACAGTGTTTCTAACATTAATTCTAAATTATATATATCACTGGGACAACACTGAAATTTCTTTTCCAGAAAAGAAGTCATAAATGGAATCTTAATTATATCTGGTTCGTAATGAGTTTGTAGTGTTAAATGATTCCTAGAGAATTTTGTGGTGCATCGCAATGGGAATATCCCAAAGCTGGTAATGAATCATCCTGTGTTATTTAATAATAGCAAGTTTTCTTCAGAACTTTACAGGAAGTAATCAATTTCTCTATATGATATTGTGAAGTAATTTTGACAAAACTTTGGACACAGGCTGTAGGCAGTCCCAGGGGCTGGGGTGTTCGTGACTGTTGATGTAGGAAGACTCAGCTCACAAGGGGCAGTGACGACTCTCAGCCAATTGTCCTTGGTGGCATAAGTTAGAAAGTTAAGCAAGCCATGGAAAGCAAGATCTGTGATCTCTGCTTCAGTTCCTGCCTTGGTTTCTCTGTATGATAAACTGTAATCTGCAAACAAAGCAAAAAACCCTTGTCTTCTCAAACTGCTTTGGTCATAGTTTTTAATCACACCAATAGAAAGCAAACTAGGATAGTATGTTACATTGTATTAAATATGAAACAAAAATGGTACATATTATCTGTCTCTAAATCCTAACAAATAACATTTTGTCAAAGTCATGTATAAGGAAATACAATGAGAAAAATAGTTTAAGATATCTTTTACCTTAAACATCAGTGCTGAAAGCTTCGTGCAGAGATATTTGAAAAAGATAAACATAATATTTAAATTGTATTTACTTATGAAGACAAAAGGGCTGGAGAGTGAGATATCTCTATGGCTCAGCAGTTAAGTGCATATACTACTCTTGCAGAGGACCCGAGTTCAGTTCCCAAACACTATGTTGGATAGCTCACAATCACCTGTAACTCCAGTTCCATGGGTTAGATTGTCATTTTTGGCCTCCTCAGGTATCTGTAATCATGTGCAAATGCCCATACACAGACACACACATTCATACAATTAAAAATAAAATAAAAACTTTAGGGTCTAGAGAGATAATGGCTCAGTAGATAAGATCATGTCTTAGTTACTTTTCTTTTGTTGTGAAGAGATCCAAGGCAGTTATAAAATAAAGCATTGAATTGGGGATTGCTTACAGTTTCCGCGGCTAAGTCCATGACCATCATGGTGGGAAGCTTGGTGGCAGGTACGAAGGCATTTCACTGGATCAGTAGCTAAGAGCTTACATCTGATCCACAAGTAGGAATCAGAGAATAAGATACCAGGAAAAGTGTAGAATTTTGAAACCTCACCCCAATGACACACCTTCTCCAAAGATCTCCATTAATTATTCCTGAAAAATCCACCAATTGTGAACCAAACATTCAAATATATGAGCTTGTGGAAAGCACTCTAATTCAAAACTATGACAGAACACCTGTTACCCTTCTATACGGACCGGGATTGATTCCCAGAACCCACATGGTGATTTAGAACAGTCTACCCACTCTAGTTTCAGGGAATTCAAGACACTTTTCTAGCCTCTGTAAGACCCAAACTCATACATGTATATAGACAAAACATAAATAGACATTAATAATTAATAGTAATAATTATTAATAATAATTAGAAGGAAAACACCAAATAACCAAGAACAGTTAACAGAGAAAACAAAACTCAAGGTAGAATGAGAAAATTTGTGGGAAATTTAAGATGATATAGATGAGCTGAAATCCTCAGATAATTTAACAATCCTTGTTGACTGTGGCAAAAAGAACTCAGTGACCTGGCTATCATAGATGTCTCTTGGGCTGTCGTTGCAGGGTATGCCTCTCAGAATTTTTAATGAGAATTTCCTTTACCATTTGGTGTTACTTCCAAGGAGTTATTTGAGTGTAGGGTTAGCCCTTACTATCCTATCCCTGCTATTCACTTGACTATTGTGTGATGCCTCAATGAGGCACAATGTCATTTTTGTCACCATAATTCATTGATAGGTACATAAGCTTCATTGAGAAAAATCAGAGATATGTCCTTAGATTTTAGTGAACCTATATGGGCATCTAATTTTTACTGTCAAAATATTAGACAGGACTCTGGAATAACAGAACTTATAGAATGGATCTCTTTCTCTTTCTCTCTCTCTTTCTATCTTTCTATATATAAAGATGATAGGTAGATATAGACATAGATATAGACATAGACATAGATATAGATATAAATAAAGCTATAGAAGGGGATTTGTTAGAATGATGCACAGGCAGTGGTCTAGCTAATCCAACAATGGCTACCTATAAATAGAAGTTCCAAGAATACAGTAGTTGTTCAGTCCTTGAAGATGATGTCTTAGCTGACCTTCAGTATATTCTGGAATCCTTAAGAAGTGGCTCTAATGCCAGTGAAGATGTGAACTTGCTACCAAAACAAGAACAAGCAGACAAAGAACAAAATCTTCCTTCTTCCACAGCCTTAGATACTATTCCAGCAGAAGGTATGGCTCAGATTAGAGGTGTGTCTTCCCACCAAAAAAGATCTTGATAAAAGTTGTGTCTTTTTAACTCAAAGATGCAGATTAAAGGTGTGTCTCTCACCTTAAAGATCTTGATTAGAAGATTAGATGTGGATATTCCCACTTCGAATTAAGCAAACAACCCTCACAAGTGTGCCCCTCCATTTTGGGGTTTTAGTTAATTCCAAATAGAGGCAAATTGACAATCAAGAAACTCATCAAATCAAGGAAAGGAGGGAGAGGTCCACGTGACAGTATGTTTTAATGTAGTATGGAAGACAGGCCTGCATCTTTCACTCATGGTGTCATCAGATTCAGAACCTATTCGTGGTCTGTGTTTCATAAAGAAGATACTAAAACATTTTCCGATGTTAATAGATATAGCACCATTTTATTTTATAGAATTTAACCCATAATCCTTGTGTGCATATCTGTTTATGAATAAATACTCTTAGTTTTACACTCCATTAGCTCTAAAATCAATTAAGATGGATGGGGACAGTTGTGAACGTTTTGGGTGAGTTATGCAAATATTCAGTTTTATCTACACCAATTTAGGAAAAATGATACTCATTTATTCAATTTTATTATTTTATTTATTAAATATTTTATTAAATTCATATTTAATAAAAACAAAACACAGCTAAATGTTACGTTTCTAATCATAGAAAAAATGTGTTTTTCTATATTCACATAGAGAAAAATGTGCAAGTGTTGGGAGTATCCATCCTTTCTTTAATTTATCTTCCTTTCCGTAATTAGCTTACACCCAATTTTTCAAGCTGATTTTCTTTCCTAGTTGTCAGCACTATTAAGGTGATCATTCCTATAATATTTTCTGCATGTATGTTTCTTTGTTCATAACACCATGAACACAGAAGATGTATTGATCAACCCCTCTTCACAAGGCAGTAGAGAAGACATGGAAGAAACCTGGTTTTAGGGGACAAAGAAATACACTACGGAAAAAGTATATGTTCTTGTATTGTGTTCGATTTTAATGGCAAAATAATAGTAAAATTTGATTTTTGGCAGTTGCTACATTAATTATATAATGGTTATGAAAGCGTAATTTAGAAAAGAGTTTCAGGCTGATATAAGAAGGATAACCTAGTGAGGCTTTAGAAAGACCCCAGGTTGACTAAAGGGGTAGAAAAGCAATTTTGTGTTTCATATAAAATGTACTGAACAGCTTTATGTTCAGACAAAGAAGTTCATCAAGATCAACATATTCTCTTATATTTAATCCTGGGTACATTGAATCACTGGTCCTGGGGATGGCGTCCACATGCATGAAACAAAATAGGATACAGAACATTGTATATCCCTAAGAATGGAAAAAGTCAGCAGATAGTATACTTTGTGTTCCTTGAGCTCTAATCTAGTAAATGCAGAGTGTGACTCATATTCACTGCCTATTCTTAGCATACAGCTCAAATAAAACAGCGGAGTAAAGTGGGAGTGAAAATTGAAGATATGTGTATATCTTTTCACACAACTTTTCCATGGTAGAGTAGGTTGAATTTTAGTAATATCAGCTAGTAATATCTATGGGTTCGTTTTGCAGCATGGCTCTATTTTCCTCTATGTGCTCATTCCCCAGCTATTTGATCCTCTGTCATTACTCATTTCAAAAGCATGAGAGCTTATAAATACAGCACACAGTCACAGAACTGAGTGGTTATGTAAGCAGCCAGCAATTACACTTCTATTGAAAATATATTTTCATGTGAGCACTCCTTTATTATTATTATTTAGCACAGAAAAATGTTACTTGAAAACTACCAAAATTTAAGCCATTATTACCATTTTGTATTTGATTCTCAAGAAGACACAGCAACAGCCACACCACTCTGTGTTTTACCAAGTATAGTATATATGCCCTGTGCTTGCTGCTGTGCTTCAGTATATCACCCTACTCTCTTGCCAACTTGAAAAGAGTGTCTGCTCACAAAGCAGCTTTTTGATAAGACTTTCACTGAGTTTGTCTGGTTTGATATTTTTACATACATGAGTTATACATGCTATCATAAAATAAATGGTCCGAAGTATTAATAACTTTTCACCTGATCAAAGTTTTAAAATCTTCCTCATCAGAGCTTCTGGAATTTCATTATTTTTCTGTCTAATAATGTAAACTATATGTTAAATCTATATGAATTTGTATGACTTGTAAGCATGTCTTCTAAGATATATCCTTTAGGCTCACAATGTAATTTAATTATAAAATCTTAACGTTGTACTAAATTTATACCTAATATTTATAGTTTTAGTTAATGTCCAACATTCATCTGACATGGTTTTTGAGGGCTAGTACTTATGAAACTCTATAATGTAGCATGATGCAATTTATCAATGTGTTTCCAATCTAGAATGGTTATGACGGTGTTTGCTATAATGTATTTCCTACATGGCTACAGGTCTGTTTTCATTGTACATAATTTCCACTAACTTCACATTTTTTCACTTTGAAGTCTTTGATATAGTAATTCAACATTTCTAAGTTATGAGATTCTTCCTTCTTCCTATGTTAACTCTGGTAGTATAAACTCTTTTATCAGTTCTCCTGATCTCAAATATTCCCATTTTTCTTGAAACCTGCAGAAATTTTGTATTACTTTTCTTCCTACTCACATTATAGTTCCTATGATGTGGATCATAATAATTTTAAACATTAAAATCAGATACCAATGATCTGTTTTATAACAATATCTAATCCTGTCTACCATGCTTAAAGCTGAATTTTCTTAATTCTATCCTCTCAATCAGACAAACAGAGAAAGAATCTCTGGAATAAATATTGCTGTTTCTTCTCTGAAAGTATTGGAACATACCCTTGGAAATGATCTGACAACTGAATAAAAGTATATTTTGAGTTTCTACTCTTGCATACTGAGGTGCTACTGTTGGTGTATAGATTCTACTCCTCAAAATTAGTAGATATTACTATGAAAAGCTGAGCTGAAAAATTAACAAACATAGGGGAGTCCTCCCTGCTGCTTTTCTTTTGTCATACTGCTAATTGAATCTAGGGTCTCGTGCCTTCCTGGCAAGCAAGTTACCCCTGAACTGAGGTCATGGCTCTCTGTTTTATTTATTTATACTTGTTCCTATTTAAAGAATTCTATGTAACTATAGTTTTTGAAATCAAATGAAAGTTTTCCCAGTCATTAAAAAATCTGTACATTAAGTTGAATAAAACTTATGTATTGTACATGTAAGATGTAATAGATGTATGCACGTGCTGGTTTCTTAGTTATAACTTGCTTATTTATTGAAATTGTACATGTGTATGTTGGCTTATGTACTGAGTATAACCATATACACTGAAATATTATTTTGATGTCTTTTACTTTTTTTCAGATAAATGGAAGAGCTAATTATTTCTAATCTGCAGAGATAAAATCTGATACTCTAAGTGTTAATTAGTATAATAAAGTGTTTTTGTTTGATGAAATAATTTTCTATAATTATGTTTGCTTTAAATGCAGTAAATATTCTGAATTTATAATTTATAATACACAATAATAAGTCCATTGTCTGACAACATGCATCCAAAAGCCTGAGCTAAGCCAGTTTGAAGCTGCATCTAGCCTAAGTCTTATAAAAATGGTTATGAATCCCAAGAGCCAACCTAGTGTTTCCTCTGATACACCAAGATACAGAGCCTTTAAGAAAGGAAATGCATTATTGGAGAGATGGTTCATCTTTCTGTTTAAGATAACTTGTTAGTCTTCAAGAAGACCGAGGTTCAATTCCAAGCATCAATATGATGGCTATCTCTAACACCCGTCCCTGGATATCCAACAGCATCTGGCTTCCATGAAGCCAAAGCATAACATGAAGACACAACACTCATACATTAAATTAAAAAATTTTAAAAAATTAAAATTTTTTAAAAGAAATGCAATATCCCCATTACTAAACATATCACCATACTATGTGGAAAAATCATGTAAACTTGGAAACAGGACTTGAAAAATGCTGTTCCACAGTAGACAATGATGCTGACAAGAGAAGTTCACTGGTAACAGAGATGAGGGGGAAAGCTACATTTGGAGACTTCTAAAATTCAGGTCAACATTTAAAATTAACTTTAATATATCTTCAACCTAGATACTTTCTAGGAACATCTAACTCACCAACCAGTTAGAATGTTCTGACTAATTGAAAACACAACACACTTACAAAATACATCCTTCTCTCCATTTGCCACCAACACCAGTAATTGCTTTCCACTTTGTTCTCTTTTTCCATAGACCTTCTGTGCTTTTCTGTATAGTGGAAACGGCATGTCACAGGTAGCATTTAAAAGGGTAGAAAGGCCCCACACTCTCTCCAAGTTCTTCCTAGGGTGCACACTACTAAAATGGAAGAATTAGGCTACTTGATTGATTTCAGAGATCTATGAACCATTAATTTATTTTCCTTCTCTCAACCCACTATACAATAAGCACAGCATCTACATGAAGGAAAACAAGACAAGCTTTTCTGGAATGACTGCTTTTTTTCCCTTTACCATGTGGATCCTGGGCATTAAACTAAAGTTATCAGGCAGGCTCAGTGACAAACACTTTGGCTTTTGAGCCATCTCACTGACCTGCATTTGACTCCCTCAAAAAGCAGATAGCACCTGCATAAGTAAGACTGAGGTATAGCATACGTATATTTGAGCAAACATTCTTATGTCATATTTATGTGGTGGAAATTTATTATCTACTTTATTGCAAAAACTTTTCTGACATTTACATAGGTAAAGTTTCCTTTTGTTTCACATTTGCAAATAAACAACTTCAAATTGTCAATTTTTTTAGAAATGTTGTTCTTATATTTACTTTCTGTTATTGTGAAGAAGTAAAAAATATTAAGAAGAAGCTTTATGGAGAGTGTGGAGTGATCATCTTCCTTATGACAAGCAATATTCATCAAATACTAAGTCTGCATTCTTTTTATTCTTTGTGAGTCTTAGATAATTCCATGTATATTATTCTTTTAACGGTTAAAGTAAGGATAAATAAAAAATTTCAGAAGACAGTACAGACTGTCTCTTAGGAGAAAATAATTTTAGTATTAAATTTAAAGACAATATAACAAGAACAATTCATTCTAAATGTTCTTTAGTCCAAAATAAGATAAAGAGCTTAAGGAAGGTGTGGATGTTTGAATGAGACTGTTCTCCCCAACCCAGATTTGAACACTTAGTTCCCAGTTGGTAGCCCTGTTTGAGTAAGTGAAGGAACTGTGGTCTTGCTGGAGTTGTCAGTGGGGTTGGGATCTGGGACTTCAAAAGTCAAATGTCATTCAAATTTCCCTCAGAGTAACTTTCAATACTTTTTTTCCCAAACACTCAAGCAGTACCTAAATAATGTGACAATGTGCTTGAGACATGGGAACTGGAGTTAGATATGCTCACCACAGAAGACGGCCTAGGGACAACACAAGACACATTGAAGGGATCTGGCAGTATGCTTCAGAACCAGGAACTGTGGATAGTTCCATTCACCTTCAGAGATGTTCCCCAACGGAAATGTTGTGGAGGTAAGAGACAAAAGAGAATTGCAGGTTTGGGATATTTCACAAATCTAACATGATAACAGAGCAGGTTTTTAACTAGAAGAAAATAGTACATGAGCTATGGTAATAGCTGCAGTAGGTAAACAAGTCATAAACCCAGTGGTAAGATTAGGGGATGGACACGAAACAGGCTTTGAAGTAAAAGCTGTAGGAAGTCATCTGAGTAGAATCAAAGACAAATAATGTATCCTGATTAATTTAAAGTAATTGATTTTCTCCTGTCATAGAAAAGTCATAAAAAAATAATAGTATAGTTCTAATACATAGTATTTTTTATTAAAAGGCTAAGAATAAGGATGGAAAGTATATACTTTAGGGTATTTATGATGAAAGGAGAACATATTAAATGGTTTGAAAACATAATCTCTCTTATTTGTGGGTCTTAGATTCAAATGTTTAGATTTGGGACTATAACCTGAAGCACCTGCAGAAACCAGAAAGGTAGAAAGAGACCATGAGGTGGGGATAAAGAATGAGCTCTAGAGAAGAGCATATTAGGATACAGGTGATTTGGAACAAGGGTCTAAACAGTGAGGATACTTTTACTAAAGAAAGAGAAGGGGGAAATACAGAGAGAGGAAAGAAAGGATGGATGAATAACAGTAAGCATGTTTGAAAAAGAAATAGGAAAAGATAAAATCTTATAAGCTCATACAAAATATGTACAATATGTGTGCATACATATGTACTGATATACGTAGTTTAAGAGGACATATGCCACATAGGTTGATAATGCTTCTCCTAACACCAACACCCATAGACTCTCTCACAAAACAGTGCCAGACATTGTAAATGTCACTTTCAGGTGTTGCTCAGAGGACACCAAGAGGATATCAAACAATATGGGCTATCACCACTATCGGTTGACTCCCAGAACTCAAAACTGCTGAAAACACTACACAAGTCAGACAGAGCGTGAAGGAATAGAGCTGGAACTGACCAGGAGGCCTGATCCCTGAGAGATAGCTCTCATATGATCAGAATGACATTATATATCAAAAAGATTTAAGAGATCTACAGATTATTTCAGCCAAACACCAAAGAATATATGCATTCTATTCAGAATCCCAAGAAGCTTTCAAAAATAGAATACGTACTGTGACACAAAACCAATCTTGACAAGTTCAAGATTTTAAATGATTCCATGTATCCTTCCTGACTAAAATAAAATTAATCTTAAAACGAGCAGCGAACAAATTCCCATCAATTACATGAACTGGTAAGAATTTAAAAAAAAAAAACAAAAAACCAACATACTAACGAATGATGAATGGGTAAAAGTAGAAATTTAAAAAAAAGAAATGAAATGAATGAAAAAAATCATGAAAACAAATCTAGATAAAAATACAGCATACCAAAAAACAAATAAGATCCATTAAAAGCAGTCTTAAGATGAAAACGTATGGTGCTGGTTTTACCATCAAAACATCAGAGCCCCGGCTGGGAGGTGGTGGCGCACACCTTTAATACCAGCACTCAGAGGAGAGAGGCAGCTGGATCTCTGTGAGTTTGAGACTAGCTTACAGGGCAAGAGAGAAATCTTGTCTTGAAATAATCAGATCCCAAATAAAAGGCTTCATGATGCAAGTCAAGAATTTAGACAAACAAAAACATAACAAACCCAAGCCAAGTAAATGGGGAAAAAACATAAAACCAGAGCAGAAATTAATAAAAGTGAATAAAAGAAAACAATACAATAAATAAATAGTTTAGAGATGAAGCTTTGAGAATGTAAATGGTATCAATAGACACTTGTCTTAACTAATCAAAAGAAAGATATGATTTAAATTGGTGGTTCTCAACCCTCCCAATGTTGCCATTTATTACAGTTCTGTATAAGTTTCTTATTAGTTTAGTTATCTATAATTGTTTTGTGCACTGTTCGGTGAGGTGCTGCCTATGTCTTGGTATTTTGTATTGTCTGCAGTTGTTGGATACATGTGGGGGATGTTTCATTGCTAATGATCGGTCTGTGCTATCAATATAACACTTGAGGAATTCTAATCAATAAAACACCTGAGCTCAGGTGCTTGAGGTTCCACTGTCAAGAATGTCACTTGCCATGATGGTGGTTCCTTCTGCTAAGGTCTGGCAGGTTTACACCTATGAGCATGCCTCCTTGTTGACCTTGCTGAGTGAAACAGCAGCATAACAACTACAGTTTCTCATGTTTATTGACCCTCTAACCATAAAATTATTTTTATTGCTACTACTTAACTGTATTTTTGCTACTGGAGCCTATGGTATGCCTATGGGATATCCAGATACCTGAGGAACGCCCTGGTGCCTACAGCATGTCTAGGTGCCTGTTGGATATCTGAAAACCTGTAGAAAGCCCTGGTTCTTGCAGCATGTCAGGGTGACTCCTCAGTCCAGGTGTCTGTAGTCTTAGGCAGTAAGCCCCAACTTCAGGTCAACCTTTGTTGTGCTTGCTCTCTGGTTAGTATGGAACAGGGGAATGTCTATCATCAGAGTAACCTGCTGCTTCTAGGATCTGTGGTGATACCTATGATCCATGCTCCTGACATCCTAGTTGGATTAAATTTCTTTTATTTGGATTTTTTTTAGAGCACAGGGTTTGAAGGGGGGAAGAGGAAAAAATGAGAAGAGGGTGTTTTCGAGACACACTGTATGAAACTCAAATTGTTAATAAACATATTATACAAATAAATAAATAAATAAAAATGGCTATTGATCTGAACATAGACTTCTCAAAAGACATAAAATAGGGGTGGAGAGATGACTTAGTGGTGAAGAGCACTGTCTGCTCTTCCTGAAGCTCTGTGTTCATTTCCCAGCAATCACATTGTGGCTCACAACCATCTATAATACAATCTGATGCCCTCTTATGGCATGCAGGCGCACACTCAGATGGAGCACTCACAAATATTAAATATATAAATAAATAAATTTTTAAAAAAATAAACTGGATAAAAATATCTCAATGTTCTAAATCCTTAGCAATTAGCAAAATGCACAAAAAGCAACTTTGATACTTCAACTAGTCCCAAGCAAAGATCAGGAAAACAACTGATGAAATGCCAGAGGGCAAGGGGGAAAAAAGGAAACATTTATTCATTGTTGGTGGGATTGCAGACTAGTATAGGCACATTGCAAACTAATGTGGAAAATTCTCAAAACTATTTCTACCATATGACACAGCTATACCATTCCTTAGCAGATGCTCAAAAGACTTGATATCCTTCTCCACAGATATTTGCTTATCTTTGTTCATTGTCACTACATTTACAGTAGCAAGAAAATGGAAACAATCTACATGTCTTCAACAAAAGAATAGATAATGAAAATATAATACTATACATAGTGGGATTGTAGTCATCTGTAAAGAAAAAAATGAAGTCATGAAATTTTCCAATAAATAGATGGAACTAAAAAAATATTAAATTGAGTGATGTAATGTAGACCCAAAAAGACAGAAGCTTCATGTTTTCTCTTATATATATTTTCTTAGTCTTCAGATCTGAGTCTTTAGATCTTAGGACAGGTTCCTTTTCATGAATCAAAGAAACATTCGCTCTTACACAGCAATATGAAGAAAGTATTTGAAATTTAAAGCACACATCAAATCAATGAAGAACCATGAATATATATACATGTAAATATATACTGGAAGGTATTAGGCATAGATTACTTTATAAAATTGCCTAAACAAGATAAAAATAAAAACAAGATAAAAGTCATTAAATGCCTGGAGCATGACTCAGTGGTTAATACTGCTTTCTGCATAAGCATTGACACAGGAGTACTATTTCTAGAATTCATGAAAAATAGTGACATGGAAATGGTGGCAATTCTAGTTCCAAGGGATCCAATATCCTTTTCTGGCCTCTGCATGCAGATGCATATGCACATGTACACATGCATCCATACACACTCATATCCACACACACAGAAACATAAATGAACAAAATAAATCTCTTAAATGTTACGGAAAATACTAAAACAACACTAGACACAAATGTAAAAGACAATTATTGAAAGTAGCCATTTCAAAAATTAATAGAAAAATATTACTTAAAATGTTAGCTAGAAGCTAACAAGATTACTCCCTTAGTAAAGTGTTTCCAGGCACGCATGAGTTTTTTAGCAGTCATATAAAAGCAGGCATGGTGATGTAGATGAAACCTCACAGCTAGCAATATAGAGAAAGATAAATCCTTACGGCTCATTGGCCAGCCAGCCTAGCCTATCTGAGCTCAAATCTTAGTCGGATATTGTCTCAAGAAAAAACAAGGTTGACATTTCCTGATGAACAACACCTGAGGTTGAACTTTAGCCTCCCATGTGGGCCCACATGAACATATACACAAATATGCACACAACATACATACGCAGACTGGATTAATAAATAAACTGCTATTAATAAAAGCTTAACAATTGAAATGAAATAAGACTATAAAATATATATCAGCCTTCTATTGTGCTTGCTATCATTTAGAGAAGGCCAGTGATTACTCCATTAATGATCTTTTCTAATAAAGATCTATTGGACCTTTCTATCTATGGAAATTAGAAACATCCTGAATATCCAGTAATTATGGGATGGTTAGATAAATTATGGCAGACATTTGAGATGAAGTATATCAGGAAGCCATCAAAGTCATGCTTTCAAAGAATGTAGACTGACTCAAACATTTTCAAATGTACGCTCAGGCAAAATCTTGGGGTACAAATATTATGAAACTTGATACTAGACTTGATTAAGCATCTTACAAACACATACCTTAATTACTTATTTATAAGTGTAGATTCCATCATATTAAATATTTTGCAATATAATCAACTTTAAACTTGCTTACTAAATTATTTTGGTGCCACTAACTTCCATCATGAAGAGGAAGCACTGAAATTGCTGTATCAGCTCTGCTATGCCTGTAAATTGGGCATCTACGCCATTCTAATTACATAGAATAGGTTAAGAATAACAATCTTGTCTTTAACAATGATAGTAAGCCCTACATTTATGTTTCATTCAGTGTCAGCATAAGAGATTTATTCCCCTCGGCACTAAGCATGAATAAACCCACAAATTACACAGCTATGTTTACACCAAGTTGGAAGCCAAATTTCAACAACTAATTGATTATGGTTTTCAGGCAGTAGGTGTTTTCTGAATGAAGATAATTGATTGTTTAAACATGTCATATTCTATTTAGCAGAAGCATTGCAAGGTGCAGAGCCATTAGTGCTTGTTAGCTGTGCATTACACATAGGCAGAAACCTTGGATTGATTTTCAGTACAATACAATGAATCAAATAGAGCACTCAAAGCCACACTCTTCTGAAACCTCACATAAGTGAAAGCATATGCACGCAAAATTTTGAAAACTGAAATC
Organism: Cricetomys ansorgei; assembly: GCA_026225945.1. NCBI lineage: Eukaryota > Metazoa > Chordata > Mammalia > Rodentia > Nesomyidae > Cricetomys > Cricetomys ansorgei. The sequence continues at coordinate 10,286,838 of JAMJFZ010001360.1, forward strand.
ACACCAGACATTTCAACAACAACTTGAAGTAAGAATTTTGACATACTTTTAATAAATAACTTAACAGAACTGAGAAAAACAATGCCAGCATATTTGCCACTGGAAAATACTGAAAAAGTCTAGGAATTTAAGTCATCCAGTATGATTGAATGGTCCTTCAAATAGACTGGACTTGGTGAAAACAGAATCAACAGTTCTGACACCAACATGCACAGTAAACTGCAAAATGTGTCTTGGACTTCAAAATGCAAGTCAGAGGGAAAGGAGGAAGAGACATGATGAACGGAGAGGTAGACAGGGAGACTGAGTATGACTCAGGCACACAGAGGGAAGCATTGTGTACCAGAGGAACAGCTTCAACCAACTCACAAGGTCCATACAAAAAGAAGAAAGAATTGCAGTCAAGAATTAATAAAAAATAACCTGAGAAAGTCAGAAAACAATAATATATGGCAGCAGAGACATTCCTATAAGAACTGTAGGAAATTAAAACATGAGCGAAGATTAAAAATCAACAGGAAGATATCACTAGTTCCGCCCAACCCCTTTTAGACTTTCCTTCTTGTGTATCTCCATTCTTTTATGACATTGCCACACACGGAAACACTGTCCACCAGGAAACCCAGAACCATCACCCTTGGCTAGGAACCAGCTTGGGCATCCACATTCAAAGAATATGACACCTATGAAGATGAGAATAGATACCTACGTCAGTAAATATTCCAAAGTTCATAACTTCAGATGCCTAGATTCTAGCACAAAGCTTAAACATGAAGAACTAAGACAATATGCCTCATCGGGAATACAGTAACCCTATTCCTCAAGCCAATTTAGCCAGTGCACAGTACAAGGAATTGAAATAGCAATATAAATGTGTTAAAGGACCTTAAAGAAGATATGGATAAATGCCTTAATGCAGTGACAACACATCCAATTGAATGAAATAATGAAAATAATTAAAATGAAAATTGAATTTAACAAAAGGAAAATCACTAAAGGAGACCCAAACTAAAGTAAAACTAGAAATGATAAACTCTAGAAGTCAAACAAAAACTCAGAGTTAAGCCTCACTGACAGATTACAAGACAAGGAAGAGTAAATTTCATCTCTTAAAGACAAGAAGAAGGAATGGATAGCTCAGAGAAAAAAATGTTAATCTTAAAAATAAGAAAAAAAAAAAGAAAGAAAGAAAACCCAGACACCAAACATCCAGGAAATCTAGCACACTATGAGACGATAAAATTTATGAAAATAGGGATAGAGGAAGGAGAAGAAACCCAGATCAGAGGCACAGAAAACATTTCCAACAAAATTACAGAAGACAATTTCAAGTGAGATGTCTACTAAGGTGAAAGAAGCCTACAAGTAGCATACATGCAATTAGTCTGGGCCTTAAAAGAAACTGCCCTCAACAAATAATAATCAAAACACTAAATGTACAGAAGAAACGCCTCTCAACAAATAATAATCAAAACAGTAAATGTATACACTCCTCTCCCAACAGATATTAAAAGATGCTGGTAGAAAGGCAAAGTCACATGCAACTGCAAGACTATTAGAATAAAACCTAACTTCTCAGTGGAGACACCCAAAGTCAACAGGTCCTGGATGAATATTATATAAAAAAGCTATAAGAGACCACAGATGCTATACCCAGATTACTATACCCAGAAGACAACCCATCATAATCAACAGAGAAAGGAAAACATTCCATAATAAAAACAAATTTAAGGAATTTTTGTCCACTAGTGCAGCTCTACTGAAAGCACTAGAAGGAAAACCACACAGGGATTAAAAAAAATCCTGAAGAGTAAATAAAAAGATGTAGGGCCCACAACATCACAACAAAATGACATAAATCAATAAACAATTCTCAATAGTAACTCTTAATATTAATGGCCTCAATTCCCCAATAAAATAAACAGGCTAATTGATTGGATTACAGCACAGGATTCATCTGTCTACTGCACCAAAAACAAAAAGTAAACACACAAACAAAACACATTTTTACCACCAAGGAAGGAAAAAAGATAGAAACGCTATTACAAGCAAATGAACCAAAGGAGCAAGTAGATGTAGCCTAATAAATTTCAAACAAAAATTAATCAGGAGGGATAAGAAAGGATACTACATATACTATATACTCATTAAGGGAAAATAAATCTACTAAGAGCCTAATAAAATTCTCACCGTTTATGTAGTAATCAGGACACCCAAGTTCATAAAATAAATACTACTACAGCTAATACATATTGACCCTTGACAGTGATTAAACAGCGACTTTAATATTCTTTTTTTTTTTTTTTGCCAATAGAAAGGTCATTCAGACAATCACTAAACAGAGTAATGCTGGAGTTAATGTCATAAATTAAATGGACTTAGCAGATATCTACAGAACAATCAATATAAACATTAAGGAATAAATTTTCTTCTCAGTAGCTCATATAGCCTTCTACAAAACTAGTGAGATATTAGGACACAAAGCAAGTCTCATGAGTATAAAAATTAAAATAACACATTGTATTCTATCCAGCCACCATGAATTAAAGGTGGATATCAACAGTAAAAATGGGAGAAAGTATGCAAATTTGTGGAAACTAAACAATTAACAACTGAATTAAAAATAGTCAAGATATAAAGCAACGTAGAAATTAAAAAGGTTTTTAAGTTGGTGGCACACACATTTAATCCAAGGCAGAGGCAGGTGAATCTCTATGAGTTTGAGACCAGCCTGGTCTACAGAGCAATTTCCAGGATAGCCTGAGTTACAACAGAGAAACCCTCCAAAAAAAAAAAACTAAGAGTTTAATGAAAGAGTGAACACAATATACCCATTATGGACACATTGACAAGGCAGTTCTAACAAGCAAGTTCCTAGCACCAGGTGCCTACACCAAGAAACTGAAGAGATCTCATATTTGTAACATCAAAACTAACCCAAGAGCTCTAGAGAAGCAAAAAGAAGTAATACACGAAGATTGTACAGGAATAAATAATCAAACTCAGGCCTGAAACTGATGAAATTGAAACAAACTTAAATACAAAGAATTAATTAAATTGAAGAGTAGCTTCTTTGAAAAAAAAATCAATATGACTGAAAAACTGTTAGCCAAATTAACTAAAAGATGAATAGAGAAGATCCAAATTACTAAATTAGAGATGATAAATGAAACATTAAAACAAAAACTGAGTAAATGTAGAGTCATAAGAACGTATTTTATAACATTATTCTCCACCAAACAAGAAAACCTAAAATAAATGGATGACTGTCTTCTTATGTATGATTTACAAAAGTTAAACCAAGATGAAATAAGAAATTTAAGCAGAGCCATTATCTCTAGTGAAACAGAAAGAGTAATTGAGCAACAACAAAGGCAAAAGGCCCAAGGCCAGATTTGTTCAGAGTAGAATTAGAGCATCAAAGAACTAGTACCAATACTCCTCAAATTATTCCACAAAGTAGAACTGACATAATATTTATTTTTTATGAATCTATTATTTGCATGATACAAAAATTCAAAAATGAAAATGATAGACCAATATTTCTTCATGATAAAAAGGCCTTGAAAGATTAGAAATACAAGGATCATACCTCAGCATAAAAAAGGCAATTTACAGAAAATCTACAGCAATCATCAAAGCACTATAATCAGGAACAAAACAAGGATGTCCAATCTTTAGGTACCTGTTCAATCTAGTACTTGAAATCTTAGCTGGAGCAATACAACAACTGAAAACTATCAAGGGGGATCCAAATTTATAAGGAAGAGGTCAAAGTATCTTTATTTGCAAATGACATGATTTTATATGTAAGGACCCTAAAACCTCCACCAAGGAATTCTACAGCTGATAAACTTTCAGAAAAGTATCAGAATACAAAATTAATACACAAAGTCAGTAGCTTTCCTATATACAAATTTAAAATGTACTGAGAAAAACATCAGCATAATAGTGCCATTCATAATAGCCTCAAAACTACAATGAAGTCAAATAAATATATAATAAAAACTTTATTACATTAAATAAATAAATTGAAGATGATATCAGAAGATGGAACGATCTCCCATGATCATTGATAGGTAGGATTAATATTGTGAGTATGGACATCCTATCAAAAGGAATCTACAGATTCATCATAATGCCTACCACAATTCTAATAAAATTTTTCACACAAATTGAAAAAAAAATTCTCAATTTTATGTAGAAACACACACCAAAAGAAAAAAAGGAAAGAAAAGATATGTAAAACAATCCTGAATAATAAAAAACACTGTGGGAGGTATCATAATCCCAGATTTGAAGTTGTATTATGGAGCTAAAGCAATAAAAACATCATGGTATTATCATGAATATATCTACATTTATCAGTGGAGTCAAACTGAAGATCCAGATATAATTTTCATTTCCTGTTTCTATAGTAAGATACACTAACAAAAGCAGTTTAGAAGATAGGTTAAATCACTTCCCAGAAGTTAAAATTGCAGAAGCTTTAGAGAACTGGCCACATGACGCCACACACAAAAGAGAACAATAAATGCATACATTCTAGTGATCAGTTCTTCCTCTCCCTTTCTTAAAACAGATCAAGACCCAAACTCAATGAATGGTGCCACCCACAGTTAGGCTGTATCTTCCACATCATTAAACTTCATCAAAACAGTATCCCATAGATATGCCCACAGGCCAATGCAATCCAGGCAATCTCTCTCCTTGAGAATCTCTTCCTAAATGATCCTTGATTGTGTAAAATTCACACAATGTGTGAGACTGTATCTAAAAACAAAACCAAACAAATGAAATGCCAAGATGACAACTCCTGATGAATGACTACAGATGACGCCTGGCCTTCACATACACATGCACAATCATGAATATAATGTGCATTGGCTTGCACACTTCCTTACCCATGCACCATATGTACACAAAAAAGAGATGAATAAATGATTTCTAGAAATAAAAAAAAACTTAGTTTTGATCATATTGTATAGTCACTACTACATGTGAAGGACAAGGTCATGTTACTTACCCTATATTCCATATACTGTAAGGACTCCAAGTTCAAAAATCATGGGTAATATGGAGAAATTGGCTGAACACTTTGTTTAAAAAGATCTCAATTTCTGTACATTTTTTCAAAAATGCTGAATATTAATTTCATTTCATCAGTGTGAAGCATTTTGCTCTGAGTGAGAACAGATGGTTTTTATTACTAATTCAGAAGACTTTCTCCCAATAACAGACTGAAGTTATAAATGTGGTTTCCAAGCTTATTTCATTTTTTGGCCATATGTTTAAGAGAAATTATGCTTACTCGTAAGAGACAAGAAGAGGTGCTAAGCCAACACACACTCATTTAACAGCTAAATTCATTACAGAGGCCTTCTCACCATCATAAAGAAAGCATCTGGCTTTGCCTTATTGGTACAAACTCGCTCCTGATGGCCATGTGCATATATTACTGTTTTATTCCAGCTCCCCGACACCAGTCAAGAGACAACACTGTAAGATATATCATGATAAGTATCTCTCATGTTTTCTAAGTGCACAGGATAGTCCTGGGATGAGAGAAAGGAAACCACCCAGGGTCTGAAACTAAACTGGGAGCCTCGCATAGTCCTCCACAGTCACAGATTCTCAAGTTGTATTCAGCCTCGTCCCATGTTTAAAGAAACAAGAAGTTGTTGGTTCCTCAGTAAGTTAAGTTTTCTTTAATTTTTATTTTCTATTAATAATAATTTATTTACTTATTTAATAACTCATTTATTATCCTCTTTTAAAAGACAAGAAGCAGCTTCCAAATTCTGCGTTCATTACACTCAATGTTAATGAATGTTTATACATCCTGGATTTCTAGCAAACATTCCTTGAATCTCTTGTACTGATTATATTCTGGGTTCTCATGGTTGCCAGTGATACACAATCAACAAACATATCATAACACAAGACGTATTTTCAAACATTTGCAGCAAATTTATTTGTGGTGTACAGTTAACCTAGCTTATTAATGTTGTTTCAACCCATTTACTCTTTTGGTCCGTAAGTAACCTGTCACTTTTAAGGCTGTGGGAGGGATCTTATTTATTTCTTCACATACTCTGCAAACAAAAAGCACAAATAAAAAAGAAGAAAAGAATCTTACTTCTCCTTTTCTCAATGCAATTGTTTGTATTTAGTTACTATGCCTGGATATTAATTTAATCCATGCACATATTTGATCTAATTAGTTTGGTTCTGCTTAGTGTTTATGAAGCGTTTTTATATATTCACTGTAATAGATGCTTAAGGCTAGGACCCTTGAAATTAGAGAATTTAAATTGATGCTACAGATGACCGCATTAAGCAACAAAGATTGTACTTTTTGTTTCTTTTTTTTTTTTTTTTTTTTTTGCAAAAAATCAAATTGTTCTGGGAAGGTACCATATTCCTTTTTTTTTTTTTTTTTTTTTCTTTTGGAACATTTTCTGTAATTGTGAAGTAAAGGAGTAGCATGATACAGTCCAAAGGACACATCTGTGAGTTTCAACCACTTCCCTCTCCTCTGCACATCCTTGTCCCCATCCTATCCTCCTGGCAAGTTTAAGATATTGCATAGTATCATAAGTAATTATTCCAATATAAATCTCTATGAGACAAAGGTTGCTTTGTAAACAGCCAAGCATAAAGCAACATGCCTAAAACACAGCATTTGAGGCGGAAACTTTGGAGTTCAGGAGAGGATGATCAGGAGCTCTCGCAGAGCTTTGGCTCTATAGAGATTTTAAGGCCAGCACAGGCTATGAGAGATCCTGTACCAACATAGAAGAAGAAAGGAGGAACATTTTAAAATTGGTATTATTCTTCTGGGTGGAAAAAGAGCCAAGTAGAGGGGAGAGCAGAGGGAATGAGAGACAAGGAAGATTGAGATAGTTTATCTTACCCTTCCTAGTCTCAATTCTATTTCCCGTGACTGGCTATTTATTTAATCTGTGAAATATAGTAGGACTGGCAGACATTCCTGCCAACATGATACTTTCACAGAAACATTCATCTTCATTTTGCTAAGAAAACTTAAATGTCTCAAAAAGTAAATGTAGATTGGATTTCTTTACATTTTGATGAAGACTCTTCACAATGCCATGTGGCTGCTGTATGCTATCTCATTTCCGTGTGCACTGTTAACCGCTACTCATGATCTCCATGATCATCTCTTGGGTACCTCCTCTAAACTCCCACAGGCTAAAAAATTATTCAGACATTTGGCATCTCAATTACTCTTGCATCTGTCTAAGGAAGGGATTTTTTTCTGGATTAATCAATATTAGATGCAATAAAAGAAATTCCTAGGTAGCAGAGCCTAGATTTTACTTATCTGAATTCCAGAAGAGTCCATAGAAGTAGCTGACCCATAAGAAATTTATGATAATCTCTAACTAAAGGACCATATTAATCTCTCTTACTCTTTCATTCCTGAAAGGAACAGAACAAGTCTAAGAGGGTTTATATCTCACCTAACATATGAAGGATTAAGTAAATAAAATATCAATATAATTTAGGGAAGGTAAATTATTTTCTTGATTCAGAATTAAGTAGGTTTTGGGGTCACCAACTTTATGGTGGCTGCAGACTTCTCTAAACACCATCATCAAAATCCCAGAACTCTGGTTAAACACAGAAACCTGTCAACAGATCCTGTAATGATAACCACCTCACTGCATTTTAAGACAATATATTATAACCCAAGATGCAGAAACTTCATCTTTTGATCAATTTTAAAGACATACAGCCTTCTAATGCAATTGGGGTATACATTCTTTGGGGACTAATTTAGAATACAGCTTTTACAGTGTTCCAAAAGTAACTGAGGGGATCACAGTGATGTGCTTATAATACAATTGCTTGATGCAGAAAAAAATAAGAACCCCACGGAAGACATACTTTCTGACAAGATCATTGAAAATTTTATTAAACAAATAAAAAAAACAATTATTTCTTTCATCACCTTAGCTATCTCAACTATCCATTTTTATAATTTTTAAAGATGTATTTATTTTTGCTTTTACATATATGGTTGCTTTGCGTGCATGTATGTATGTCTACCACACATATGCCTGTTAGCTATGTAGGTCACAAGAGGCTCCACATCCCTTGATACTGGAATTACAGATGGTTGTGAGCTGCCACGTGGGAGTTGGGAGTCAAACCAGGCCTTCTGGAAGAGCAGCCAGTGCTCTTTCTGACTGTGCCATCTGACTATGTTCTGTCTGTGTTCTTAATAGAAAATTCTCTCCATGGTTTTTGTTACAGTTTTTTATTTGTGGCTTCATTGGAAGCTATTGCATTTAACAAGTTTTGCCACCTTGTAAACTATTAATATATTTTCAGCTTGTTTTACATGTGTGAGTAGTGTGTGTGTCTGTGTGTGAGTAGTGTGTGTGTCTCTGTGTGTGTGAGTGTGTGTGTGTCCCTCAAAATAACATGTGACAGATTAAATCAATATCTCTTTTATTTAAATATGTAAAGCACCCCAAAGTACAATATTACCATCAAACTCTCCAACACCTGTGCCACTGAAAAAAATGGCAAGTGAAATATTGGTCTTCCTACATTTAAGGTTGATTAGCAACAAAATCTTTAATAATACAACAAGGAATAAAATAAATTTAGAGAGCAGATGGTTAGCTTATGTAAAAGGAACACAAATGCCTGTTCTCTTATTACATGTTTTGTTCAAAATCTTCAATGTGACCCAAGTAACAGACATATTAAGTGCTTGCTGCAACAAACCTGACATCCTGAATTCAATCTTTATAACCCACACCTTGGATTGAGAGAAATGATTCCACAAAGTTATACTCTGGCCTCCTCATGCAGGTTGTACTCATGTAGTGCTGCATTCAAACACGATACACACACACACACACACACACAAATACACACAGGCACACTAACAATAATAATTATAATAATTATATTATTAGTAATATTGATCAATAATAATAATAGTTATTATTAAAATTGGAAGATCTTCTATGGATCTTCTATTCCCTCAGAATCATTTAGCCAGAATAAATATAGCAAATTAATAAGCATGCTTACCAGCTTGAGGTATTTGCATATTTTCATACAAAGATGCATATATACATTTGAAAAAAAATACATCTTTAAAAATAAAACCAGTGTGACAGTCAGATGGTTTAGTGCATCAGGGTACATAGTGCCAAGCCTGTGGTTTCAGTTCTGTTTCAGAGACCTACAGGGTGGGGGGGAAAACTGACTCCACAAGTTGTCCTGTGACCTGCACACACACACACACACACATAAACACACACTCAGAGAGAGTAATATAATAAAAATGAAAAATTAAATATGAACTTAGGTATTTCATGTATGTAACACAACATTGAAATAAAGCGGTAAATGATACAGGAAAGTTGGCAGATCTTTAGAAATATGATTTTCCCAGTATCCATGATCGTCAGTTCTCCCGTTGTTGGAGAAAGGAAAGGAGAATCCCAAACTTTCACTTTTTCCACCTATTAATACCTCAGGGAAAGCCTGCAAAATATTCTTCCTAATTTCTTTCATTTATTAACTTTATGATTTTTGATTCAGTGAATATTTACTGAGATATACTCCACGTTTGTGTAAAATAAGACTTGTTTGTGCCAGTGAGGTGGAAATAGGAGTTATGAAAGTAAAAATTGATCAGTGTTTACAGGAAAATGGCCTAACTACTGCAGTTATGCTTTTGCTTGAGGTGATTTTACATATCTGCTACCCATAAAATAGATGTGACCTATCGATAGCTGTACAGAATTATACCAGGATGAGGAGGGGAAAAATACACAGTTGTTACTTATGTACCTCCCCCTCTCTCTCCCTCCCCCCTCTCTCTCCCTCCCCCTCTCTCTCTCTCTCTCCTCTCTCTCTCTCTCCCTCCCCCTCTCTCTCTCTCCTTCCCCCTCTCTCTCTCTCCCTCCCCCTCTCTCTCCCTCCCCCTCTCTCTCTCTCTCCCTCCCCCTCTCTCTCCCTCCCCCCTCTCTCTCTCCCTCCCTCTCTCTCTCTCCCTCCCCCCCCTCTCTCTCTCTCCCTCCCCCTCTCTCTCTCTCCCTCCCCCTCTCTCCCTCCCCCTCTCTCTCCCTCCCCCCTCTCTCTCTCTCTCCTCTCTCTCTCCCTCCCCCTTTCTCTCTCTCCCTCCCCCCCTCTCTCTCTCCCTCCCCCTCTCTCTCTCTCCCTCCCCCTCTCTCCCTCCCCCTCTCTCTCCCTCCCCCTCTCTCTCTCTCCTCTCTCTCTCCCTCCCCCCTCTCTCTCTCCCTCTCCCCTCTCTCTCTCCCTCCCCCTCTCTCTCTCTCCCTCCCCCTCTCTCTCTCTCCCTCTCCCCTCTCTCTCTCCCTCCCTCTCTCTCTCTCCCTCCCCCCCCTCTCTCTCTCCCTCCCCCTCTCTCTCTCTCTCCCTCCCTCTCTCTCTCTCCTTCTCTCTGTGTGTTTGTGTGTATGTAGATAAATGGATGGATGCATGCATGCAACACCTGGCTCCTGACTTAGATAAACCCATGCACAAAAGAGGTCATAAGCAAGCTAAAATATTAAGTGATATGTATTAATGTCTATTTCAGTTTATACATGATGTTAATGCTTTCTAAAACAAGAGGTCTCTCGTATCTAACCACTACATGCTAAAATATTTTCTTATAAAATGATAAGTTATTTAAAATTTGCTTCAGAAATCCCCAGCAGAACCATAAGGGATAAAGGCTTGAAAAGATGATGCAAAATTGGCCATTTTAGTACTAGAATGCTAGGTGAAATCTGTGGACAGGTCCACAGGGTTAATAGGACTCCTCATTTCTATATATCTGAAATTTTCCATTATAAAAAGCTTAAAATAATATTAATAAATCAACAGCTCTTTACAGATTAAATAGTAGTGAATATTTGATATACATGTACCATTTTAAATAAGAAACACTATTGCTATATTAACTTTACTACTGAACAGAATAGCAATGGTATACTAAAATTATAAACTAACCATAAACATTTAGGTTTTGAATACTCTGAAACAAATACGTGAATTTACAATTCAGTACCAATATAAACGTGGTTAATTCTGATGAGCATATTTCTTATGAAATTTTTCTTATTTAGCTTGCTATTTGTTCATATTATGCATGTTTAAAAAATTCCTAATGCCAGCTGTCATATTAGCAACTCAAGTAATTAACAAAATGTAATCTACTTCAAAAATATATGCTTAGCAATATTTTTAAATGAGAGTAAAATATGAAATGACTTTTGAAAATAATATTAAGACTACAGAGTACAGCAGTCATCAATCATCATTTAAATGAAATTATTTCATCTTTTTACTTTTCATAAATGAATCAAAATGCTGAAAAATCCCATAAAATTATAGGGTTATCTAATGCATCCTATATGATGAGCTTGTGTATGTGCATGAATTCCTACATAGTTGGAAGTCTGAAACATAAAGGCATATACCAATTGACATATTGTATTTAGATAAAATATCCCATGCACTAGAGTCCAGTGACTTAGTTCCAATAAATTTATGATTTTCTACAATAGAACCTTGATTTCTGAGGGTTATCCATGAATTCATTGTCAGCCTCCAGTGAACTGAAACATGTGTGATAGCAGGTTCTGAAAATCCACTTTCAATAAGTTGGAAATGTTGTAGATAATAGGTTGTTTATGATTGCAAATTCATTCACTGAGCTGAAAATTTGTCAGGTAATGGGTTGTTTATGAATTCTAAATCAATATTCAGTGAGCTAGAACTATGTAAATAATGGGCTGCATATGAGTTGTAAATCTGTTCCTGGTGATCTGGAAGCATGTTAGATAATGGCTTGTTTCTGAGTACTAAATCCTTTTGAGTAACTGGAAACATGGTAGGCAGTGGTTTGTTCTTGGGGCATAAATTTGATTGTTCATTTTTGTGAATTGAAATCTGTTTGATAAAGGACTCCTTACATATTATGAATCTGTTTTCCATAAGCATGCAAGCTGCTGCAATAATGGGCTTATTTTGTCTAGCAGATCCCAGTTTAGTTAGCTAGAAACATGTCATCTAACACATTTGACATGAGTAGTGGATCTATGTTCTATGACTTAGATGTATGGAGTAATACTACCCTGTTTACAGAAGTATTGCAACTTTAATCTATTTTCAGTGTGTTCTCTGTTCCATTATGGCTAATGGAGTGGAGCGTCACTAAAGGACTGTTTTTATCAATGTGGTACCAAATTGGCTTTTGAAGTATATTAGGTTTTGTTAGTTTTTAGGTAACCAATTTCTTCTTGTCTTAAAATGCTATAGAATTTAGAAAGCATCAGTTTTGGCTTCCATGGAAGTTGATTACAACATACATTTATGATTTCAACACAAATTCCTACTGCCTAACAGAATCTAGACACAGTAGGACAGACGAATATTTAGCTTGGACTGGGATACCAGAACAGAGACTTGAGTCTCAACTTCTCAGATGGGAAGACACCACAGATGAGTGTGCAAAAATGGAGTAGCTTTTGCTTTCTTTTAAAAATACATTTTAAATAGATTTTAGAATTTGTATCCTGACTCCTTTTCGATAGCAGCTCCATGTCTCTCTCCAACAGTGCATCTTTTTTTTTAGTGAGTGCCAATGCACATGCACATACTGATAGCAGTAACATGAATTTTCCTAGAGTGCTACCGTGCGTGACAAAAATTGTGTTAAGGTTCCAGCTGATAACAGAATGTTCCTTAATAACAGGTTATATGAAAAACATAGTTTAAAAAGCACAGAAACTAGATTATTTGATAATAAACAGATTTCTAATCACTTGTCCAAATTGTAAAATACATTTACAGTCAAGATTTCACACTTTTTGAAAATCCTTGCTTCAATTATCATGATATATTTAGATAAATAAATATAAAGCTAACTCTTCCTTAGAAACACATCTTCAGCTTCTAAAGCAATTAATTCCTAGTGTAGTTCTTTATCATAAATAATATGCTTATATTGAACTTCTTTTTATTAATTTTAAGTAATTATTTTAATTTTTATGTATGTCAATTAATATTCAACACAAAGTATTGTTCTATGATTATGTTTAGAACATTATACTTGCCATTTTCTGTAATTAAATACCATTTTTCAATTCACCTTTCTTGTA